>JAREIK010002450.1:1349038-1714038 GCA_029783825.1 Sapria himalayana | reverse complement strand
AAGTAAACGAGCAAAAAGCCAGTTTTAACAGATGGAGGGTCATGCTGACAAGCAAGGTGATGAAGAACGGCATGAGCACGATAAAAAAAAGAAGAACAAACGAAGAATACTTTTTGACCTTGTTATGAAATCCAGCGAGTCTTGAGTGTTAACCGTTGGCCCTGGTTCATTATCGGAAACACCCCCCTGTGATGGGATCACTATCACCAATGTACCTGGCATTATCTTATTATAATTAAATTAATTCCCATATCTGTCTTTATCATATCCAACCATATTTATTATTCTAAAACTATATAAAGTGTTATATTTTAAAATAATTAAAAATATAGAAAATTATTAATAGATAAAATGGGATATAAAATAATTACCAGAAAAAATTGAGATTAAAATAATTATCAGAAAAAAATGAGATAGAAAATAATTAGTTTAAAATATAATCAACGTAAGAAATACAAATTTACCCTTTCATCTTATTTTTATTAATGAACATTAGAATAGGGTTGACCACATAACTAGACACATCACTTGATTTGCAACTAGAAGGTGACACTCTCGTATGATCTACAAATGATATGTAATATTCATGAAGTACAACCAAAATGTTTTAATTAAATACCAAAGTAAAAGAATACATAAAATGAAGAAGATAGCATATTGAGAAATTATGCAAAATTCTTTCAAATCACTCAGAGAAAAAAAGTAATAAAAATTCCTAGAAAAGACATGGACATACCAATATGGAGATCAAACAAAAGAGATCATTTTTCTTTTAAATCAGTTTTGTGTTTAAATATAAAAAAATAAAAAAAAATAAAAATTTTTGAATTTATTTGATATTATAGGATTGCTTAGAAATTTATTTTTTTACTTTGAGATTGCTAAATTTTATTGTTCCCACACATTAAATGTTAAAACAAAATAGTTTATTCTAGCATCAAAATGCTTGAATTATTTAAATGACAAAATAATCAATCTCCTCTTCATCAATTGAAAGGAAATGATGAAAGTTTGAAATAAATTTGTTGTTCCTCTATCTTATTCTATTTACAAAAAAAAATAGAATAATATAGAGTAAGAACTGCCACCTTCTAATTCAGAATATTCCTTATTTAAGGATAAACATATATGATTTAAGGTTTGCATTCCTTTATTCTTATTTTGAGAGATTTGGAATGAAAGAAATAATATAAGGTTTAGATGTCATTGATATTCAATGGAAAAATTTGTTTTTCAAATTAATATTTTATTCCTAAGTAGCATCAACACCATATCTTAAAATGGATATCAAACTCTCATTATAAAACTTTACTTGCAATTTAAAATTTTGAGTTGTAGGTACATTATTACTGATTTTAAGTGAAATGTGTTAGTTGCCTACTCAACAATGATGTAGAGTGAAGACCTCTAGACTAAAAGGGCCTAAAAATAGGATGCATGATTTTCATTAAATTTTGGGTGTTTTAATATATTAAATAAGTTATTGGGCCTCATTGTAGTGAACTTTGTGACACAACAATGCAACCATTATCATCCCGCCAACCAACTAGCCTTTCTCCCTCACATTTAATGTAGAACACATGAACTAACTTCTTTTTTGTGTATGTTTTCATTATTCTTGGGATAATGAAAGAGAAAACTTATTTAATTGTATGCAGAAAAATAAAAAGACATACATCATATGAAAGTTGAAATAGTGCAAATGGTGATGAAAGGAAAAAACAATAATACCCAAGGTTTTTTTAAGGCTTATTTCAATAATATTTTATTTAAAACAAAGATATGCTTGATAAAAACTTTTGAATTCTTTATGTGGGATTTATGTGTATTCGTATGTATAGATACCCATTTGGGTTAAGTTTTTTATTTTCTTGATTAGTTTTAGCAATTTTGTTTGCTGGTATATATTCCATTCTATTATTAATAAAATTACTTTTAAAAATCATGACCATCAATCGTACTGCTCAGTGAAGACAAGGCAACAATAATAAGATATCTAATCATATTTTCCTCCTCATACTTTCCTACCCCAAAACCCAACCCATATTATTCCTTGGCCCACATATAGGTCTCAAAGCTATGAGGGTCAAAACATGTAAGGCTCTCATCCTAACTGCATGATAGGTATTTATTATGATTTTGTGAGGGTATCAAAATTATTGTTGATTGACAATATTCCAAAATCTCATTGTATGAGAAACTCTCATCTAATGAAGCACTGCAAATATATGAGTTGTACAAGTAATATAGTTGATATAAGTCAATATATCAATTCCATAATGATCATATAAGTAATTCAATTAAATAATCATAAACTAACTGCTACACAAGCTGGATAGATGTACTTAATCTTTGGAAAGATACTCAAATTCTAGGCTTAGCTCATATACTTATATGTGATGATATTTTTCATGTATTTGGTCAATATCATATTCAATTATTAAATAAATAGTAGATTAGTATAAAAATGTTTGTATGCTCTCTTGGCATAAATGTGGTTGTCATCCTTGGAATATTACTTCCAAGATTGATCAGCTCATGATTGTACCCTTGGCATTTCAACACCAAAGCCACAAGTCATTTTTTGTAATGGTCATTTGCATAACTATTCCTTTTAGGCAATACATCAATCGCTCTTTAGGATCACTTTTAATATGTACTTCTATCTCTAACCTCTAATTATCTTAAGGATGTAAGATAACGTGATACTAAAAGTATCTATGCTTTTGACTTCATATGTATCATACTCATAATAATTACTATATGTCTTCCCATGAATCTTATCTATGAAAGTCATATAACATAGAATGACTTGAAGGGCTATCACCGACATACTAGTCTCCTTCATTTGTGTGTGTACCATGACAACATATCACTATCTACCATAACTAACATATGACTTTCAAACTATAGTGAAAACTCCTAGTCCAAACCTTCTACTTAACCCTCATATTACTCAAAGGTTAGTTCTTTTAAATAGTACATATTGAATTGGTCTTAAATATAATTCATGTTTTTAGTTTTGTAAGCATTATACTAGCAATGTTACTTATAGCAACTACATGTCTTCACATATTAGTTTATCTCATGTGTTAAGACTAGATGAGCTATCACTTCCTTCATTATACCACATGAGTGTATCTTATGACTTATTGATCATCATATACTACAATAGACACACATAAACCTACATATTCATTAAACTCAAAGTTTCGATTCTAATTTACATCAATACCTATCAAGATCCAAATAATAAAATAAATATAAACATAAACTCATATAATCATTAATTTATTATAACACAAGTATATTTAGCAACTCTAGATTTCAATTCATCTAGACATTAGAGAAAAAATTATATGAGATATATTGATGGACATCTTGTGGATTTGAGAGTTCCCAATAAACACTCAAGTGAAAATAAGTATATAATCCTAATTCTAATCAAGGATTCATTTTATTTGCCTTTGTTTTGGTCTAAATGAGGTTTGAAATTACATTTCCAATGGTTGTTAGTGTCTGTGGTTCATAATTACCTCCTCATTTTTCTCATTTTTCCATATTTTTTTATGTCACATTTATACTTTAATAATACATGTGATAGTTTAAGTTGGAACTCAGCACAAACTTAAGGTTGCAACTTTATTATCTCTTTCAATCTTTTCTGAAGCATTGATATTGTGATGCCAGGATTGGTTGTGATTAAGATAGTTACTCTTTGTAATACAAAGTTGTGATATTTAATTTAGACTCAATTTTGATCTTTGCTTTTCAAACAAAGTGTCATGACAATGGGATTTTCATGACTAAAAAATCTATTCTCTATAACATAAAGTTATGGTATTAGAATTATACATGGCTTTGGTCTTGTCTTTCTTTGCAAAGTATCATGGCTTTGGTCTTGTCTTTCTTAGCAAAGTGTCATGGCATTGGATTACTGTGATAGGGACAATTATTATTTAAAATACAAAGCAAAACACTAAACAAGGTCATGACTTTAATGTTTTCTTACTGAGCACAAAGTTATAGCATTGAAAATGATATGACTAGAATAAATGCTCTATAATTTATCTAGTCATTCTAGGCCATGACTAGAATGAAAAGTCATAACAAAAAATAATAATGCAACTCAATATACTTGGTGTTTTAATTTTACATCAAATAAGTCAACTCTATAAATTATCGCGATTATTTGTATCAGTGATATACTTGGCTACCATGATGAAAAAATAATATCATTATTATTTAAGTATTTTAGAGATAGTATGGTCTAACTCTAAAAGAATGAAGTGGCTACTATGATTGTGTTGCACTACAAAATACTTGTATCAACTTGGTGGTAGAGTTGTGGCATACAAAGAATGATATGATTATTTTTTGTAGATTTACAACTAATATGGAATGCCACAATTACTCAAGAATAATTGTGGAAGTACTCATGTCATGACAAGTAAATTGTCAAGACTATCAATCACTTCTCTCTCATCTAAGTCTTTGCTTCACCAAATCTACTAATCTCACCCAAAAACACAATGATTCCTCAAACATTTATTAACTTCTCTCAAACATTTATTAACTTCTCTTAAAAATAAGAATTTAATAAAATCTTGATCATAAATATAATAAGAATTTAATTAAATCTTTCTAATAAATAATAGAATCTCATCTAATAAATAAGTACTCAAAATAAAAATAACTGACTCAAAAAAGTTAGTACATGAACTACCAAACAAACTCATATACACTAAAGGTATTTCTTATCCTCAAGCAATGAATCTTTTTCCAAACATCCATATCAAAAAAAAAGTACACATCTTGGATAACTATGACTAGGTTTGAGTGTCATGATAAACATTTCTTTTAGAAACAAGATCTAGATTTTTGATATTTATTATGAATGAGTCATGGTGTAATGTGTTTAGTTATCAATAGTACAAAAAATTCTTGGGTTGTCTCCCAAGTAATACTATATTTAATATCTTTAGATAGACTTATTTTTTGGATCAAATTTCCTCATTTTGATCAGATGTTCATGCTATTTTTTCAATATTATTTTTTTCTCACTTTTGACTTGTACTCTATGTCGATCAATGATGCTAAATAAAAGATTTATAAACTTTCTTTATTTGGATAGAAATATCAAAATTTTAATGGCTCCTTCAGCATTTTCCAAGGCTTTGTTCCTCATAACTCTAGTGATGATTGTCATGACTTTTTCAAGTATCATGTCTTTTTGTTGGACTCCAAATTAAACCTTTTAATTGTTTTGTTCGTCCTCATTTTTGATCTTATTTTCTTTCATATCTTTCTCATAGATTGTTATAGCTTTAGGTTGAATAACTTCCAAGTTTTGCTCTCATCCAACTTATTTAGTTTTTTTCCACATTATTATTCTAAACGTCTCTATCAAAAATACCAAAATATTATTTTTAAATGATATTTTATCTATCCAATGTGGATATTCATATCATGGTGATTGTTCAAGACTTCAATATAGTTGAAATTTATGACTTTGAATGTAAGGATGCCAATTTGAGTAAAAATCATTATTTGGTCTAACATACTACTCACTACTTTGAAATGAATTCATCTTTTTGATCTCTAAATTTTTGGGTTCATAGATTTTAACTTAGTCTCATAATATCCTTTCATATTAGTTGTGGTTGCTGCAAAATAGATAAAAAAAGTACAAAACAAAATATAAATATAATATAAATATTAAGTAATAATTACGTCCACACAACTTGAAATAGAATCATCATTCTACAAGGATAATTATGTCAACTCAATTTGACTAATCAAACTATAATAAAATAATTTTTAATAGGAGCAACAAAAATTTATTACGTCTATGTGAGAGTACCAAAACTATCTTAAATTGATATGATCCCAAAATTTTATTAGATGAGGGTTACTCATCTAATATAGCTCCACAAGTATATGGGTTCATACAAAAAATAAAGTGGATAAATATGTCTAGATATTGATCTTATAAGGATTGCTCATCTAATATAGCTCCATAGCTAAATTAGCAATGTAATAGAATAAAAATGCAAGATCCATTTCTAAAATAGAATTTGAGACATTATTTTTCGTTTCTAATTTCTACAATAGGAACATGTCCCATTCATTATAGTTTTTGTATGCTATATACAATATATAAATACATATAGAAATCATATACCCTGTAACAAAATAAATACATGCACATATTATTCATCAAATGATATTCACATAACATCTACTACAAAGTAACATGTCAAATAACATATAAAAGTTCATCAAATAAAATTTCATCAATTACAGTACACATTCATAACTTAATTAAAAATAATAACACAAAAACCAATATTTTATAACAAAAACTTTTGTTGCAAAAATTTAATAACATAGCATCACCAACAACTACAAGTCCTTGTCGAGATGAGTATTATTCTTTGGAGATCTGGATGGATCCTCTTTAGAATGATGAAAAAGAGATGATGCCTCTACCAACTTACATATTATTTTTTCCATCTTCAAAATATTTTGTTATATTTTTTCATCTCTTTTTATTCTTTACTCTATTCTTTTCATTCTTTCCTCCTCTCTTTTCATTCTTTCAATCTTTTTTTTTATTTTTTTCAATTTTATTTTTCATCTCTTCGTTCTTTTATTGCATTTCTTCATTCTTTTATTGTATCTCTTTATTTTTCCTTTTGCAATATATCTTAAACTTCCAATATCTTCTTACACAACTTATCATCTAAAAGATTATTATAATTGAAAGATGATGCTGAATCACTCCAAATAGAACCAAGATAAAATGTAGATGTATGGGTACCAAGACCATACACTTGCCTTTTTTTGCTCCACTCCGTCTGCCTGGAGATAAATATATGCAACATCAATCTCTGCATTTTTATAGAAGGATCTATCAATTGTGAAGCAATGTCAATCATATTCTTTATAGCTTTCTACAATTGTTAAAATACAACATAATTCTTTATTACTATATCTAGATAAAATGTATAATAGCACATGAAACTATCATTTCCCTATTAAAAAATAACATAAAAATAAAGTTAGTTATTATATTTAATGAGTCCATATATAATAAATCAGAAGTTATGCCAAATAAAATTAATTACCTTTGCATATTAATTTTAGTTAATGCCAAAAAATAACATAAATTAATTAAAGAACTCACATTAATATCATTTGATTGCTTGTGCATTCACTTAATAACCTCAAATGGTGTTGGTGGACATCGCAACTCAGCCTCCTAAAAAAATAATAGGAGATAAGACCTTAAACTACTTTCTTTATAATTGAGCTACCTTTTATATTTTTACACATATATTATCATTTATATTAAAAAATTTTAATAATAATAATTTATGAAAGACAAGTTACCAAATCTATTAAATTTTGGTAAGTTGCCTTTGAACCTCCAATATGTTTCAAGATTCTTATCCTTCACCTACTTTATTTGATTGATTATTTTGTAAGGCCATTTGAGATAAGACTTTGAACTGTTCACTATTATAGTATTCACACTACTTAATTCAAATATTAAGAGGGACATTATTAGGTTTTGTATCTTTACCATTTTTTTTATTTTCCAAGCTTTTCATTATATCACACACTAGTCATGTGTTTCCATGTATCTTTCACTAATACCACCAAAATATTATTCCATTTATATTTTTTGGACAAAAATCAAATAAAACAATAATACATTGTAATGCATTTATTTTAAAAGTATTTCTTATTAAATCAAATTGAAAAATGAGTAAATGCATGAAAATTATACCTCAAATTCTCTCCAATAAAATTCTTTCATATCTGGGGACACTTAGCTCCACTTTATACTCTCCACAACAAGTTTCTCCTTAAATATCTTTCCAATTATATGAGAAACAGAATGAATAAATCTATAAGTAATTTAACATTAGTACGTACATATACATATAAACAAAATACACTCATTTTTATTTATTATCCAAATATTCATAACATAAATATTATTTTAATTCTAAATAATAATATTTGATAAGTAGCAAAATCATACTTTGTTATTAATTAAAATTATCATATTTTAACCATAATCATTTACTTATAATTTAACACATAGTTGTTAATTAAATTTTTTCAAATGAAAATAATGAAAATTGATAATACTTATATGTGATAAATTTAAGAAAGCCACGTATTATTTATTATCAATTATGGGTCGAATGAAAATTTGTTCATTACTTGTCATGTAAACTATGGATTATGAATATCCAACCAGTATCGATATTATAGTACCAATGTAAGAGCCTCATAAGATAGATAGGATAAAGCTAACAATACCTTTTAGTGTAAAATGAGACGAAGATGAAATATTAGTGGTAGTCAATCTATGTGTATCATGATGAGATGATGCCAATGGATCCTTTATACATATAGAAGAATATGGAGAGATATTTTTAGTGGTGTCATCATTGAATGCATGTGAATTTTCTCCTCCATGAACTATTAGTTGACTTCCTCTATCCCTGCTCTCATATCAAGATCCTCGGCCACTTGAGTGGTAACATCTCATTCTTAAATCTAGTTATATGTATATCAAAAAATACATAGAAAATATTAACATGTCATAAAAATGTTATAATAACATAATATAGAAGTAAATAAATGTCTAGTCATCATCAAAAATTTCTAACAAATCATCTTCATCTATATATTCATTATCATTTAATTATGCAATTAATTCCTCCTCATTATCTTCTACAACATGGCCTTCATCAATATCCAAATAGTTTTCATCTTTGTCAAGCAATATTTGAAGCCCATCATATGTCTGAAAAATAATTGAATAAAGTTTTACATTGTTCTCTTGAAATATAGGTACACACAATGGAGTGATAATAATATCTTTTTCAACAACTTCCAAAGTTGATTTGGGTTTTATTTTACTTATTGCCCATTAGTCACAATGATTTCTTTTTGTGGGAGGATATTTAAGTTACCCATATTTAGTGACCCAAAAATAAAACTATTAAAAAAGAATAAAGTTAATATGTCTTAGGGAGCGTTTATTTTTTTTACCTAATACTAAATAATTTTTTTTTGAACTTAATGCTTAATGATACTTAATAATATTTAAGTATTAAGTTGTTTATTTTTTTTAATATTCTGTTTCTATTTAGGGAGAGAGGATTTTTTGTTTACGATGAAAAACTCAAAAAATGCTGGCTAAAGCATTTTTTGATCCAGCATTTTTTGGTTTTGCTTTTTATGAATAGAAAAAGCTAAAAAAATAGCTTAATAGTTTAAGCATTTTTTAAATAATATTTAGTGAAAAGTGTTTAACAAATATAACACGTTTCGGCTTAACGCTGACAATGATTTATTTTCATCATTAAGCCAAAAAAATAAATGCCCCTTTAGTTAATGAGTTACAAAAAAATAATTATTATTTTTCATCAAATTAAAAAAACATAATTCACAATTGAAGAGCCACAAAAGGAACTATTATTTTTTATTTTGCCTATTCCCACTTAACATTCATTTTATTGATTTTTTTTCTTTTTTTTTTAATTTTTTTATTTTATTTTTATTTTATTTTTATTTTAATTTTTCTAATCTATTCATTTTATGGTTTTGATTAGAATGATGCATTTTTTGTGACATTTTTTTTCTCAATTTTAGAGTTTTTTTTTTGATATTTAGCAAACATTGTGTGTGTGTTTGTGTGTGTGTGTGTGTATTGCAAAACATCTCTAGCAAGTGTAAGACTAAATATTTTTTTGAGAGAGCTATTTTTTAAACATCCAATGCTTTCTCTTCTACCTATCTCAATTTATTCTTTAATTTCTCTATCTTATTGACATCATGATCTATTACTAGGTTGTCATCAACATATAGTAAAAAAAATTAATGTCTTGTCAAAAAAGATGTTTTCTTATACATCAATTTTTTCATGAAAGAGTCAAACCTTTTTTTACTATGGGTTTCATTCCTACATGAGCCCATACGAGTTTTTTTCTTGGATTATATATAAAGTTTTTTCATAGTCATTTCAAATCAATGAGTTTTCTCAGTCATTTCATAAAAGAAACTATGTACCTTTGTTAGACGAAAATTGTTACAAAATCTATGTAACATTATATCCCAAAAAAAAATGCTTAGTATTGTCTTATCATCAAGTTTTAACCTTTCATCCTTACGTAAACAAATATCTCATTGTAAAATATCCTCAAATGATCATTTAATATATTTTTTCCACTCTAGACTCTTTTAGGTATATCATCTTTAGAAAGTATAGATGAAAAAACATTAATCAAATCAATGATTTTTCTCACAGTCATTTCACAAATGGAAGTATGTATTTTTGAATGGGAAAGCAAAAATCAAATAATTTTTTCAATAGTTATTTTTATTCTATTTGGTACACTAATTTGTTGAGCCATTGAAACAATTTTGTCAAGTGTAATACTATCTAGTAACTATCAGATAGACCCTTATGCTCACCACCATTATTCACTATATTAACTTTTATTTTATTTTTTCATATCTATTTTCACATTGGCATGATGCTCTCTAAATAAATGAACCATTTTGTTCTTAGATCATAAGGTAGATTCCCAATCCGCCATCAAATGGTTATTTATAATATCATAAAATATAAGGTACCAACAACTATTAGTATGAACCAGGTAAATAAAAGTTGACTTTCTTGAAGGCATGAATGTATAAAATCAACCCTATGAGCATTCTTGATTATATAATAATTACATGATGAAAGAGATTCTCCTTACATGCTTGGAAAGAACTATAGTCACTTCTCACTCAAGTAGGCAAATATCTCATACAAAAGATTAGTATGTGTAATTTTCTAAACTACATCATTCTATTACTTTTTTGAATTTTGGTTTTCATAAATCATAACATAGAATGATGAGAGCATTCATTTTTTTCTCCTTTCCACTATTGGGTAAACTTTGGTGAGACTCTACTTGTTATCACCAAAGAAATTTGTGATTCTCTTATCAACTAACTTTTTTATGGATGTCAAATTATAGAATATAAGCAGGGATTACTTATTTTACTAATAGAATTTTTATTAATAGATAATTGTAGTTAAAAAAACACTCAAGATCCATGAGTATCAATTTATTTATAATATTTACTTCCAAATACATATCTTTAATACTCATAATCTTGGATGCATCACTATTTTTTATCCTCATGTTTTTCTATCTATCATGACTCTCATGTCATTCAAGTTTTTTTTTTGCAATGGAAATTCTAATGGAGTATTGACTTTTTTTATTCCCCATATCTCCATTCAATAAACTTAATGTAATGATATCCATGATTACAATTCCATAGATGTTCATTTTATTATACTATTAATGACTACCAAAGTTCTCAGTTATTAGGAAGCTGGTAAGTAACTACACTTTAACTTATCATAGATGTTTATTTTCATAGCATTGAATTTGTTCACAATTCACTAGAATATAATACCATGTTTCAACATCTTTCTTTTATCCACATACTTTAGGTAAATAAGCCTCTTAATTAAGATAATTTTATCTACTAATATTTTCATAATTAATATATTTACTAATTTTCTATACAAGATACCATCCTTAATTTCATCAGAAATATGACCATAAAATTTCATGTCTGACAATCATCTAATGTAAGCAAAGGTTTTTAAAGGTTGCACATTCCACTATTCTTATCCACTTCAGAAGGTTCATCTTTTAGTCGTATCGGTCTTGGCTACTTCTTCATAGTATAACATTCCCTCCATCATATGTTACCATGTGGTATAATTATTTTGATTTAAAATGGTTCTAGTAAATAGTAGAAATCCTAAAAAATAATACTACTACTAACAATGACTAAAGATACCCAGTCACTAAACCTACCAAGGTGTTCACCTCCAACAATAATGATGTTATTTCTATATGCAAAATTGTTGAATGATAGAATATCTAGTTTATTATTTCACCAACAATTAATGACAAGTTAAAATATACAAATCTAAATATTTTAAAGACACTATTTTGAATAATTCTTAATTATAATTTTTAGCAATGTAAAACTTCCTTTCTTAGTGATATATAACCACAAAAAATATTTATAATGGCAATATAATTATATTGATGCGTTATTGATAGATTATTGTATGCATGTTTTTGTATAGAATTGAAAAAACTAACTCACCCTATACAATCCAAAAAAAAAAACAAGTTAAATACACTATTTTTTTTATGTGGAAACTCATATTGGAAAAAAAAATCATAAGGAACCATTGTCTAATCAACACATTAAGCATAATAATTACAAATCACAAAATTTCACTTTATAATCCTTTAACTATTGAAAAAAATAGCAAAAAACTACAAAAAAAAACACTAGAAAGCAACTATCACATATCTCACAATAAATAACACTTTCAAAGTAACAGAAACAAATTTCATTAAAGATCGAACTCAAAAATGTGATTGTCAAACTTTAAAAATAGTTTTATTTGAATCCCCAACAAAATTAAATGCCATTTTGCATCAAAAATTAAAGTCAAGTGCATGTAAGCATTTCCTAGTTATTTTCACATGGGCATCATCGATTACTGCATCCTAGATTGCATTTTAGAGGTAAAAGAATGTTGCATAAAAAAATTCTTCCAATTTGTGTTTTCTCTCCTTTTTTTTCTTTTCCAATAGCTTCACACACGAATAACACGCATATCATAAAAAACAAATGACAAATGTATTATTTATCTATATTTTTTTTTAGTAAAAATTGAATAAATTAAATGTTTTATAACACTTTTGGTAACAAAAAAAAAACAAAATAGTTATCAACTTTGGATCTAGATTACCAACTTGAAATCCATCAAATTATTGAGCACACATATGATTTGGACCAAACATTAAGACCCTACATCATTATTTATTCTCAACATGAGTTTTACAATAATGTCATCCATCAAACTTAAAATATTTTTATTGCTTGATGATTTTTCTTTGGTAGCTATGATTTATTATTTTTATAGAAAATTATAATTCATCCCATGTTGCTACTCTATGTAAAAAAAGTAAAGAAAAAAAAATGAGACACATTATTATGAGTTCTTGAATTATTTATAAGTTAAAAATTGGATGGGTACACAAGATGTGAAATCAAGTTTTCACACAAGTTTGTAAGATGTGAAGCCCTTAAGAAATTAGTGATTCCAAATAAGTTTGTATTAGCACTCATCTTAAATGTTTTTTCTGTTATAGTTTGGTGCTTGTATGTTGATGGGATAGACTATTCAAACCATGGTTAATTCAAAAACACGATAATCAAGAATATTATTTGTTTGGCTATTCATTATTAGTTTGAAAATTTTAAAACCCAAAGAACTTAGAAATTATCACAAATCCAAAATACTAAAAATCTATAAGGAAAAAGTGCCAAGTTCAAATTATAATACTGCCAACTTGAATAATATGTGTTAAAAACATATTCACACATACATGAAGTTCATAAAATATATTTTGAACCAAAATATATGTTTCTAAGATATAAAATCTTAAAAATCACAAATTCATTGCAAATACACAAATCTGAGATTTTGGGAAGGATGTTATGGATTTCCTTTCATGTCATTCTATAGGTGATGACATAGATTCATCAGTTTGATGGCTACAAAATGGCAATGTATCTCACATCTTTAATTATTTGATAGAATATGAGTTTTTTTCCAATAGCTTTTTAATTTCCAGTAACCTTTAAATCTCCAAGACACACCATAACACTACAATCTGCACACACATACAAAGAAAAACATAGTTGCACAAACTACAAAATACATAAACAGACTAGCACTCACTTCTTTAAAAAATTAAAGTTGATGTAAAACAATAGCAACTTGAGAGAGGAAAAACTCCCACTTCCTCTCTCTCTCTCTCTCTCTCTCTATATCTCTATAAAAAACTACATATGATATATATATATATTTATAATGAACATCAAGTTCAAACAAGTATGCCATTAAAACAAGTAGAGCATCTAGCCTAGAAATTTCATGAATACATTTATGTTTGTGTTTTTATCCAAGGATTAGTTCTTTTAGAATATGCATAATGGATTGTTCAAGTGTGAATTTATATATTTGACTAGGTGAACACCATGCTTGTAATGATTAAACTTACCTAAATTTTGAGTTTTCTCTCATAGAATTGTCTCACATGTTAAGATTATAAGAGATGTCACATTCATCTTACTATACTGCATGGGTGTAGTGTACCTCATGATATATCTATCATCATATGTCATACCCGACATACACAAAATTAAGATATAACAAAAACCCAAAATTTCATTTTTATAACATATCTATATCAACCAACATTCCACAACATAATATTATTACAAATATTAATTAATATAATAATAAATTATCTATCACACATAAGTACATAACCCAACTTAAGATATCAATTTAACTAAATATTAGAGAAATTTTTGTGCGAGATGTATTGAGAGGTATCTCATGTGAATCACGGATTTCAAATGCAAGCCCAAAATATAAATATAAGTGTCAAAATTCTACAATTTAATTAAATATTTTTGTGTTCACCTAGAATTTGCCTCTAATTAAAGATTAGAATCATTCAATTTAGGATTATCATGGCTCTTGGCTTGAAATCTAATTCTTCATCTTCTCTCTATTTCTTTTTTTCTTCTATGTTTTGATTATAACTTTTGAGAATCTACGTAATGCTTTTATTTGGAAGTCATGGTACTAGCTTGAGGTCATGACTTTTATGTCTCATTAGATTTTCCGTAGAGTACCAAAGTTGACGTGATAATGGATGTCATGACTTAGATAACTCTCTTCTAGAACATAATATTATAGTACTAGGAAAGACCATGACTAAGATAATTTATCTTCAGAATAAGTTATTGTGATGATAGGAATGGTCATAACTAATATATTTACTCACTATAACCCAAAGTCATGGCTATAAGAATGATTGTTACTTTGGTGATTTCTTTTTATACCATAAGGTAAATGCACATAAAAAGGTGGTGACTGGAGTAAATACTCTTTGGAACTAAATTTATAAAAAAATAATATTATGACTCAAAATACTTAGTATTTTTGCTCAATAATGAATAAGTCATGGTGTTGAAATTTTTTGTGGTGTACTTGGATACTATGACATAGAAATAATCTTTAAATATTTTAGAGATAGTCTGGTTGTGACTCTATAAAAATATTAGTATCAAATATTATATTACATAGTAAATAGATTATGTTAACTTAGTGATACAATTGTGGCATATAAAAATTGTCAAAACTAGTTTTATAGAGTTATAGCCAAGAAATGAAATCATAACTACTTGGTAAGATAGTAGAATGTGAACTCAAGTTATAACATAATAAATTTCATGTCTCTTCATCACTTCTCTCTCCCCTATGGGTATTTGCTCCACCAAGTCCACCATTTTTCATTAAAATAGCTATGATTTTACTAAAATTAATGAAAATTATTTTAAACATAAAGTTTCTAAAATCTCTCTGATAAAAGCATAAATATGTATAAACACACTAATAAATATTTTTCAAACTATTGAAAATAGTTGATATATGGAGTACCGAACACTTGACTTAAAATGTTTTGCTATAGGGATTAAGATCTACTTAGCTTCTTTTATAACAAAAATATTAAAAAATTTTACCAATATAATATTCTTGAGATAATCATATATGTCTAAAGCCATGTCACTATACTATATCATGGCCAATGATCAACATGTCATTAATATACTCTAAAATTATTAGTCTATCAACACCTAATTGATGATTAACAAATACATAATGGTCACTTGAGATAACCATACAAGCTCTTGTTAAATTTGCAAACAAGTCCTTCCTTATTTTTATAATGAATCTCTTAGGCTAATCTATGCAAGGAGTCTCGTGAATATAAACATGAAGAAATATAGTTTTTATATAGAATCGATCAATTTTTAAGTTCAAGCTATCGATAAGACTTATAACAACTCAAACAAAAAATATCTTCACTAAGAAAAAATATATCTTATCAAAATTTATTCTTTTTGGTTCACTAAACTATTTAACTACTAATCGAGCTTTGTATCTTGGTTTAAAATCATATCTAGGTTTTAGTCAAAAAAGCTTATTTTTTTTCAAGCTTGCTCCCCTTTAGGTAAGGATATCATATCAAAGGTTTGATTGACATGAAGAGATTCCTTTTTTTTCTGCATAGACTAAAGATATTCCTTTTTATTCTCAAGAGAAATAACCTCTTGAAAGGTATTGGCCTTGCTTGTATTCATGAGAATACTTGGTAGGCCTAGATTATCTTCTTAGTTCAGGATTAGAATAAGATGTATCATCATGTACAATTGTGGCTTACCCAATTCTAGCTATAATATGGTCTCTTACATCCTCGATAGGCATATTCTAGGATTTAGAAATACTAGGTGTAGTCTATAGTTCTGAATCATCCGGTGACTTCCTAATTCTCCCCCCTATCAATCTAATCTTTTGAAAAAATATAGATCGAATCTCTGTAAGTAGGAATTTCTTTATGGAATCACTATCATTTTTGCTCGGAAGACTATCATCCTCTTATTTATCATCTATAAAAATTACATCTCTACTTTGAACAAGTTTTTTAAAATTAGGTTTCATAGTTTGTATATGAACTCCTTGCACTATATCCAATGAAAATGCATGGTGTATAGTTTCAATGAGTATTGATCATTCACCTTTAAAGATATAAACAAAATCTTTGCAACTAAAAACTTGCTAGTAATCATATCATATATCTTTCTTAGTTTAGATTTTAAATAGAAACATCTTTATACAAGGTAGTGATGAGGCACTTGTTGATTATAACAATAGATATTCAGAACTCCATGTACCAAAATATTTTGGTGATTTGACAAGTATTTATTATTGTAATTATCCTTATTTGAGTATTTATTTAAGAGATTTTATTAAATATATATTTTAAAAGAATTTGATAAATATTAGTAAAATTGTAACTATTTTGGGTGAAATTGGTTGACTTGGTGAAGCAAAGGCTTGAGAAGAGAGAAGTGATTGAGAGTCATAATATTTCTCATGTCATGACTTAGGTACACCTTCTATATCTTACTAATTAGTTATCATATCATTTTTACTTTAACTTTACAAAACCATGGTGATATTTGTATATCATGACTCTACTATCGAATTGATATAATCTTCCCACACTATGCAATACATTCTTTATTATAATGATATTTTTTGGAGTCACAACTACACACTCTAAAATATTTAATAGTTGCAATATTATTTTCACATCACAATAGGCAAATATCTCATTGGTATAATTAGATGTGGTAATTTTCATAGTCATGGCTTACTAAATATAGAGCTCAAATACCAAATATTTTGAGTGAGAATATTATTTTTCAACATGATTTTTTTTTCATAGAACATTTACTTTGTTCATCACTTTTTCGATACCATAACTTTGTGCCCTAGCAAGGAAATACAAAATTATGGTCATTTATAGTATCGTGAAATAGTATTATAGAGAGTAAATATATTAGTTATAGTCATTTCCAATGCTAGAATATTTTATTACAAAAGTAAGTGATGTAAATTATATATCATACAAATTTGTTGTACATGATGTCCTATAATTTTATTGTATGATTCACATACTCGATTCTTTGAAAATAACTCTCGTGGGATTCATTGGAGCTACAACCAAAATTTTGGGTGATATCTTTCTTATTGTGATAGCTATCTCTATTATATAATCAACAAAATTCTTGTTGATTAAAGATCTTGAATTATATATCACCATATGAGACTATCATAGCTACATGCTATGCAAATTGTTTCTTCTACTTGAATTTGTGAGATCCATCTAGGTTTGTAGCTAAATTGGAATTATTGTTCCCACACAATTATAGGTAGTTAAAAAGTGTGTATTTCTATAAATCTTTTTAAAGAGATGCAACCAGATAGAAAGAGAAAGTATAAATTCATCAAATATTTTTAAATAAGAAAATAAGCATTTGAGATAAGTGTTCATTGTAAATATTCATGTATTCACATGATGATACCCTAATACATTGAGTATGAATCTCACAAAAGTATCACATAGCCTCACTTTCTTTCTAAAAGTTAAATATATTTAAAAAAAGGTCAAGCGATTTCACCAACATTACTAATAGATTATCATCCAATATGAAGTACATTAATTTTTGAAAGCAAATTTCATTTGAGAAATAAAATATTAGGTTAACATAACTCATTATATTTGATTTAGTTTTATTGAATGTGAATAAATTGGAAGAAATTTATCCTCACCTTGAAAATCACACCACCATGAATACGTGCATTTGAATTAAAATTTCATCAACGTTATAATCTAAACATCACCACTATAGCTCCTTGAATCCTTCCTTGTACAACAAATTCTTTCTGTATTTTTAGTATTACTATTTGAATAAGTTTGATTCAAAAAAATATTTGTTATATCATTTTTATAGTAATAGGCTAGTTGTGCAATTCATATGTATACAAGTATTTCTTTCATTTCAAAAAATTTAAGTTGGTATATGATTTTATATATGGTAGACATGATAGAGAAATAAGTTAAATTGGAGAGTGTGGTAGCGACACAAGATCCGTCATCAATAAAAAAAAGATTGCCACCCCATGTATACGGCTAATCTTCTTCTTCCCATTATTTGATATCAATTGAAAATGCAATGGAATATCGATGAGTTATCATTTCTTTCTATTATCTTTTCTTGATCAAGCATGATATATTTTTTATTATAAGTGTACTTGCTTAATTCATATATTTACATACTCAACAATAATGGATTGCACTCAAATACTTACTTTGTTATATTTGACATGATATTTTTCAAGGTTTACATCTTTGACATGTAGCTTCTCTTTCTTTATGTTTTTTCTAGTGTCAATTGGATAGGCATTTCTTTTAATAGATCCTTCACTTCATCATGTTATGTTTAACTCTAAAGTTATTAAATTTATTGGTCCACTAAAAATAATGATCAATTGCATGGTCCTCCTTTAAAGCCAGATACATATATATTGATTCAACCACCTATCAACTTTCATGGTTTATGTCTTAGCTTCAAAAAATTTTTTCTAACCTAGTATTATATTATCATAGAGGCCCTAGGGTGGGCACAAGGCTATCCTTGTCCTTGGACTCATAGGAGTAACTAATGGGGATCAAACTCATGCCCATCAGGAAGCATAAATCCCATGTCCTACCAATTGAACTACTCGTGTTGTGGATCTATTTTTCAAAAACATGCGGTGCAAATTTTGTGCTCCTACCATCTATCATGATAACATGAGGCATATCATCTTTATGCAAATATCATCTTTCAATATCATCTTTCAACATCTTTATGCAAATATCATCTTTCAATATCTAGTACACTATTCTTCATGTGGCTCACTTGTTGTTTAGAGATTAGTTGGCTTATCTTCTCTTCACACCACAGCCTTGAGTTCAAAATGATCAATGAAAAACAAGGTTAATGTCTTTGATGGGTTTTGTATCTTGTAGGGACAAGTTAGACCAACTGTATCTATACCCAAACATTCACCCCATGATGAATTTGAGCATTTCAATTCAAATTCCATTGACTTCAAAATATCAACATCACCATGATAACCAGCTTCTTGACTTTTTATTTGTATAATTAGTTCCTTTATTAGTGCAATAGATTTTTACCATATTTATTATTACCATTTGAATAAGTCTTATTCCAATGAATAACACTTATTTCATTTTACACCAATTGGCCAAATGTATAAATCTTATATATGAGTGTTTCATTTATCTTCAATAAAGTTAAGTTGCTACTTAACTTTATAAATACAAACTATCTTGGAATTATATTGAAATTTTAGAATATATTTTGATCATAATATAAAATTTTGTATTTGATTCAAATATTTCAAAATAGTCATTTGGCTTTCTCAAATTCAATTATTGAAAAATTTATTCATCTTAGTCAATCTCAATGACCAACACATTTTCGACTTTGTTTGTGAAAAACTAGAAATAATTCAAAATGTTAGAATAATTGATTGACCTTTTTTAAATCATCTTGAACGTGACATGCAATATGACGTTGCTAGTCAAATAATAGTTTCACAAACTTGAATCTTATATCTCACTACATTCTTTTTCCCACTTTTGAGGCATAAAATTCAAGGTATGTTCGATTAATTTTTTCAATTCTAATGTAAAGCATATACTCAAGGTATAAGCTTGGTAGATTGATAAATAACAATTTTTTTTAAAGAGAGGCCATTTATGAATGATAATGAGAGCGTGCATGAGATGACTATCATTTTTTCTATAATAAAAAAATATTATATTCCCAGATCATTATTGAGGTGATACAGATGAATGAAACTCTCAAATAAACTTGGACCACTAGTACTTTCATGATAACTAGACCTTATTTTAAGGACATAACAATGTGCTTAAATAACATAAGAGGTGTTATATCATTGAGACTTGCATCGATTTCACCCAATTATGAATATTTGCAAAGAAATAGTTGATTCTTTTATATTATCAATTTCACATTTAAATTGGATATTTATTTATTGATTTAATTCATTCCATCTGGTTTAGGATATTCAAGCATAGATAATTTTTTTACAATAAAGTTTTGTTTTCCAAAATATTAAATTCCACAATGACTAGTACCATAAAATATATTGGCCAAAAAGAAATGAAATAAGAATATATGATCCTAAATTATTCTCACTTGCATGATACATGATGTTTCAATTTTTTTTCCACCCTCCCCCCATTCCTCCCATTACCAACCTCAAGATAGATGTATACAATAAATTTTCATACTGATCAATCATCTTAGCAATGATCATGACTAAACACATTTAACTTTGAAATTCTTATGAGACCTAATACATTAGCAATGGTTTAAACACATCTAGTGATATTTCAATTTTTTTTTGTAATTTTGGATATTATTTTTTCATTTAATTGCATGTTATTTTATTTATTTATTATAAAACTGGGCTTATGAATGTGTGTTGTACTTAATGAGAAATATCATTGGGTTTTACATGTGATGTAGTAACTAGAGGATTATAAAATCCAAAATTATGAGAATGATAACCTTGTGCAAAGAAGTCAATAAAAAAATATATGTGATACAACTAAGACACTTATGTGTTTGAGCTTTGTTTGACTAATTCCAAATAAGATGAACCTTCCAACTCAAACCCACTTTATTGTTCATGTAATATGTATGAACTTTTGAATTATTTATGTTGACACTCAATATAATCAATCATACTTTGCTCAAATCTTCAAACAATTAATATTGATAATCAAAGTATATTGCATTGAAATTTATTTTAGTTTTTTAATAATTAGTAAATAATTCAAATTAAATAAAAAATATTTTGAAAGAAACTTTGCATTAGATGAAGAATGATCAAAATAAGAAATAATTCAAAGTAGACTTTGAAGGTAATAATAAAAAATCTAAAATAATATTTAGAAAATTTAGTTTTGTACGAAAATAATGCATTTAAAATAAAAAATCTAAAATTTAAGGTCGATTTCAAAAATATGCCCAAACTAGTGTATTTGGAAACAGCGTGCAATGCCTGTCTTTGTGAACGGCGACCATTGGCACGCTATTGATTTTTTAAAATTAGAGGTCGACGTTGTGAATGACCATTGCCATGCTGTTCCGAGTTGTTGATGAGTCAGGCTTTGAGAAGATTGCGAATACGAAAACTTCAAAAGAAGCATGGGACATCTTGGAGACTGCGTACAAAGGAGCCGACCAAGTTAAACAAGTTTATCTTCAAACTCTTCACAACGAGTTAGAAGGCATAAAGATGAAGGAGTCAGGAGGTGTATCCTATTACATCACATGTGTTCAAACTATGGTGAATCAACTCAACATAGATGGAGAAAAGTTGCTCGATGCGCGAGTCTTGAAAAAGATTCTGAGGTCGTTAATCGACAGTTTCGAGAATATGGTATGTGCCATAGAAAAGTCAAAGGATCTAGCAATGTTCACGGTCGATGAGCTTGCAGGTTTCCTAATGGCACATGAATATCATAAGAAGAAGGAGGAGGAGGAGACACTTGAGCATGCACTTCAAACCAAAGTATCATTCAATGACGAAAAGATATTCTATTCTCAAAACTTTCAAGGTAAATGGCATGGCCATGGTGGTCGAGGAAATAGTCGAGGTGGGAAAAGCCGCAGTCAAGAAGGGTATCATGAAGAAAAGGAGCAATTAAACCAACAAAATTGGCATGGAAGATGACGCGGTTGTGGAAGAGGCGGTCGGTCAAATTATTCCAACTTCGAGTGCTACAAGTATGATAAATATGGTCACTATGCGAAAGATTATAATTCCGATAAATGTTACAATTGTGGAAAGGTGAGATATTTTGCAAAAAAATGTTGAGTCTATAAAAAGATGGAAGAGACAACAACATAGCCATGGAAGATGAGGTGGAAGAAAGTTTTCTCTTAATGGCATATAACAAAGTCTACACCGATAATGACACGGTGTGGTACCTCAACACAGCAGCAGGCAACCATATGTGCGGGCACGAGCATTGTTTCAAAAAGATGCGAAAGGTTGAAGCTGTATCTGTATCGTTTGGAGATGGCTCAAAGGTTGAGGTAAAAGGCCAAAGTACGATTTATATTGTACAAAAGGATGGTTTTATTGGATCAATCCAAGATGTGTATTACGTACCAGACCTCAAGAGCACCATTTTAAGTATGAGGCAACTCATTGAGAAAGGTTATTTAGTTTTTATGAAAGACTAGATATTACTATTGAAAGATAAGTAAGGGCGTTCAGTCGTACAAGTTGAAATGGAAAGAAATCGGATGTACACACTGAATTTGAGAAGTGTACGAGAAAAATGTTTGCAAGTCAACATGGAAGACAAGGCATCATTATGTCATCTCCTTTTTGGTCACCTACATCATGAAGGCCTAAACAAGTTGACAAAGAAGAACATGGTGCACGGAATATCGAACATGGAATACAAGGGAAAATTTTGTGAATAATGTGTACTTGGAAAGAATGCAAGAATATCATTTCAAAAGAAGGTAGAATATCAGGTTAAGCAACATCTCGAGTTGATTCATTCCAACATATGTGGACCAATCACCCCTGAATATTTCGACGATAAAAGGTATTTCATTTTTTTATTGATGATTTCTCATGAAAAACTTGGGTTTATTTTCTAAAAGAAAAATCCATGACATTCGAGGTGTTTATTAAATTCAAAGTGCTGGTGGAAAAGGCAAGCGGTAGATATATTAAATCTGTACTATCCGATAGAGGTGGTGATGCAGAAATTCAAGAGCAAATCATACTACCGCTTGGTCCAATCACTCGAAGTCATACTAAGGCCTTTCAAAAACAAGTCCAAATTATTATTGAAGCCTTAAACAAGGAAAAACAAGTTGGTAAATTTGAAAGAAAGACAAATACTCTACTTGGATCATCAACTTGACCCAGCATTGCAAACTTCACCAGAAATCGGATACAAATCCAAAAATTATGAAATTTTAACTAGGACAACTACATTAAGGAAGGTTTCCAATGCAACAAACCGTGTCCCATTTGGACCTCAGATGAAGGAGATACTAATTTTCCAAAAGGTGGTGCTGGGAGCAATGACTAATTAAATTTGAAAATTCACCAAAATTTGAATACTTGTCGATATGCTTTGAAATTTGACATGGAGAAATTACATCAAGTTATCTGTTCAACGCAAGAAACCGTGTTCAATTTGAGCCTTGGATTACGGAGATACATTGTTTTCAAACAATGTTATGCTGGCAAAAAAAAAAAAAAATTTCTTAGCTAGTTTGTATTGAAATTTTAGAATTATATTGAAATTTTACAAACTATCTTGGAATTATATTGAAATTTTAGAATATATTTTGATCATAATATAAAATTTTGTATTTGATTCAAATATTTCAAAATAGTCATTTGGCTTTCTCAAATTCAATTATTGAAAAATTTATTCATCTTAGTCAATCTCAATGACCAACACATTTTCGACTTTGTTTGTGAAAAACTAGAAATAATTCAAAATGTTAGAATAATTGATTGACCTTTTTTAAATCATCTTGAACGTGACATGCAATATGACGTTGCTAGTCAAATAATAGTTTCACAAACTTGAATCTTATATCTCACTACATTCTTTTTCCCACTTTTGAGGCATAAAATTCAAGGTATGTTCGATTAATTTTTTCAATTCTAATGTAAAGCATATACTCAAGGTATAAGCTTGGTAGATTGATAAATAACAATTTTTTTTAAAGAGAGGCCATTTATGAATGATAATGAGAGCGTGCATGAGATGACTATCATTTTTTCTATAATAAAAAAATATTATATTCCCAGATCATTATTGAGGTGATACAGATGAATGAAACTCTCAAATAAACTTGGACCACTAGTACTTTCATGATAACTAGACCTTATTTTAAGGACATAACAATGTGCTTAAATAACATAAGAGGTGTTATATCATTGAGACTTGCATCGATTTCACCCAAGTATGAATATTTGCAAAGAAATAGTTGATTCTTTTATATTATCAATTTCACATTTAAATTGGATATTCATTTATTGATTTAATTCATTCCATCTGGTTTAGGATATTCAAGCATAGATAATTTTTTTACAATAAAGTTTTGTTTTCCAAAATATTAAATTCCACAATGACTAGTACCATAAAATATATTGGCCAAAAAGAAATGAAATAAGAATATATGATCCTAAATTATTCTCACTTGCATGATACATGATGTTTCAATTTTTTTTCCACCCTCCCCCCATTCCTCCCATTACCAACCTCAAGATAGATGTATACAATAAATTTTCATACTGATCAATCATCTTAGCAATGATCATGACTAAACACATTTAACTTTGAAATTCTTATGAGACCTAATACATTAGCAATGGTTTAAACACATCTAGTGATATTTCAATTTTTTTTTGTAATTTTGGATATTATTTTTTCATTTAATTGCATGTTATTTTATTTATTTATTATAAAACTGGGCTTATGAATGTGTGTTGTACTTAATGAGAAATATCATTGGGTTTTACATGTGATGTAGTAACTAGAGGATTATAAAATCCAAAATTATGAGAATGATAACCTTGTGCAAAGAAGTCAATAAAAAAATATATGTGATACAACTAAGACACTTATGTGTTTGAGCTTTGTTTGACTAATTCCAAATAAGATGAACCTTCCAACTCAAACCCACTTTATTGTTCATGTAATATGTATGAACTTTTGAATTATTTATGTTGACACTCAATATAATCAATCATACTTTGCTCAAATCTTCAAACAATTAATATTGATAATCAAAGTATATTGCATTGAAATTTATTTTAGTTTTTTAATAATTAGTAAATAATTCAAATTAAATAAAAAATATTTTGAAAGAAACTTTGCATTAGATGAAGAATGATCAAAATAAGAAATAATTCAAAGTAGACTTGAAGGTAATAATAAAAAATCTAAAATAATATTTAGAAAATTTAGTTTTGTACGGAAATAATGCATTTAAAATAAAAAATCTAAAATTTAAGGTCGATTTCAAAAATATGCCCAAACTAGTGTATTTGGAAACAGCGTGCAATGCCTGTCTTTGTGAACGGCGACCATTGGCACGCTATTGATTTTTTAAAATCAGAGGTCGACGTTGTGAATGACCATTGCCATGCTGTTCCGAGTTGTTGATGAGTCAGGCTTTGAGAAGATTGCGAATACGAAAACTTCAAAAGAAGCATGGGACATCTTGGAGACTGCGTACAAAGGAGCCGACCAAGTTAAACAAGTTTATCTTCAAACTCTTCACAACGAGTTAGAAGGCATAAAGATGAAGGAGTCAGGAGGTGTATCCTATTACATCACATGTGTTCAAACTATGGTGAATCAACTCAACATAGATGGAGAAAAGTTGCTCGATGCGCGAGTCTTGAAAAAGATTCTGAGGTCGTTAATCGACAGTTTCGAGAATATGGTATGTGCCATAGAAAAGTCAAAGGATCTAGCAATGTTCACGGTCGATGAGCTTGCAGGTTTCCTAATGGCACATGAATATCATAAGAAGAAGGAGGAGGAGGAGACACTTGAGCATGCACTTCAAACCAAAGTATCATTCAATGACGAAAAGATATTCTATTCTCAAAACTTTCAAGGTAAATGGCATGGCCATGGTGGTCGAGGAAATAGTCGAGGTGGGAAAAGCCGCAGTCAAGAAGGGTATCATGAAGAAAAGGAGCAATTAAACCAACAAAATTGGCATGGAAGATGACGCGGTTGTGGAAGAGGCGGTCGGTCAAATTATTCCAACTTCGAGTGCTACAAGTATGATAAATATGGTCACTATGCGAAAGATTATAATTCCGATAAATGTTACAATTGTGGAAAGGTGAGATATTTTGCAAAAAAATGTTGAGTCTATAAAAGATGGAAGAGACAACAACATAGCCATGGAAGATGAGGTGGAAGAAAGTTTTCTCTTAATGGCATATAACAAAGTCTACACCGATAATGACACGGTGTGGTACCTCAACACAGCAGCAGGCAACCATATGTGCGGGCACGAGCATTGTTTCAAAAAGATGCGAAAGGTTGAAGCTGTATCTGTATCGTTTGGAGATGGCTCAAAGGTTGAGGTAAAAGGCCAAAGTACGATTTATATTGTACAAAAGGATGGTTTTATTGGATCAATCCAAGATGTGTATTACGTACCAGACCTCAAGAGCACCATTTTAAGTATGAGGCAACTCATTGAGAAAGGTTATTTAGTTTTTATGAAAGACTAGATATTACTATTGAAAGATAAGTAAGGGCGTTCAGTCGTACAAGTTGAAATGGAAAGAAATCGGATGTACACACTGAATTTGAGAAGTGTACGAGAAAAATGTTTGCAAGTCAACATGGAAGACAAGGCATCATTATGTCATCTCCTTTTTGGTCACCTACATCATGAAGGCCTAAACAAGTTGACAAAGAAGAACATGGTGCACGGAATATCGAACATGGAATACAAGGGAAAATTTTGTGAATAATGTGTACTTGGAAAGAATGCAAGAATATCATTTCAAAAGAAGGTAGAATATCAGGTTAAGCAACATCTCGAGTTGATTCATTCCAACATATGTGGACCAATCACCCCTGAATATTTCGACGATAAAAGGTATTTCATTTTTTTATTGATGATTTCTCATGAAAAACTTGGGTTTATTTTCTAAAAGAAAAATCCATGACATTCGAGGTGTTTATTAAATTCAAAGTGCTGGTGGAAAAGGCAAGCGGTAGATATATTAAATCTGTACTATCCGATAGAGGTGGTGATGCAGAAATTCAAGAGCAAATCATACTACCGCTTGGTCCAATCACTCGAAGTCATACTAAGGCCTTTCAAAAACAAGTCCAAATTATTATTGAAGCCTTAAACAAGGAAAAACAAGTTGGTAAATTTGAAAGAAAGACAAATACTCTACTTGGATCATCAACTTGACCCAGCATTGCAAACTTCACCAGAAATCGGATACAAATCCAAAAATTATGAAATTTTAACTAGGACAACTACATTAAGGAAGGTTTCCAATGCAACAAACCGTGTCCCATTTGGACCTCAGATGAAGGAGATACAAATTTTCCAAAAGGTGGTGCTGGGAGCAATGACTAATTAAATTTGAAAATTCACCAAAATTCGAATACCTGTCGGAATGCTTTGAAATTTGACATGGACAAACTACATCAAGTTATCTGTTCAACGCAAGAAACCGTGTTCAATTTGAGCCTTGGATTACGGAGATACATTGTTTTCAAACAATGTTATGCTGGCAAAAAAAAAAAAAAATTTCTTAGCTAGTTTGTATTGAAATTTTAGAATTATATTGAAATTTTACAAACTATCTTGGAATTATATTGAAATTTTAGAATATATTTTGATCATAATATAAAATTTTGTATTTGATTCAAATATTTCAAAATAGTCATTTGGCTTTCTCAAATTCAATTATTGAAAAATTTATTCATCTTAGTCAATCTCAATGACCAACACATTTTCGACTTTGTTTGTGAAAAACTAGAAATAATTCAAAATGTTAGAATAATTGATTGACCTTTTTTAAATCATCTTGAACGTGACATGCAATATGACGTTGCTAGTCAAATAATAGTTTCACAAACTTGAATCTTATATCTCACTACATTCTTTTTCCCACTTTTGAGGCATAAAATTCAAGGTATGTTCGATTAATTTTTTCAATTCTAATGTAAAGCATATACTCAAGGTATAAGCTTGGTAGATTGATAAATAACAATTTTTTTTAAAGAGAGGCCATTTATGAATGATAATGAGAGCGTGCATGAGATGACTATCATTTTTTCTATAATAAAAAAATATTATATTCCCAGATCATTATTGAGGTGATACAGATGAATGAAACTCTCAAATAAACTTGGACCACTAGTACTTTCATGATAACTAGACCTTATTTTAAGGACATAACAATGTGCTTAAATAACATAAGAGGTGTTATATCATTGAGACTTGCATCGATTTCACCCAAGTATGAATATTTGCAAAGAAATAGTTGATTCTTTTATATTATCAATTTCACATTTAAATTGGATATTCATTTATTGATTTAATTCATTCCATCTGGTTTAGGATATTCAAGCATAGATAATTTTTTTACAATAAAGTTTTGTTTTCCAAAATATTAAATTCCACAATGACTAGTACCATAAAATATATTGGCCAAAAAGAAATGAAATAAGAATATATGATCCTAAATTATTCTCACTTGCATGATACATGATGTTTCAATTTTTTTTCCACCCTCCCCCCATTCCTCCCATTACCAACCTCAAGATAGATGTATACAATAAATTTTCATACTGATCAATCATCTTAGCAATGATCATGACTAAACACATTTAACTTTGAAATTCTTATGAGACCTAATACATTAGCAATGGTTTAAACACATCTAGTGATATTTCAATTTTTTTTTTGTAATTTTGGATATTATTTTTTCATTTAATTGCATGTTATTTTATTTATTTATTATAAAACTGGGCTTATGAATGTGTGTTGTACTTAATGAGAAATATCATTGGGTTTTACATGTGATGTAGTAACTAGAGGATTATAAAATCCAAAATTATGAGAATGATAACCTTGTGCAAAGAAGTCAATAAAAAAATATATGTGATACAACTAAGACACTTATGTGTTTGAGCTTTGTTTGACTAATTCCAAATAAGATGAACCTTCCAACTCAAACCCACTTTATTGTTCATGTAATATGTATGAACTTTTGAATTATTTATGTTGACACTCAATATAATCAATCATACTTTGCTCAAATCTTCAAACAATTAATATTGATAATCAAAGTATATTGCATTGAAATTTATTTTAGTTTTTAATAATTAGTAAATAATTCAAATTAAATAAAAAATATTTTGAAAGAAACTTTGCATTAGATGAAGAATGATCAAAATAAGAAATAATTCAAAGTAGACTTTGAAGGTAATAATAAAAAATCTAAAATAATATTTAGAAAATTTAGTTTTGTACGGAAATAATGCATTTAAAATAAAAAATCTAAAATTTAAGGTCGATTTCAAAAATATGCCCAAACTAGTGTATTTGGAAACAGCGTGCAATGCCTGTCTTTGTGAACGGCGACCATTGGCACGCTATTGATTTTTTAAAATCAGAGGTCGACGTTGTGAATGACCATTGCCATGCTGTTCCGAGTTGTTGATGAGTCAGGCTTTGAGAAGATTGCGAATACGAAAACTTCAAAAGAAGCATGGGACATCTTGGAGACTGCGTACAAAGGAGCCGACCAAGTTAAACAAGTTTATCTTCAAACTCTTCACAACGAGTTAGAAGGCATAAAGATGAAGGAGTCAGGAGGTGTATCCTATTACATCACATGTGTTCAAACTATGGTGAATCAACTCAACATAGATGGAGAAAAGTTGCTCGATGCGCGAGTCTTGAAAAAGATTCTGAGGTCGTTAATCGACAGTTTCGAGAATATGGTATGTGCCATAGAAAAGTCAAAGGATCTAGCAATGTTCACGGTCGATGAGCTTGCAGGTTTCCTAATGGCACATGAATATCATAAGAAGAAGGAGGAGGAGGAGACACTTGAGCATGCACTTCAAACCAAAGTATCATTCAATGACGAAAAGATATTCTATTCTCAAAACTTTCAAGGTAAATGGCATGGCCATGGTGGTCGAGGAAATAGTCGAGGTGGGAAAAGCCGCAGTCAAGAAGGGTATCATGAAGAAAAGGAGCAATTAAACCAACAAAATTGGCATGGAAGATGACGCGGTTGTGGAAGAGGCGGTCGGTCAAATTATTCCAACTTCGAGTGCTACAAGTATGATAAATATGGTCACTATGCGAAAGATTATAATTCCGATAAATGTTACAATTGTGGAAAGGTGAGATATTTTGCAAAAAAATGTTGAGTCTATAAAAAGATGGAAGAGACAACAACATAGCCATGGAAGATGAGGTGGAAGAAAGTTTTCTCTTAATGGCATATAACAAAGTCTACACCGATAATGACACGGTGTGGTACCTCAACACAGCAGCAGGCAACCATATGTGCGGGCACGAGCATTGTTTCAAAAAGATGCGAAAGGTTGAAGCTGTATCTGTATCGTTTGGAGATGGCTCAAAGGTTGAGGTAAAAGGCCAAAGTACGATTTATATTGTACAAAAGGATGGTTTTATTGGATCAATCCAAGATGTGTATTACGTACCAGACCTCAAGAGCACCATTTTAAGTATGAGGCAACTCATTGAGAAAGGTTATTTAGTTTTTATGAAAGACTAGATATTACTATTGAAAGATAAGTAAGGGCGTTCAGTCGTACAAGTTGAAATGGAAAGAAATCGGATGTACACACTGAATTTGAGAAGTGTACGAGAAAAATGTTTGCAAGTCAACATGGAAGACAAGGCATCATTATGTCATCTCCTTTTTGGTCACCTACATCATGAAGGCCTAAACAAGTTGACAAAGAAGAACATGGTGCACGGAATATCGAACATGGAATACAAGGGAAAATTTTGTGAATAATGTGTACTTGGAAAGAATGCAAGAATATCATTTCAAAAGAAGGTAGAATATCAGGTTAAGCAACATCTCGAGTTGATTCATTCCAACATATGTGGACCAATCACCCCTGAATATTTCGACGATAAAAGGTATTTCATTTTTTTATTGATGATTTCTCATGAAAAACTTGGGTTTATTTTCTAAAAGAAAAATCCATGACATTCGAGGTGTTTATTAAATTCAAAGTGCTGGTGGAAAAGGCAAGCGGTAGATATATTAAATCTGTACTATCCGATAGAGGTGGTGATGCAGAAATTCAAGAGCAAATCATACTACCGCTTGGTCCAATCACTCGAAGTCATACTAAGGCCTTTCAAAAACAAGTCCAAATTATTATTGAAGCCTTAAACAAGGAAAAACAAGTTGGTAAATTTGAAAGAAAGACAAATACTCTACTTGGATCATCAACTTGACCCAGCATTGCAAACTTCACCAGAAATCGGATACAAATCCAAAAATTATGAAATTTTAACTAGGACAACTACATTAAGGAAGGTTTCCAATGCAACAAACCGTGTCCCATTTGGACCTCAGATGAAGGAGATACAAATTTTCCAAAAGGTGGTGCTGGGAGCAATGACTAATTAAATTTGAAAATTCACCAAAATTCGAATACCTGTCGGAATGCTTTGAAATTTGACATGGACAAACTACATCAAGTTATCTGTTCAACGCAAGAAACCGTGTTCAATTTGAGCCTTGGATTACGGAGATACATTGTTTTCAAACAATGTTATGCTGGCAAAAAAAAAAAAAAAATTTCTTAGCTAGTTTGTATTGAAATTTTAGAATTATATTGAAATTTTACAAACTATCTTGGAATTATATTGAAATTTTAGAATATATTTTGATCATAATATAAAATTTTGTATTTGATTCAAATATTTCAAAATAGTCATTTGGCTTTCTCAAATTCAATTATTGAAAAATTTATTCATCTTAGTCAATCTCAATGACCAACACATTTTCGACTTTGTTTGTGAAAAACTAGAAATAATTCAAAATGTTAGAATAATTGATTGACCTTTTTTAAATCATCTTGAACGTGACATGCAATATGACGTTGCTAGTCAAATAATAGTTTCACAAACTTGAATCTTATATCTCACTACATTCTTTTTCCCACTTTTGAGGCATAAAATTCAAGGTATGTTCGATTAATTTTTTCAATTCTAATGTAAAGCATATACTCAAGGTATAAGCTTGGTAGATTGATAAATAACAATTTTTTTTAAAGAGAGGCCATTTATGAATGATAATGAGAGCGTGCATGAGATGACTATCATTTTTTCTATAATAAAAAAATATTATATTCCCAGATCATTATTGAGGTGATACAGATGAATGAAACTCTCAAATAAACTTGGACCACTAGTACTTTCATGATAACTAGACCTTATTTTAAGGACATAACAATGTGCTTAAATAACATAAGAGGTGTTATATCATTGAGACTTGCATCGATTTCACCCAAGTATGAATATTTGCAAAGAAATAGTTGATTCTTTTATATTATCAATTTCACATTTAAATTGGATATTCATTTATTGATTTAATTCATTCCATCTGGTTTAGGATATTCAAGCATAGATAATTTTTTTACAATAAAGTTTTGTTTTCCAAAATATTAAATTCCACAATGACTAGTACCATAAAATATATTGGCCAAAAAGAAATGAAATAAGAATATATGATCCTAAATTATTCTCACTTGCATGATACATGATGTTTCAATTTTTTTTCCACCCTCCCCCCATTCCTCCCATTACCAACCTCAAGATAGATGTATACAATAAATTTTCATACTGATCAATCATCTTAGCAATGATCATGACTAAACACATTTAACTTTGAAATTCTTATGAGACCTAATACATTAGCAATGGTTTAAACACATCTAGTGATATTTCAATTTTTTTTTGTAATTTTGGATATTATTTTTTCATTTAATTGCATGTTATTTTATTTATTTATTATAAAACTGGGCTTATGAATGTGTGTTGTACTTAATGAGAAATATCATTGGGTTTTACATGTGATGTAGTAACTAGAGGATTATAAAATCCAAAATTATGAGAATGATAACCTTGTGCAAAGAAGTCAATAAAAAAATATATGTGATACAACTAAGACACTTATGTGTTTGAGCTTTGTTTGACTAATTCCAAATAAGATGAACCTTCCAACTCAAACCCACTTTATTGTTCATGTAATATGTATGAACTTTTGAATTATTTATGTTGACACTCAATATAATCAATCATACTTTGCTCAAATCTTCAAACAATTAATATTGATAATCAAAGTATATTGCATTGAAATTTATTTTAGTTTTTTAATAATTAGTAAATAATTCAAATTAAATAAAAAATATTTTGAAAGAAACTTTGCATTAGATGAAGAATGATCAAAATAAGAAATAATTCAAAGTAGACTTTGAAGGTAATAATAAAAAATCTAAAATAATATTTAGAAAATTTAGTTTTGTACGGAAATAATGCATTTAAAATAAAAAATCTAAAATTTAAGGTCGATTTCAAAAATATGCCCAAACTAGTGTATTTGGAAACAGCGTGCAATGCCTGTCTTTGTGAACGGCGACCATTGGCACGCTATTGATTTTTTAAAATTAGAGGTCGACGTTGTGAATGACCATTGCCATGCTGTTCCGAGTTGTTGATGAGTCAGGCTTTGAGAAGATTGCGAATACGAAAACTTCAAAAGAAGCATGGGACATCTTGGAGACTGCGTACAAAGGAGCCGACCAAGTTAAACAAGTTTATCTTCAAACTCTTCACAACGAGTTAGAAGGCATAAAGATGAAGGAGTCAGGAGGTGTATCCTATTACATCACATGTGTTCAAACTATGGTGAATCAACTCAACATAGATGGAGAAAAGTTGCTCGATGCGCGAGTCTTGAAAAAGATTCTGAGGTCGTTAATCGACAGTTTCGAGAATATGGTATGTGCCATAGAAAAGTCAAAGGATCTAGCAATGTTCACGGTCGATGAGCTTGCAGGTTTCCTAATGGCACATGAATATCATAAGAAGAAGGAGGAGGAGGAGACACTTGAGCATGCACTTCAAACCAAAGTATCATTCAATGACGAAAAGATATTCTATTCTCAAAACTTTCAAGGTAAATGGCATGGCCATGGTGGTCGAGGAAATAGTCGAGGTGGGAAAAGCCGCAGTCAAGAAGGGTATCATGAAGAAAAGGAGCAATTAAACCAACAAAATTGGCATGGAAGATGACGCGGTTGTGGAAGAGGCGGTCGGTCAAATTATTCCAACTTCGAGTGCTACAAGTATGATAAATATGGTCACTATGCGAAAGATTATAATTCCGATAAATGTTACAATTGTGGAAAGGTGAGATATTTTGCAAAAAAATGTTGAGTCTATAAAAAGATGGAAGAGACAACAACATAGCCATGGAAGATGAGGTGGAAGAAAGTTTTCTCTTAATGGCATATAACAAAGTCTACACCGATAATGACACGGTGTGGTACCTCAACACAGCAGCAGGCAACCATATGTGCGGGCACGAGCATTGTTTCAAAAAGATGCGAAAGGTTGAAGCTGTATCTGTATCGTTTGGAGATGGCTCAAAGGTTGAGGTAAAAGGCCAAAGTACGATTTATATTGTACAAAAGGATGGTTTTATTGGATCAATCCAAGATGTGTATTACGTACCAGACCTCAAGAGCACCATTTTAAGTATGAGGCAACTCATTGAGAAAGGTTATTTAGTTTTATGAAAGACTAGATATTACTATTGAAAGATAAGTAAGGGCGTTCAGTCGTACAAGTTGAAATGGAAAGAAATCGGATGTACACACTGAATTTGAGAAGTGTACGAGAAAAATGTTTGCAAGTCAACATGGAAGACAAGGCATCATTATGTCATCTCCTTTTTGGTCACCTACATCATGAAGGCCTAAACAAGTTGACAAAGAAGAACATGGTGCACGGAATATCGAACATGGAATACAAGGGAAAATTTTGTGAATAATGTGTACTTGGAAAGAATGCAAGAATATCATTTCAAAAGAAGGTAGAATATCAGGTTAAGCAACATCTCGAGTTGATTCATTCCAACATATGTGGACCAATCACCCCTGAATATTTCGACGATAAAAGGTATTTCATTTTTTTATTGATGATTTCTCATGAAAAACTTGGGTTTATTTTCTAAAAGAAAAATCCATGACATTCGAGGTGTTTATTAAATTCAAAGTGCTGGTGGAAAAGGCAAGCGGTAGATATATTAAATCTGTACTATCCGATAGAGGTGGTGATGCAGAAATTCAAGAGCAAATCATACTACCGCTTGGTCCAATCACTCGAAGTCATACTAAGGCCTTTCAAAAACAAGTCCAAATTATTATTGAAGCCTTAAACAAGGAAAAACAAGTTGGTAAATTTGAAAGAAAGACAAATACTCTACTTGGATCATCAACTTGACCCAGCATTGCAAACTTCACCAGAAATCGGATACAAATCCAAAAATTATGAAATTTTAACTAGGACAACTACATTAAGGAAGGTTTCCAATGCAACAAACCGTGTCCCATTTGGACCTCAGATGAAGGAGATACAAATTTTCCAAAAGGTGGTGCTGGGAGCAATGACTAATTAAATTTGAAAATTCACCAAAATTCGAATACCTGTCGGAATGCTTTGAAATTTGACATGGACAAACTACATCAAGTTATCTGTTCAACGCAAGAAACCGTGTTCAATTTGAGCCTTGGATTACGGAGATACATTGTTTTCAAACAATGTTATGCTGGCAAAAAAAAAAAAAAATTTCTTAGCTAGTTTGTATTGAAATTTTAGAATTATATTGAAATTTTACAAACTATCTTGGAATTATATTGAAATTTTAGAATATATTTTGATCATAATATAAAATTTTGTATTTGATTCAAATATTTCAAAATAGTCATTTGGCTTTCTCAAATTCAATTATTGAAAAATTTATTCATCTTAGTCAATCTCAATGACCAACACATTTTCGACTTTGTTTGTGAAAAACTAGAAATAATTCAAAATGTTAGAATAATTGATTGACCTTTTTTAAATCATCTTGAACGTGACATGCAATATGACGTTGCTAGTCAAATAATAGTTTCACAAACTTGAATCTTATATCTCACTACATTCTTTTTCCCACTTTTGAGGCATAAAATTCAAGGTATGTTCGATTAATTTTTTCAATTCTAATGTAAAGCATATACTCAAGGTATAAGCTTGGTAGATTGATAAATAACAATTTTTTTTAAAGAGAGGCCATTTATGAATGATAATGAGAGCGTGCATGAGATGACTATCATTTTTTCTATAATAAAAAAATATTATATTCCCAGATCATTATTGAGGTGATACAGATGAATGAAACTCTCAAATAAACTTGGACCACTAGTACTTTCATGATAACTAGACCTTATTTTAAGGACATAACAATGTGCTTAAATAACATAAGAGGTGTTATATCATTGAGACTTGCATCGATTTCACCCAAGTATGAATATTTGCAAAGAAATAGTTGATTCTTTTATATTATCAATTTCACATTTAAATTGGATATTCATTTATTGATTTAATTCATTCCATCTGGTTTAGGATATTCAAGCATAGATAATTTTTTTACAATAAAGTTTTGTTTTCCAAAATATTAAATTCCACAATGACTAGTACCATAAAATATATTGGCCAAAAAGAAATGAAATAAGAATATATGATCCTAAATTATTCTCACTTGCATGATACATGATGTTTCAATTTTTTTTCCACCCTCCCCCCATTCCTCCCATTACCAACCTCAAGATAGATGTATACAATAAATTTTCATACTGATCAATCATCTTAGCAATGATCATGACTAAACACATTTAACTTTGAAATTCTTATGAGACCTAATACATTAGCAATGGTTTAAACACATCTAGTGATATTTCAATTTTTTTTTGTAATTTTGGATATTATTTTTTCATTTAATTGCATGTTATTTTATTTATTTATTATAAAACTGGGCTTATGAATGTGTGTTGTACTTAATGAGAAATATCATTGGGTTTTACATGTGATGTAGTAACTAGAGGATTATAAAATCCAAAATTATGAGAATGATAACCTTGTGCAAAGAAGTCAATAAAAAAATATATGTGATACAACTAAGACACTTATGTGTTTGAGCTTTGTTTGACTAATTCCAAATAAGATGAACCTTCCAACTCAAACCCACTTTATTGTTCATGTAATATGTATGAACTTTTGAATTATTTATGTTGACACTCAATATAATCAATCATACTTTGCTCAAATCTTCAAACAATTAATATTGATAATCAAAGTATATTGCATTGAAATTTATTTTAGTTTTTTAATAATTAGTAAATAATTCAAATTAAATAAAAAATATTTTGAAAGAAACTTTGCATTAGATGAAGAATGATCAAAATAAGAAATAATTCAAAGTAGACTTTGAAGGTAATAATAAAAAATCTAAAATAATATTTAGAAAATTTAGTTTTGTACGGAAATAATGCATTTAAAATAAAAAATCTAAAATTTAAGGTCGATTTCAAAAATATGCCCAAACTAGTGTATTTGGAAACAGCGTGCAATGCCTGTCTTTGTGAACGGCGACCATTGGCACGCTATTGATTTTTTAAAATCAGAGGTCGACGTTGTGAATGACCATTGCCATGCTGTTCCGAGTTGTTGATGAGTCAGGCTTTGAGAAGATTGCGAATACGAAAACTTCAAAAGAAGCATGGGACATCTTGGAGACTGCGTACAAAGGAGCCGACCAAGTTAAACAAGTTTATCTTCAAACTCTTCACAACGAGTTAGAAGGCATAAAGATGAAGGAGTCAGGAGGTGTATCCTATTACATCACATGTGTTCAAACTATGGTGAATCAACTCAACATAGATGGAGAAAAGTTGCTCGATGCGCGAGTCTTGAAAAAGATTCTGAGGTCGTTAATCGACAGTTTCGAGAATATGGTATGTGCCATAGAAAAGTCAAAGGATCTAGCAATGTTCACGGTCGATGAGCTTGCAGGTTTCCTAATGGCACATGAATATCATAAGAAGGAGGAGGAGGAGACACTTGAGCATGCACTTCAAACCAAAGTATCATTCAATGACGAAAAGATATTCTATTCTCAAAACTTTCAAGGTAAATGGCATGGCCATGGTGGTCGAGGAAATAGTCGAGGTGGGAAAAGCCGCAGTCAAGAAGGGTATCATGAAGAAAAGGAGCAATTAAACCAACAAAATTGGCATGGAAGATGACGCGGTTGTGGAAGAGGCGGTCGGTCAAATTATTCCAACTTCGAGTGCTACAAGTATGATAAATATGGTCACTATGCGAAAGATTATAATTCCGATAAATGTTACAATTGTGGAAAGGTGAGATATTTTGCAAAAAAATGTTGAGTCTATAAAAAGATGGAAGAGACAACAACATAGCCATGGAAGATGAGGTGGAAGAAAGTTTTCTCTTAATGGCATATAACAAAGTCTACACCGATAATGACACGGTGTGGTACCTCAACACAGCAGCAGGCAACCATATGTGCGGGCACGAGCATTGTTTCAAAAAGATGCGAAAGGTTGAAGCTGTATCTGTATCGTTTGGAGATGGCTCAAAGGTTGAGGTAAAAGGCCAAAGTACGATTTATATTGTACAAAAGGATGGTTTTATTGGATCAATCCAAGATGTGTATTACGTACCAGACCTCAAGAGCACCATTTTAAGTATGAGGCAACTCATTGAGAAAGGTTATTTAGTTTTTATGAAAGACTATATATTACTATTGAAAGATAAGTAAGGGCGTTCAGTCGTACAAGTTGAAATGGAAAGAAATCGGATGTACACACTGAATTTGAGAAGTGTACGAGAAAAATGTTTGCAAGTCAACATGGAAGACAAGGCATCATTATGTCATCTCCTTTTTGGTCACCTACATCATGAAGGCCTAAACAAGTTGACAAAGAAGAACATGGTGCACGGAATATCGAACATGGAATACAAGGGAAAATTTTGTGAATAATGTGTACTTGGAAAGAATGCAAGAATATCATTTCAAAAGAAGGTAGAATATCAGGTTAAGCAACATCTCGAGTTGATTCATTCCAACATATGTGGACCAATCACCCCTGAATATTTCGACGATAAAAGGTATTTCATTTTTTTATTGATGATTTCTCATGAAAAACTTGGGTTTATTTTCTAAAAGAAAAATCCATGACATTCGAGGTGTTTATTAAATTCAAAGTGCTGGTGGAAAAGGCAAGCGGTAGATATATTAAATCTGTACTATCCGATAGAGGTGGTGATGCAGAAATTCAAGAGCAAATCATACTACCGCTTGGTCCAATCACTCGAAGTCATACTAAGGCCTTTCAAAAACAAGTCCAAATTATTATTGAAGCCTTAAACAAGGAAAAACAAGTTGGTAAATTTGAAAGAAAGACAATACTCTACTTGGATCATCAACTTGACCCAGCATTGCAAACTTCACCAGAAATCGGATACAAATCCAAAAATTATGAAATTTTAACTAGGACAACTACATTAAGGAAGGTTTCCAATGCAACAAACCGTGTCCCATTTGGACCTCAGATGAAGGAGATACAAATTTTCCAAAAGGTGGTGCTGGGAGCAATGACTAATTAAATTTGAAAATTCACCAAAATTCGAATACCTGTCGGAATGCTTTGAAATTTGACATGGACAAACTACATCAAGTTATCTGTTCAACGCAAGAAACCGTGTTCAATTTGAGCCTTGGATTACGGAGATACATTGTTTTCAAACAATGTTATGCTGGCAAAAAAAAAAAAAATTTCTTAGCTAGTTTGTATTGAAATTTTAGAATTATATTGAAATTTTACAAACTATCTTGGAATTATATTGAAATTTTAGAATATATTTTGATCATAATATAAAATTTTGTATTTGATTCAAATATTTCAAAATAGTCATTTGGCTTTCTCAAATTCAATTATTGAAAAATTTATTCATCTTAGTCAATCTCAATGACCAACACATTTTCGACTTTGTTTGTGAAAAACTAGAAATAATTCAAAATGTTAGAATAATTGATTGACCTTTTTTAAATCATCTTGAACGTGACATGCAATATGACGTTGCTAGTCAAATAATAGTTTCACAAACTTGAATCTTATATCTCACTACATTCTTTTTCCCACTTTTGAGGCATAAAATTCAAGGTATGTTCGATTAATTTTTTCAATTCTAATGTAAAGCATATACTCAAGGTATAAGCTTGGTAGATTGATAAATAACAATTTTTTTTAAAGAGAGGCCATTTATGAATGATAATGAGAGCGTGCATGAGATGACTATCATTTTTTCTATAATAAAAAAATATTATATTCCCAGATCATTATTGAGGTGATACAGATGAATGAAACTCTCAAATAAACTTGGACCACTAGTACTTTCATGATAACTAGACCTTATTTTAAGGACATAACAATGTGCTTAAATAACATAAGAGGTGTTATATCATTGAGACTTGCATCGATTTCACCCAAGTATGAATATTTGCAAAGAAATAGTTGATTCTTTTATATTATCAATTTCACATTTAAATTGGATATTCATTTATTGATTTAATTCATTCCATCTGGTTTAGGATATTCAAGCATAGATAATTTTTTTACAATAAAGTTTTGTTTTCCAAAATATTAAATTCCACAATGACTAGTACCATAAAATATATTGGCCAAAAAGAAATGAAATAAGAATATATGATCCTAAATTATTCTCACTTGCATGATACATGATGTTTCAATTTTTTTTCCACCCTCCCCCCATTCCTCCCATTACCAACCTCAAGATAGATGTATACAATAAATTTTCATACTGATCAATCATCTTAGCAATGATCATGACTAAACACATTTAACTTTGAAATTCTTATGAGACCTAATACATTAGCAATGGTTTAAACACATCTAGTGATATTTCAATTTTTTTTTGTAATTTTGGATATTATTTTTTCATTTAATTGCATGTTATTTTATTTATTTATTATAAAACTGGGCTTATGAATGTGTGTTGTACTTAATGAGAAATATCATTGGGTTTTACATGTGATGTAGTAACTAGAGGATTATAAAATCCAAAATTATGAGAATGATAACCTTGTGCAAAGAAGTCAATAAAAAAATATATGTGATACAACTAAGACACTTATGTGTTTGAGCTTTGTTTGACTAATTCCAAATAAGATGAACCTTCCAACTCAAACCCACTTTATTGTTCATGTAATATGTATGAACTTTTGAATTATTTATGTTGACACTCAATATAATCAATCATACTTTGCTCAAATCTTCAAACAATTAATATTGATAATCAAAGTATATTGCATTGAAATTTATTTTAGTTTTTTAATAATTAGTAAATAATTCAAATTAAATAAAAAATATTTTGAAAGAAACTTTGCATTAGATGAAGAATGATCAAAATAAGAAATAATTCAAAGTAGACTTTGAAGGTAATAATAAAAAATCTAAAATAATATTTAGAAAATTTAGTTTTGTACGGAAATAATGCATTTAAAATAAAAAATCTAAAATTTAAGGTCGATTTCAAAAATATGCCCAAACTAGTGTATTTGGAAACAGCGTGCAATGCCTGTCTTTGTGAACGGCGACCATTGGCACGCTATTGATTTTTTAAAATCAGAGGTCGACGTTGTGAATGACCATTGCCATGCTGTTCCGAGTTGTTGATGAGTCAGGCTTTGAGAAGATTGCGAATACGAAAACTTCAAAAGAAGCATGGGACATCTTGGAGACTGCGTACAAAGGAGCCGACCAAGTTAAACAAGTTTATCTTCAAACTCTTCACAACGAGTTAGAAGGCATAAAGATGAAGGAGTCAGGAGGTGTATCCTATTACATCACATGTGTTCAAACTATGGTGAATCAACTCAACATAGATGGAGAAAAGTTGCTCGATGCGCGAGTCTTGAAAAAGATTCTGAGGTCGTTAATCGACAGTTTCGAGAATATGGTATGTGCCATAGAAAAGTCAAAGGATCTAGCAATGTTCACGGTCGATGAGCTTGCAGGTTTCCTAATGGCACATGAATATCATAAGAAGGAGGAGGAGGAGACACTTGAGCATGCACTTCAAACCAAAGTATCATTCAATGACGAAAAGATATTCTATTCTCAAAACTTTCAAGGTAAATGGCATGGCCATGGTGGTCGAGGAAATAGTCGAGGTGGGAAAAGCCGCAGTCAAGAAGGGTATCATGAAGAAAAGGAGCAATTAAACCAACAAAATTGGCATGGAAGATGACGCGGTTGTGGAAGAGGCGGTCGGTCAAATTATTCCAACTTCGAGTGCTACAAGTATGATAAATATGGTCACTATGCGAAAGATTATAATTCCGATAAATGTTACAATTGTGGAAAGGTGAGATATTTTGCAAAAAAATGTTGAGTCTATAAAAGATGGAAGAGACAACAACATAGCCATGGAAGATGAGGTGGAAGAAAGTTTTCTCTTAATGGCATATAACAAAGTCTACACCGATAATGACACGGTGTGGTACCTCAACACAGCAGCAGGCAACCATATGTGCGGGCACGAGCATTGTTTCAAAAAGATGCGAAAGGTTGAAGCTGTATCTGTATCGTTTGGAGATGGCTCAAAGGTTGAGGTAAAAGGCCAAAGTACTGATTTATATTGTACAAAAGGATGGTTTTATTGGATCAATCCAAGATGTGTATTACGTACCAGACCTCAAGAGCACCATTTTAAGTATGAGGCAACTCATTGAGAAAGGTTATTTAGTTTTTATGAAAGACTAGATATTACTATTGAAAGATAAGTAAGGGCGTTCAGTCGTACAAGTTGAAATGGAAAGAAATCGGATGTACACACTGAATTTGAGAAGTGTACGAGAAAAATGTTTGCAAGTCAACATGGAAGACAAGGCATCATTATGTCATCTCCTTTTTGGTCACCTACATCATGAAGGCCTAAACAAGTTGACAAAGAAGAACATGGTGCACGGAATATCGAACATGGAATACAAGGGAAAATTTTGTGAATAATGTGTACTTGGAAAGAATGCAAGAATATCATTTCAAAAGAAGGTAGAATATCAGGTTAAGCAACATCTCGAGTTGATTCATTCCAACATATGTGGACCAATCACCCCTGAATATTTCGACGATAAAAGGTATTTCATTTTTTTATTGATGATTTCTCATGAAAAACTTGGGTTTATTTTCTAAAAGAAAAATCCATGACATTCGAGGTGTTTATTAAATTCAAAGTGCTGGTGGAAAAGGCAAGCGGTAGATATATTAAATCTGTACTATCCGATAGAGGTGGTGATGCAGAAATTCAAGAGCAAATCATACTACCGCTTGGTCCAATCACTCGAAGTCATACTAAGGCCTTTCAAAAACAAGTCCAAATTATTATTGAAGCCTTAAACAAGGAAAAACAAGTTGGTAAATTTGAAAGAAAGACAAATACTCTACTTGGATCATCAACTTGACCCAGCATTGCAAACTTCACCAGAAATCGGATACAAATCCAAAAATTATGAAATTTTAACTAGGACAACTACATTAAGGAAGGTTTCCAATGCAACAAACCGTGTCCCATTTGGACCTCAGATGAAGGAGATACAAATTTTCCAAAAGGTGGTGCTGGGAACAATGACTAATTAAATTTGAAAATTCACCAAAATTCGAATACCTGTCGGAATGCTTTGAAATTTGACATGGACAAACTACATCAAGTTATCTGTTCAACGCAAGAAACCGTGTTCAATTTGAGCCTTGGATTACGGAGATACATTGTTTTCAAACAATGTTATGCTGGCAAAAAAAAAAAAAAATTTCTAAGCTAGTTTGTTCCCTATATAAACCCTTTGTAATTCATTTTGTAAGGACACCCTTTGATGAAATATACAAACACTCTTTGAGTTTTATTTATATTGTTTTGTGCTTGTGAGTGAATAACTCTCTTGTGTGGAACACTCCAAAAATCGGGTTTTTCGGGTTTAGTTCTCGGAAGGTTCGTTGCCTCTCAATCATTAGGTAAGTGATTGATTTGCATTACTTGTGAAGTCTTTGTAAGTTTAGTATTAGTGGGTCTATTGGTGTTCGTTGCCATTAGGTTCCTAATCGACTTCTTTGTATTTCTCAAAGATTTACTATTATCCTTCATTTCATTCTCTTGAATCTTTAACCAATAAGAAATTATTCTTCTTAAAGTTTTAGATTTATTTCTTTTATTTCATTTCATTCTGCTTGGATTTTTAAGTCCATCTAGTTTATTGTCGATTTCGTATCAGGTGGCGAATACACTTCGACGATTTTCATTGAGTATATTGAGGAGCAAGGCATAAGGCAATTTTAACAACATCGTACTCTCCATAGCAAAATGGTGTAGCCGAGAGGAAGAACCGGACTATTATCGACATGGTTCGGTCAATGCTCAAAAGTAAGAAAATGTCCAAAGAATTTTGGGTGGAAGACGTGCAATGTGCCGTTTATGTTCAAAATCAATATTTACATGCGAAGTTGTATGATCAAACACCACAAGAGACATGGAGCAGATAAAAACCAACAGTCTCTCATCTCAAATATTCAGTAGTTTGGCCTACGCACACGTGCCAGATCAGCAAAGAACAAAACTCAAAGACAAAAACAAAAGATATATTTTTATTTGGTATGATGAGAAAACAAAAGGATACAAGCTATTCGACCTGATAAGCAAGAAGATTCTAGTGAGTCGTGATGTACGAGTTTATGAAGCAAATGAATGAGATTGGAATAAAGCAACAAAGGATATCATTGAAGTTGGAGAATCATCAACTGCTATGCCAATAACTGTACCAAAAAATTCTGAAACTATTGATGATGGAGATGAACCGCGACAACCCAAAATGTGAAGTTTACAAGATTTGTATGTGCTATATATGTAATTTGTTTTTACTTAATAATATGTTTTAATATTTTCATGTAAGTGCAGGAAAGGAAATATTAAAATCCCGGGGATGCAGCTGTAGCACAATAATGGAGGTCCTGCTGTCTGGTCAGCGGGCCGAAATTTTTGGAGCAGAGCCTGACCCGTTCCATGATCCAACCCGCTTCGGTTAAATGAACCGGATGTTTATTTTTCATATAAAATGATTTGTAATTTATTTTTCGGGAGGCTGTTTTTTGACCCGTTTTGAACTGTTCATCATCCCTTTCCTCTCTCTGCACGATTTTGCGACTGCTGCATGCTGCATACTGTAAGACGTTCTGTTTCTTGGTTTTAATCTATAACGCATTAGTATTTTCTGGTGGAGGTAGCTAGTCATACTGAGCGACTAGCGAACCACGTTATTTCATGTGTTGATTTCTCGTTTTTGATTCTGTCGTGGATGCTTGCTTGGTTTGGGATATATATTGCTTGTTTTCTGTGTTTCTGTTGTTTTTTGTTTCTTAATCTCACTACCCGTGGAAGCACAATTACCCAACAGTATGATTCGACAAATGAGGTACACCTTGTATGTATTTTGGTAGATTCCAAGAATTTAAGTTTTGAATAGGTGGTACAAAACAAGAAGTGACAAACTGCCATGGACGAGGAGATTAAAGCAATAGATCACAACAACACATGAGAGTTAGCATAATTGCCAAAAGGAACTCAACCTATTGATTTCAAGTGGGTGTTTAAAAGAAAGATGAATGCTCAAGGAAAGATAGAACGATATAAGGCGAGACTTGTAGCAAAGGTTACAAGCAAAAGGCAGTAATCAACTATGACAAGGTGTTTGCTCCCGTTGCAAGAATGGAGACAATCAGATTGCTCATTTCATAAGTTGTTCAATTCAATTGGCCGATATTACAAATGGATGTCAAATTGACATTCCTAAATGGTGTGCTTGAGAAGAAGTTTATATTAAACAACCACCCGGGTACATGAAAATCAGAGAAGAAAAGAAAGTGATGAAATTGAAGAATGCACTTTATGAGTTGAAGCAAGCATCATGTGCATGGAATACTCGTATCGATACATACTTCAAAGAGAATGAGTTTGAGCAATGTCCCTATGAACATGCCCGTTATGTGAAGAAGAGTAGAAGTAATATGCTATATATTGCTCTTTATGTTGATGATCTCATTTTTATGGGGAATAATAATGAAATGATACAAAATTTAAAGAGCACAATGACACGAGAATTTGAGATGACAGATTTGGGCTTGATGAAGTTTTTCCTTGGTCTGGAGGTAAGACAAGAAAAGATGGGTATCTTTGTATCCCAAGAGGCATATATAAAAAAGACTTTGAAGAAGTACATGATGGAGTCTTGCAATCCAATTTCAACACCAATGGAACCAGGTGCAAAACTCTCTAAGTTTGATGGAGGAGAACGAGTCAACGCAAGCAAATACCTGAGTTTAGTGGGAAGCCTTCGCTATCTCACATGCACAAGGCCGGACCTTGCATTAAGTGTCGACATTGTAAGACAGTTTATGGGGGAGCCAATCTATTCACATTGGAAGGCGTTAAAGTGAATTCTACGGTACATCAAAGGAATAATGTCACTCGGGTTATTCTATACAAATGCGGCAGATTACAAGTTGGTTGGATACTCTGACAGAATTTGGTGCAGAGACTTGGACGATCGGAAAAAGATATCGGGTTATGTGTTTTTTATGGGTGACACTACATTTACATGGTTTTCAAAAAAGCAATCAATCATGACACTCTCGACATGTGAATCTGAAATATGGCAGCATCTTTGTGTGTACGTCATGCGATATGGCTTAGAAATTTGTTGGGCAAGATGGAGCAACAACAACTCGATGCAACAGAGATATGAGTTTATAACAAATCAACAATTGAGTTGAGCAAGAACTCGGTGAATAATGTGAGAAGCAAGTATATTGGTGTTCGCTTTCACTTCATTCGAGATCAATTGAAAGAAAGAAATATAAAATTAGTATACGTGGCAAGTCGGGACTATGTCGCAAATATCTTCACGAAACCACTACCTACGATACCACTCGACAACTGTAAAAGATTACTCTGCATGAAAGATGACAGAAGCATTTAAGTTTATGGGGGAGTTTTGTTAAATAAATATTAAATGTCCATTTTTAATGCGGAAGATGAAATGTCAAGAGTTAGCAGTTACTCTTATGAGTGATAATGATTTTTAATTTTTGGTTTTATTAGGGAAAATTATAGCCTATGAATAAATTATTATATTGATTGTAATAAATAATAGAATTAAAAGAAAAAAACTTCTTTTCATAAATATTTCTCTTCAATTATAGTTTTGCAGCCAACAATTTTTTTTTACATTTTCAATAGCTGGCATTCACAATGCACGCCCCTAATTTTAAAAATCAACATCATGGCAATAACCGCTGTTCATAATGATGGGAATTGCCACGTTGTTTCCTGACGTATTAGTTTGAACCAATGTTTTCAGGACCGGACCGAACCGGCCGGTTCGACCGGTCCGACCATCGACCGGTCCATTTTTCGGTTCGGTTCGAAGGATTAAACCGGAATGCAATTGACCCGTACTTGAACCGTGTGAACTGACGGTTCAATAATATTATTTTTAAAAAAAAAATTAAATTCAAAACGACATCGTTTTGAATGGAATTTTTTACCTTAGGCGCTCGACGGTCCCTTCTCTGAGTTCTCTCTCCTTACTGTCGCAACTTCTTTTGAGATTCAGTTGAAGGTATCTTTGATTTTTGATTTGCAATCTCATCTCTCATGTAGTTTGTACACATTGAATGGATTTTTTTCTTCCTCCAGATTGTAATTTAGAGTTTCCTTTTTTTTTCAATTTTGTTTGTTTGTTTATGAGAATTAGAGTATATTTCTTTCTCCAGATTTTCCTGGAGAAATCGGACATTCAGATCTAAACAGCTAAACTTAAAAAAAAAAAATTCTTAGACTCTTAGTTCATTCACACTCATTGTTTCACAAGGATGAAGAAGACGGGTCATTTATCACCATTGTTGTTGACTTGTTGCTAAGAACAGAGAGAGACAGATACTTACTCTGGTTTCTTCCCCTTCAACATTCAATCCACAATTCAGCAGGAAACCCATCTTGCATCAAACCTCCACAAATTGATAATATTTCCTTTCATTCCATAATCTGCAGAAACCCCTTTTGCAAATCAATGAAATCATCTTGAAATTTCCGTTGGAGAGACAACATGATGCTGAGAGGTGACCGGATGATGCAAGTGGAAATGTGTGGGGTTATTTGTTATATTCAATCTCCTAATCTCCATTCTTATCTCTTTCTCCAAGTTGTCTGATACTTATAAATTATAATAATTCATATGGTGGGTGTTGTCTAATCATTCATATAGTAGATTTTTATTCATCTATTGATGCCCATGTCCACGTTTTCTCTCTTTGCCATAGTTTGTTAATTGATTTTTTTTTTCTTCTAAAATCATATTGTGAAGTGAATGATGTTTAGGTAGTTAAATATTTTTCGTTTCTTTTCTTTTGTTCATTGCCCTTATAGAAATGCAAATTGGAGTATATTTCTTGTAGCTAAATTTCTTGATTGGATTTTTATAATTTGAAGCATGGATGGATTTGTTACTCTAGCCTATGTGTAGGATGGCTATGGATAATGAACACATTTTGGTTTTCAGATAGAAGAAATGATGTCAAACTTTATATAAAAGTAATTTATTTATTTATTATAATATATAAAACATATATTTATGACATCACCGGTTCGACCACCGATCCAACCAATGAATCGTGAACCAGTAATTTTTCCGATTCAGTCACCGGTTCGGTTCTGAAAACATTGGTTTGAACATATTTATGAAACTGGACTTAAATTTTAGATTTTTTATTTTAAATACATTATTTCCGTACAAAACTCTAGAAAATTTGTTTGAATTTATTCTTTGATTAAGAATTATAAAAGATTTGTGCAAACTAGTCCATATAACTATCATTATTAAACAAGAGTTAATATTGGAAATCACAATTTTATGATAAAAATCATTAACTTATGAAGGTAGTGATTTTATATAAATATTGTTTTAAAATAAAAATTAGAAATGATATTTTTTATTATTATTAATTTTTAACTTAATTATTTTTTAAATTAATTTGAATTGGAATCGACCATCAATTCCCCTGGTCAACGTCACCGATCCGTGGCCGACCCACTTCGGAATGGGGACAGAGGATTTCCGCAATTCTTTCTTCTCAGAAACGGCGGTTACCGTTACTCCGGTGTGATTTGGTGGTTTTGCATCTTTCGTAAGTAGATGGACCCAATGAGCTTGCGGACACATCTGTAGAAAACAATTCTGCTCCGTCGACCATGGTCGCTCCATTTATCCAGGACCATTGAGCTCGTGGACGTTAAATTGAAAACAATTGTGCTCCCTCGACCATGGCCGCTCCATTTTTCTCTACTCCAATTCAACCTTACGTTTATCAGGCACTTTTTTGCATTTATTTTTGTTTGGCGGTTATTATTTAATAAACACTAAAGATTTAGCTCAAGCGAATTAATGCTTATCAAATTCGAGTATTATGGGAAATCAATGTTAAACTTTTCACCAATGCGTCTAGGTTGTATATGATAATATTGTAATTTTAACGAGCATCCGTTTTTTGGAATGATAGATGTTTTTTTTTATGCTAGCTAATTTGATTGTGTAGAATCAATGTTATGATGTTGGAGATCAGTACTTGGTTCTCATGAGTCAGATTTCTTTACTAGCGACTTTACCATTCCTTGTGGCAGGGAGTGAAGTTAGGAGTAAAATAAGATGAAAGGTGAAATTGTAACCTACTCCAGACAGTAGTTAAACTTCATGTTTTCTTGACAAGAGGTTATGGGACAGAATACTTTTCTTACTAAAAAATCCTGAAAAAATTTATATACCAACTCAATTTTAATCTTTAGATATGATCTGCCATATTTTTCTCCAATTCAATTGTAATTCTTTATGATGATTCAAATACGTATATTCTATTATATTTTGTTCTTATTCTAAACTTTATAGGTATTTGGCTTAAGAATTATATACCATTGATATTCATTCATTATTTATTTTGATTCGTTCTAAATAATATAATTCTAATGTAGCAAATGACATGATTTTTAGAGATATTTGATATGATAATATAAATATTAGTGTTATTATGTAATATATTTTAAGATTAATGTACTTTAAGATTGACTTTCTTGAGGATATTGCATAATTGGCCGTAAGTGTTTTTTTTATCTTGAGAATACTTGATAAATGCTTAACTCAATTTTTGTTTTTTTTCTCATTTATTTGTAGCACGGTCATCTATTTTTTGATTAAACCAAGACTATTGAAACAAAAATTAAGATAATTATTATTTTTTTGACTATGACATATGTTAATTTTAAAACACATGAAAATTATATTAGAGTTTACTACCTAACATATTAAAAAATACTAATATAATTTTCTATTTGATTATTTTTATTGATATTTTATCATTATTCTTTTTGTTAAAAATTATTAATTTTGTTTATTTATTTATATAAAAAGTATTAAAAATTAATCAAAGAACAAGATTATTGAAATAATAATTCATAAAATATCTTGTGGATGTACATCACTTTCAAGTATGATTGTCAAAATAAATAATTATTATCTTGAGATAGTTGTAACACACTATATTTGTGTGTTTAAAGATATTTTTAGAGAGATGATCATGATTATAAATTTTTTGATCAATTAATTTTTTTTTTATAAATTATTTATTGAATCATTTGTTTTATTTGGGAGGGAGAATATATTCTTTATCACACATAATATATAATTATATTTGTTTTACTTTCGATGTTTCTATTTGAAAAAAAAAAAAGATGACTACTTTTCATTGTGAGTTTTGAGCTAATTTTCTTTGAGATAATATTTTTTTAAGCATTTTGGCAGACTTTTTGAAGATTTTTTTTGTGTTATATCCCCTTGAGATTTCTTTGAGGATTATAGTACTTGATTTTATTTACTTTTCTACTTTTCAACCTATTGTATCTTAATATTATGACATTACTATGCAAGTCTTCTTTAGTTTCAACAAATTAACGACAACATAAAATAGTAAATTCTCTTCAAACTAATATTTCTGGTATTGAGTGGTTGCTTTTAGTTTGTGAAGATGATGAGATGACATTATGCTATGTGATATTACATACAAATTGTCATTGAATATCATAAAACTTGGATGGTCTTGGTATATCGTGGAAGATGATAGAACCCTGTAGACCTTGATGAATGATTTATGTTGGTAGATCATAGAACATGGTGGAGTCAATATATTGCACTAATCTCTCTGCCTTGCCTTATGCAAAGGAACATTTGGGAAGGTAGCAAGACAAAGTAGTTGGTTTTTATTCTATGATATGTATAATTATATGATAATATATGGAAGTGGTGGGATTGGAAAAAATATTGATTATATTTTTATATAGATTTGTTAAATTAAACATGTTGCTTGTAGTGGTTGTTACATACATGTATTAATCTTAGAGATGATATTAGTTAATTCAATATTAGTCTCAAGAGAATTTATGATATGATATATCCTTAGCTAATCTAATTTTTATTGGTATAAATGGTGATATGTTAGTTAAGCTAGATTTAAAAGTATATACTATACCAAATAATTCTTGTCCTTGGCTGTCATCAATTGAAAATGTTCAAAAATTAGTTGACATGGTTAAAGAAGTTAGCATCACCTTTAGAATAATTAATGAAATATGTGAGAATATTGGATTACTTAATACTTTATTTCAAAGAATTATTCTATTATCTTAATTTTTCATATTATAATTTTTTTATTGTATCTTGATAACAGGCAGTTACAAAGTTTCACTTATGAAGTAGTTGTTTCTTTAGGGTTGACAACATATAAAATTAAATGAGATATGTGCCATCAAGGAAGCACGGACACGGCTCCCTACAGTTGTGTATGCGTGTCCTACACCTGGACACGTGGACACGACACGGACACGGCACAGATACGTGTCCGATATGCCACGTGGTGTATCATTGCAACAATTTGTATCCGATACGCCACATGGCGTATCGGATGGTTGCGTTGACAGACGGCAGTCGTATCCATGCCTATAGTGCCCGACGTCCGACGACGTCGGGTGACCAACATTGCCGCATGGGTGATGTTGGCCACTGGCAGGGGGCGGGCGCGATTTGAGGGTGAGGCAGGGAGCGGACGCGATTTGAGGGAGAGGCAGGAGCGGGCAGGATTTGAGGGAGAGGCAGGAGCGGGCACGATTTGAGGGAGAGGCAGGAGCGGGCGCGATTTGAGGGGAGAGGAAGGGGCGGCGCGAATTGAGGAGAGAGACTGGGGAGGGCGTGTTTGAGGGGGAGGCAAGGGCGGGCATATTTGTGTGGGGATGTGCATAAAATAAAATATTTTTATAAATTAAAATAATTTTTTTTTATAAAATAAAATAAAATATTTATATTTTATAAAATAAATAATATATATTTATTTTATATAATAAAATATTTTAATTTAATTTAATTTAATTTAATTTAATTTAATGAATTTTATAAAAATACATAATATTTATAATTAATAATTTTTATTTTTATTTTTATTTTTTTTATTATACCGTATCCTAGCCGTATCCGTATCCTAGTTTTTTAGAATTTGTCGTATCCCCGTATTCTGCCGTGTTGTATCCCCGTGTCCGTGTCCGTGCTTCTTAGTGTGTCATTACCTTTATTGAGGCTTGAGATTTTGTCCATGTTTGAATTTTTTTTGTAGATAGTCAGTGTTCTCTTTAAAGATTAAGCTTGAAGATTGATATAAATATGAATTGAATTTATATGAAGCTTATGGTGAGAAATTTTATCGAAACATAAATTATGAATTATTAATATATCTTTTTTTCAATGATTATGATGCTTCTAGCTAAAATATATTTTCTTTTCTTGTCTTATCATAATTTAATTTATTAATTAGATGTGAAGATTATGTTTCTTCAAGGTGATCATGTGAAAGTAATTTTTATAAAGTTTTTAGGTTTTAGCTATTATTTTTTTGAGCTCTATAAGTATGTTTTATATTGTTCTCTCTATAAATATAATAAAGAATTTTTTGATAACAACTAAAAAATATTGTGTGTTTTTTAGCTAAAATATATAAGGTTTGTTTGTCTTGTGGTAATTATGAATTTTAGTTGTTATTTTCTTCAAGGATGATCTCTACAAGTATGCTTTTATTTTGTTCTCTCAATAAATATAATATGGAAGTCCTTGTACCACCTCATGCCAATCATAATCATAATCTTATTTTACTAGTACACATGAATATATTATTTTTACATGTAATTATGAGTAGATTTTTTCTCAAAGTTAATTAGTTTTTCTTGATAGAATTTTAGATAAATATTTTTATTTATTGAATTATTTAGAGTGATTGATATAATTCAATTGCTATTGCTGTACTCGTGTAAAATAGCTATGATAGAGTTAGAAGTATTTTCTTTCTCATGTTCAAAATCAATTAATTGAAAGATACTTTTTTTTTAAATTAAATATTTTGAATCCAAATAATATGCAACTACAAATAAATATTATTATGTCACACTTTCCCAAATATCATATATTAAGAAGAAAATTTTAGACTATAATGTATTTTCTTACCAAGACCTCCTCCTTAAAGAAAAATAAAAGGCTCAGGGTAACACATCTTATATAATTTTATTGAATCATTTTTAATTGTTTCATTATACACTTTTGTAGAGATAATTTAACCAAAAATGATTCACATAAACAAATATTTAAAAAATAGATAAAATAATTGCTCATATTAATCAACGTAAGAATTTTCTATCTACTAGTAGAATCATGATATAATTTTATATTCTTTAAATTTTTTTTTTTACTTTTGATTATCATTTTTTGATGTCATATATATATGTTTGTTGATGAAAGTTATGGGTTCAAAAAAATACTGAATCTTATTGTGGTTTGATTTATTTATTATTTATTATTTAATTTATTTAATTTTTTATTGTTTGGGAACACCAGATATGTGGGAAATCTCTCTCTCTCTCTATATATATATATATATATATATATATATATATATATGGTTTATATTGTATTCTAAAAAAGTTTTTTCAAATTAATAAATTGTTTATTCTTTATCTATCATCTCTATTTCTTCTTTTCAAAAATAATCTAATTCTAATCAAATCATAAATTTTCATCAAACATGGTATCAAAGGGTCATTTTTGATGAACTAGAAATAATGTTAAGGTGTTTGGGTGATGATGCATCATTTGATAGTGTTGGAGACAATAATCAATGCTAGTTTGTAGTGGTGGTGATAATGCTAGATTGTAGTTTATAGTGTGTGTGTGTGTTTTAAAATACTTAAAATTTTTATTTTTAGAAATTTCACATATAATTATGATAATTTATGCTAGTTTTTATTATTATTTGTTGATATTGGTTTGGAAGTATATTGTGTTGTGAAATAAAAGGAAGAAAAATTATTTGAATCAATGTAAGATCGTTTGGGAAAATCTAGTTGAAATTGAAGGTATAAATATGACCAAAAGTATAGTGTAAGCAATGTTGGTGATGATCTGATTTATAGCACAAGGTTATGTGAGTCTTTTATTGAATCATCCATCTCAAACTAAGATTGATAAGTAAATAATGATTGATGCATAACTAGAAGTATACTTATGAGATTTGATTGATCCTAACATTTTCAATGTATTTGATTCTAATGATATACAAGAGGGTTTGGGACTTGGCCGGATTGATGTTTTTTTTAGGAATATTTCATTTGTGTGATGATACATCTCAATTGTTGGTATGGTTAGTGATTATTGATTAGTGATTGACTAGAATGAGATGATTCATTACATGATTTGGACATAATTGTGAGAGAGAATTGTTATTGTAATATATATATTTATAGCTTAGATTGTATTAAGAAGATTAGTTATTTAGATTTGTATTATTCATTACATGTATGCGTTGGGAGAGTGATATGCTGCTTTGCAAATATTTTTTTGGGTGATAAGATATTTATTTCTCTTAGAGATTTATCAGAGGGTGATTTAGATTTCTACTGCTACACCTATATCGAGTGAAGTTTATATGATTAGTCAAAATACTATATCTTTATCACGTAGTGACCGTGAAAGAGTTGAGAGAGATGATAGAGATACCTTGATTTGGAGAAAGTCAATAATAATATTTTTTTGAGAGATTTGGATCTACTTGGAAGAAGTGTTAGATGTTACACTATGAGTGACCAACATTCCGCGGTTCCAAGGATATATAATAAATTATTGGACCTACTTAAATTGATTTCTCTATGATTGTATTTATTGGTCTTGTTACACTTACATTTTCTCAGTATGTGTATTCCAAACTTCTTTCTTTGGTTCTTGCTGGCTTAAGTTATAACATATTTATATTCACTATTTTTTGGTTGATCACCTTGCTTTATATTATTGGGTCATAGATTTGAGAGCTAATACCCATACCATAAATAAATAAATAAATATATTTAATATCTTTTATAGAGTTTGAAAATTTTGATATTAACATAATTAATGACATTGTTGTATGGGTCAGGAGAATTGCTAATGTCAATATTGAGCACTTTTTGTTCACATATATTTATATGTATCAGAATTTTTTTATAATTTATTTTTTCACTTATTTTACTATTTGAATAAGATTATAAATATTATTTTTTTAGTGTCTATATAGATGATTGATAGATCAAATAGTCTTTCTAGATATATGTTTATTATTGATTGCCTGATGATACACTTTTAGTTGGGATATCAATCATACAACAAGTTGAATATTTTAAAGTCATGTATCATAAGAGTGATATTTATTAATAATGAGACATGTCAGTGGTTAAAATATACTACTATATCATATTCAACATGTCAGGAGGATTCTAGGAGTGATATATTCTATTTGATTTACTCAAATATTTTGGAGAGAGGGGTGCAACCACATATGATAAAGTGAGATGTGTTATTATTTTTATTAATAATTTTATTTCATTTACATAACTATCATAATTAATCAATGATCTTAATTATTTTTTTATGAAATTTAATAAAATAAAAACATAGTTTGACCGTGATATTAAGATATTGAGAAATAATAATATTTTAAAATATTTTTTAATCAATATATTTTTTGAGGAATACAAAGTGAGATGTTTTATGTTAATACTCATGCATAGAATGAGATAAATAAGAAGAATAATTAATATTTGATTGAGATAATTATGTTATTCTTATTGCATATGAGTGTGTCTAAATATTTTGGGGGGGACAACTTCTTAATTAATCGGACACTATTTTTGTTTTCTTTAGTTTGTATTCCATATCGACTTGTGTACTTGAGGTAGACCCTTACTTTTTATCTATGTTTTTAAGTATATTTATTTGGTTTAGAATCTCTCTTTAAGTTGGGAGAAGATGATTATATATGCCATCGAATTATAATGGAATATGAATTGTATTTGAATTTCCAACAATGACATTTACAAGGAATTTTGATAGTCATTTGACTCTCTCTAAATATGCCATGCACTACAATAGAAAAACTCTAGCCTTACTCCTTTGCTCTCCAATATTAAAAAGAAAAAACTAAAAAGAAATAAATACCTGTTCCTAGGTGACAGTTAGGCAAAACAACTTGCATAACTAGCTTGCACTCCCCCTCAAGCTAGTTTGTTGCCCATCTATTTTTTTTTTGTTCTCGTTTTGCATATGTAATGTTGATAGGGGGCTTAAAATTACCCACCACCCAAAGTCAAACCTTGTCCTAAAGGTTAAAAGCTGGAAACTACCGCTGGATTGTATCAAATTGTTCTGAGGAGCCCTCAAATGTAGGCGAATACTTCCAACAGATGAGTACATTTGTAACCCTCTTTTCAGGCTGCATGGTGGGGCACACTCTGGCCTCTGTGGACTTCTAATGGTTCAACAAGTAGTTCTAGGTCCATAGTTAAGTGGTAGGGGATAGTAGGATATCTCTCTTGGGAGCTAATGGTCTGTTTAAGTTGTGATACATGAAATACATCATATACGGGAACCTGACGGAAGTTTAAGCTCATAAGCAACCTTTCCAACCTGGCATAACACTTCAAAAGGGCCAAATAGCTAGGAGACAACTTCTCATTCGGTCTGCTGTACAGGGATTGCTGACGTTAGGGTTGGAACTTCACAAAAAACATGATTCCTGATGTTATAACTGACATCTCGACGATAAAGATTGGCTGACTGCTGCACGTGTTATTGAGCATGCTGCTGATGGTGTTTGAGCTTTGTCATAATAGCATCATGTGAGAGCATGAAGCTCTCCACTTCCACATTTGATGAAAAACCAAATTCGAAATGAACTAATGGGGGTGGATGGTGCTCATAGATTGCTCGAAAAGGAGTCATCCCAACACAGAATGGAAGACAGTGATGTAACGATACTCTGCCCATGCCAATCAAGTGATCCAGCTTGATGGTTTTTCGTATGCAAAGCAGTGTAAATAAGTTTCCAATCCTCTATTGACCACTGTTGACTTACCATCTGTTTGGGGATGGTATGCAGAGCTACTGCAAAGTTTAGACTCTTGCAAGGAAAATAATTCTCACCAGAACAGACTTATAAAAATTGGATCCCGATCAGATACAATGGACTTGGTATGCCATGCAAGCGGACCACTTCTTGGATAAAACTTTGTGCCACTGCTACTGCTGCGAAGGGATGCTTAATGTGCATACCTGATTAATCTGTCCACTGCTACTAAAATAGTTTTATTTCTCTTTGATTTTGGTAGGCCTTCAATAAAATTTATAGTAATGTCCTCCCACACTTGTTCTGGAATGGGAAGGGGTTGTATGAGATTGGCAGGAGTGGATGTATCATACTTATTTCTCTGACAAGGCTCACAAGCCAAATCTCTGCACCATTTTTTCATGTCTTTCCAGTAAATTTTTGTAGCCAACTGATTATAAGTTTGTCGGATACCAGCATGTCCCTCCATTGCACTGTTTTGGAACTCCCTTAACAAAATGTGAACATATGGTGACTCAGCTGATATTTCCAGCCTTCCATGGTAGTGAAGATGACCCTCAACCAGTGAGAAATATGGGTCAGCTGAAGAAATGTGCTGTAGGTCATGCTGAATGTTAGCTAGGAATGGGTAAGCAGCCACCATCTAACTACAAAATGCTTTTCCAAGATGTATGGTTGTCATTTTTTAATTGCAAAGACAATAGCCATGAGTTTTCGTTCATACACAGACCTGGTGAAAGCGGTAGGGCTGTGTTTTTGGCTATAAAAAGCAACAGGTCGTCTGTCCCCAATTCCAAGCCTGAGGCATCAGTCTCTATCACAAACTCCTTTGAAAATCTGGCAAGGCAAGAACTTGTAAGCTGGTCATAGTATTTTTCAAAATTTGGAAGGCTTGGTGAGTCTCTGCATTCCATTGGAAGCAGAGACTGTTGGGTAAGTGGCCAAGCCAAGGAGTTGTAGTTTCGCATGAACTTTCTTTCGTAGCCAGTTAAGCCTAGAAATCCATGTAGACCTCTTATATTGGAAGGAGACTGCCAAACTTCTTAGAGGGATCTGCCGAAACAACTTGTGCATAAATAACTGGCCCCATGCATCTATAAATGAGGATATTGTCAAATAATACTAAAACAAATTTCCTAAGAAACTTTTGTAAAATATCATTCATTATGATTGAAATGTTGATGGGGCATTAGTTAAGCTGAAATGCATAACTAAAACTAATAGTGACCTGTGTGCATCCGAAATGTAGTTTTCGGAACATCTTTTGTCCTTATATGAATTTGATGATATTCAAATTTGAGATCAATCTTGCTAAAAATAGTAGCTTCATGAAGTTCATGCAATTATTCTTTAATAGTAGGAATCGAAAACTTATTTGTTACCATGACTTGACTGAGAGCCTGATAATTAACACAAAATCTTTAGCTTTCATCTTTCTTCTTTACTAATGGATTGGAGGCTAAAGAAAGAACTGGTGTTGGGTTGAATGATCCATGCAGCAAGTATCTCATCAACTAAATGTTTGATCTCATCTTTTAGAATTTGTGGGTAATGTTGATATGGCTGAACAAAGATTGGTGAAGTTCCCTCTTTAAGCTCAATAGCATGATCCTTGTCACGCACTTGCGGCAATGTTGAAGGATTGGCAAATATCTTTGAAAAATTGTCTAAAAACTGGGTGACTCTAGGAGGATTGGGTGTGAGTTCCTTGGTATGAAATATTCTGTTGACTAGTAGGAAAGTAAGTTGCCCAAAACCCAAAATAATTTTTTTCTCCTCTAGAAGAGGTGTCAGACTGGTCGTGTCATGTCAATATGACTCATTTTTATGTGACCATCATGCTAGGCCGGGCACGACATGAGATGGATCTTGTGTCGTGACCGACATGGCTTTCAAATCATTCGGCCTGGCATGGCTTGTTTGGCCAGTAGCAGTGTTGGGTCATGTTAGGCTATAGTGGTTTTGATGGATCAAGTCATTTTTTGGACAGAAATCCAATTAAAATATTTTTAAAATATAATTTTATGCATTAAAAATATTATATTTAAATGAATTGAAATGAAATAAATAATTAAAAAAATGTAACATTTGCCTAAAAAAAATTAAAGTATTTAATAAAAAAAATTTATTTTTTTCCCTAATCAAAAGCAAAAAAAGATACATCATATATATACATATATAATATATGATGAATCATAAGATCATAAGTACATAATAACATAATCGGCATAAATAAAAAAATAATGACAATTTGATATCTCATGAAAATAAAATAATTAAAAATTAGGAGTCATCAATCGATATCTGTAGTATGGTTGTATGAATGCATATGCATATCATCATTTTGAATATTTTTAATTCTTTAAGTATGTAAGTGTCTATATGATATTTGATAGTAGTCTTGATTTTTTATTTGAAATAATATTAGTTACTATAGAAAAAATAAATTCTAATGCTATGCTAAATATTTGAGAGGTCACTAAATTACATGTCATTTTAGATAGTACACGATATGTGGATTTCTATGATTTTTATCAAATTAAAATATTTAAATTATTATTATTATTATGTAATATGATGGAGTAGTAATTGATTTCTAAGTATCAAGATAGCTCATTCCTATTTGATGGATCACCTCATCATTTATTTCTGGCCAATTGAATGAAGAAGTTATTATCTCCGACTATAATATTTTTGTTTGTACTCAGAGTTTGACTATAACTAGAGGTGTCAAATGAGTTGCCCTGACCTATTTTTAGGTGGCTCAAACGGGCCACCGTGCCTTGCTTGGCACAACATGGCTTTTTAGCAGTCGGTCCGGCATGGTTTGTTGGCCTCGTTTGTGATGAAGCCTGGCTGTGTCATGCTTGGATAGGCCAATTCAGGCTCGTTCGTGTCAAGATTGGGGTGAGGTTTGGCCATTTGGGTTGGTTTGGGTTGGGTTTGGGCTTGTTTCGGGCTGTATAGAAAATTTTTAATTCAAACTATTAAAATCTTTAAAAAATTTAAAATTTAATTATTTAATACTAAAATATTAAATAGTTAATTGTTAAATTAAAATAAATAAATAATTTTTTTATTTTTATTTTATTAAATTAAATAAATCATAAAGTATTGTATAATAAACAACTAAAATTTTAAAACTAACAGTGTCTGAATTAATATAACTAAAATATTAATACAAATCAATGCAATGCAAATCACAAAAAAAATAAATAAAAATTCAAGAATCAAGCCTCAAAGCAAAATGACAAAAAAATAAACAAAGATAATGTCAATCCAAAAAATATAAAAAAAAAAAATATTATCAGCAAACAGCATTATAGTATATGATCAATAATGATATAAGATAAATATCATTATCTTAATCTGTCAATCGTTATCAGTCATCAATTATCATTAATATCATGCGGAACATCATCAACAATCAATTTTATTTTTGCCGTAGTCTCAACACAATTCTGAATGCCCAAGCTTGAATTCTCTTAATCCCTCATATATGTTAATGTCTCAATAATATTTGGCCATAATATGAATCTCTTATCCTATATTATATTCATCACAACAAAAAAAGTAGACTCTGATATTATTTTTTACACATGAGGAGTCAGTAAATCCCGTGCTATCTTAGATAGTACGAGATAGGTGGACTCATATGATTTTCATCATTATAAAATATTAAGATTTTTATTATTAGAATATGATAGGATTAAGCAGTAATCGTTATCTAAGTACCAAGACAGCTTGTTCCTATTTAATGGTCTATCCCATCATTTATCTTTTGCTACATGAATGAAAAAATCATCGTTTCTGAATATGATATTCATATCCATACTTGGAGCTTCACTACTATAACCATCATACCTAGTATCGTAGTATGTAAAGAGTTCAGTCAATTTTTCATGAATGAATCATTCAGGTTGGTTTTTTTGGTTCATACACAAGGATATGTATATCAAAATATTTCCTATTCTTTCCACCTTAACCTTAGGATTCATGCAAATGGTCAGATAATAATGAGATGGAATGGTAGACTAGTAATTTAAGTACTTGGTTTTTATCTCTATAACTATATCACTAAATATCGGGTCATTTCGAAATTTCCTAAACATGCTACTAATCTTGCATATGCACATGAGTATAATGCAAATTATGAGAGTATAAACTGACGAACATATATTCGTTGTGTCATAAAATATTTTTAGGAATTTCATAAATAAAATTCTTGTAGTCTAGTTAGTGTCATCAATAATAAGTTTGTCACTATTACTATTGACATAGTTAGATATCATGTGTTTGTATCTAACATATGATTTTTACATAATATGTGTAATTTTAATGATCTCACATTTGATTAAAAATTTTTTTTCTTTAGACTCGCAGACAAAGACTATCAATTTCTTGTTGGTTGTGAGACATGTGAAAAAATTTTATTGAGTTATGTATGTTTTCTAAAGCAGGGGAAATAATCTTCATCTTTGCTTGTACTATTAGGTTAATGATGTGACACATGTATCTAATGTGGAAATTTTTTTTTAATTGTCTATTTCTAATATTCCTAATAAACATGTTAATCGCTACTTCATTATTAGATATATTATCGAATGTGATACTAAATATTTTATTTTGAATTTTATATTATCTAAAGATTTTCATCATGTAATCAAAAATAGTCGGGCTATAATGAGGATGAAAAATCTTTGAGAATCTTAATATTTTTATATTTAGTGTCTAGTTAGAATCTACATAGTAGGTAGTGAGATATGCATAAGATGTATTATCGTGACTAGTTTAGATATTGGACATCACAGATTCCACTTCATTATAATGCCTAAATTCATTAATTATTAATTTTTTTAAGTTATATTATTTTAATATGTCGTTCTTAGATGTGAACCTAAGAATCTTATAATATATATGCTAACAATAAGTTTGTATAATATTGATTATTTTGGATTCTTAAAAAACCTAATCGGAAGACTCATTGTGGTGATTAATTTGACCATGTATTTCCACCCTAACTTATTGTGATATATGAAGGGTGTCAATATTAATACTGAACTGGATTCAGCCTTAAAGAATCACTGCTGAGTTGAGTTTCCTTAGGATCTAATGCATCATATTTTTTAGTGTATAGCTCGACATGCCTCTTAAGGTGTCCAGTTCCACATGAATTCTTATAGCATAAAATTTTTTTATAATATTTGCACTGTGTTGATTCTTCTTCGGCACACTTAATATTTTTTTATTATATTATTTTAAAGTTAGTTCAAATTATTAATGTTTTAGTTTTTTATTGTATTATATAAAAGTTAATTCAAATAATTGATGTTCTTCTAGTTTTTTATTTTTTAGATATTTGAGTCGAGACGACTAGAAAAACTAAAGTTTTGGCGTTCTCCAACTTTTTATAGTGTTTTTGTTATCTATATTATAATTAATTTTATTTTCATAATTAAAATTATTATTTATCATTTTTATTTTTTATTTTTTATTATATAATATTATATAATATTTTTTGATTAATAAATTTAATCTAATTAAAATACAGAAGATAGAAAAAATCTAAAATTAAAACTTAACAACTAAACTATAAAAAAAATATTTGTAAATTGTAATGCATAAGATAAGTAAGTCTTTTTGATGTTCACATCGCACCCACTCGTGTACCACAATTCATATTTGAGTGGCCGAGTCTCAAAAGATGAAAGCCTATAGCGAGATGGAGATAGAGGTGTCAAATGGGCAGGGCTTGCTTGGCCCGACCCGAGGCACGACCCAATTCGGCTATGCCTAGCCCAGCACGGCATGGGAATTTCTCGTGCCGTGCCCATGCCATGCCTGCCACGACACAAATCGTGCCTACCACGGCACGAATCGTGCCTGCCACTGCACGAACTGCGCAGTGCCGTGCTGAGGGAAACCAACCCCAACCCCAATGGCCTTTTACTGGCTTACGACCAATAGTTCTAATATTAAAAACAAATTATTTGAAATTTAACCGTCAGATTTCACCTCCAATGGCTATGGGGCAGAATCTGACGACCCACATGATTCTGCCCCAAAAAAATTTTAAAAAATAAAAAAAATATATTTTTTTAAAATTTTAAATTTTTTCTTATATAAGTCTTTCACCCCCTCTTTCTAATTTTTATGTTTTTCAAAAACATAAAATTTTACATTCACACTCTCAAATCTTTTTCCTAAAATTTTCTCTATCGGGATTTTGACTCAGCTTTTCAAAGTTCGCAACTCAGGCTTGTCTTTAGTTGATGTTTGCATTGGTCTTTGGAAGTTAGATTTTTGGTGCGCGTATTTTTCCTTTACACAACTTTACGGGTATTTCTATTTTTTTTCTCTCTCTATTCTTTAAGCTATCCTATTATCTAAAAAAACCAAAAATAGTGACAAATACAAATACTAATAAAATTAATTTAAATTTAGAAAATGAAAATTTTATACTATGATCCTAGGCTGCTGAAACTTTAGTTTCTCCGATTATCTCAATCCAAATATCTAAAAAATAAAAAATTAGAAGAATGTATGTAGTTTGGACTTATTTTAATATAATAAAATAAAAAAATATCAGGGGAGAGGAATAAGAAATGACACTGTAAATATAATAAGAAAATTTTAACTGGTAAGAGTGCGTTTGGGACTGGGCACCTTAAGAGGCATGCCGAATTATGTACCAAAAACTATGGTGCATTAGATCCTAGGTAAATATAACTTAGCACTGTATTTTTTGAGATTGAATCCAGTTCAGTCTCAAAGTTTATCCTCTTCATATATCACAGCGAGTTGGGTAGGTAAGACATAACCAAACTTATTACATTGATAATTTTTCTGATTAGATTTTCGGAAGATCTAAAGATAGTAAGAATCATGTAGACATATTTTCAGCCTGTTTATCATAGGATTCTTAGGTTCATATCTAGGAACGACATACTAAAATTTTATAAATTAGAAAAATAATTAATAATTAATAAATTTATGATATATAGTGGAGTGATATTCGTGACATTCGATATCTGGACTAGTCATGATGATGTATCTTATGCATGTCTCACCATCTACTATGTAGATTTAAATTGATTATTAATAAAAATATTTTAGGATTCTCTGAGATTCTCCATCCTCATGATGACCATGTCATTTTTGAGTGTATTATGAAGATCTTTAGAGAATATAAAATTCAAAATAAATTTTTAGTATCACATTCGATAACGAAACTAATAATAGAGTAGCAGTTAACATGTTTGTTAGGAATATTAGAGACGTACCATTAGGAGATATTTTTCATATCTGATGCATGTGTCACGTGATTAACTTGATGGTACAAGCAGGGATAAATGTGTGTTTTTCTGCTTTGAATAATATATGTAACTCACAAAAATATATTTGCACACCTTGTAGACAATATGAGTTCGGGAGTCTTTGTTTGTTTGTGAATCTTAAAAAAAAAATTTTAATCGGATGTGAGATACCTATTAGAATTACACGTATATGATATTGGAGTCATGTGTTTGATACGAATACGTGATATCTGACTATGTCAATATAAAGAGTGATATTTATTATTGATGACACTGACTGGGTTTCAAGAATTTTATTTATGAAATTTCTGAAGATTTTCTATGATACGACGAATATGTGTTTGTCGGTTTATACTCTCACGATATGCATTATACTCAGATGCATGATATAATATTAGTAGTATGTTTAGCAAGTATCAAGTTGACCTGATACTTAGTCATATGATTGTAGAGATGTAAATCAGGTACTTAAAGTACTGGTCTACTATTTTATCATTTTATTGTCTCATTACATGCATGAACCCTATGGTTAAGGTGGAAGGGGTATATAATATATTGACTTACATTTTCTCGTGCATGAACCTGGAAGATCTACCTGAAAGGTTCATTCATGAGAAGCTGAATGACCTTTTCACATAATGCGATACTAGGTATAGTGGTAGTAGTAGTGAGACTGTGAGTATGAAAATTGATATCATATTCGGAGATGATGATTTTTTCATCCAGTTAGCTAGGAGAAATAATGGGGTGGATCATCGAATAAGAGTGAGCTGTCTTGGTACTTAGATACCGATTATTGCTCAATTCTATCATATTTTGATATTAAGAATCTTGATATATTACTCTGGTGGAAATCATATGAGTTTACATTTCTCGTGCTATCTAAGATGATACGAGATCTATTGACTCATTCGGTGTCGAACATAACATCAGAGTCTACTTTTTCTGTTACAATGAATGTGATTTCGGATAAAAGATTAAGATTACATCCAATTATTGTTGAAGCTTTAGCATGCATGAAGGATTGAGAGTATTTGAGGTTTAGCATCAAGGATCGTGCTAGTATGGGGAGTGAGACTGCAGTGAAAGCGGAAGAGTTGATTGCTGATGATGATTCATATGATAGTGGTATTGATATTGAGGTTGATAATGATAATGATACGTCGATGTATGATTAATGAGGGTGCTACTTGATGCTTGATGGTTGATGATTGCAGAATTGTGACATGCCGACAGTGATACTTATGTTACAGTTATGCTTTTGCTTATGAGTTATGCTTAATTCTGATTTTTAATTTCGATGTTGTGCCGTTATTTTTATTTACATTGTATTTGCTTTGGTTTAACTATTTGACACTTAGTTTTGTGAGTGTGACTTTGTTATTTTTGTTAAATATATTTTGTGTTTATTTTATTTTTTTTGTTTAATAATTTTATTAAAAATTTTAAAATATAATTCTAATAAATTATAATCTAATCTAATTAATATATAATTAAAATAACATAAAAAAATAAACTTTATAACTATTCAAATATTTACAATTTATAATTTAAATATATTTAAACATTATCTAATTTATATTTTATAATTACATAAATATTATAAACAAAAGATGAAAAAAATAAAAAAAATTTTAAATTTTTTTAAACTGGTCCGTACGCGCTTGACCCGGCTCTGCCAAAAACTGGTCGTGTTGACCAGGCAGTGCCGGCCATTGCTTGAATAAATCATGTCGAGCCAGACATGACACGATTACTATATTGTGCCGTGCCTGGCCTAGCACGGTTGCATGGTTGGGCCCACAAAAAAAATGCTGGGCCAGGCCACTACGACCCATTTGACACCTCTAGATGAGAGAGAAAAAATATGAGAGAAAGAGAGAGAGATCAATATTTAACATTTAAGTTATAAATATTTGAATGAGGGGGGGGGGTTATAAATATAGAAAATAATTTTTTAAAAAACTTTTTTTTAGGATTTTTTGATTTTTTTTTTAAATTGGGGCAGAATCCTTAGGGCCATTGGATTCTCTCCTAGCCATTGGGGGCGAAATTTAATCGTTGAAATTTAATTTTTTTTGTACTGTTGGGTATGTTCGACTATCGAACCGACCCAAATGGTCATTGGTTTTAGAAGCTTCTTCTTTTGGAACCATTGGGCTCGGGCTGTGAGGAATGGGGAAAAAAGACTATGGTTTGGGTCGGTCGGGTTACAGGGTCGATGAAAATTTGGATTTTCTGACTCAGATATTACAAATACATGCTTGTCATGTCATAAAAAATATTCATGAATTTTATAAAAATTTTTTTTTATCTCAGGTAAAATCGTTAATAATAAGTTCGTCATATCATGTGTTCGAATATTACGTGTTGCTATCCAATATATGAATCTAAAATTAAATATGTGTAATTTCAATAGTATTTTTTATCAATTTGAATTTTTTTTAGGTTCGTTGATAAATAAAGATTATTATACTTTTTTTTGTATACTAACCATACTAAGATATTTTAATAAATTTTTTATTTTTTCTAATTTGAAAAAAATATTTTTTATTTTTACCTATTCTATTAGGTTAATTAAGTAATATATATGCTCAACGTAGAAAACTTATTTTATGATTTATCTTTAATAGTTTAAACAAATATATAAATAGTTATTTTATTATTAAAAGTATTATTAAACTTATTACTAAATATTTTATTTTGAATATAATATTTACTATTAATCCTGTCATACACTCATATATCACAGGAAATCATGAGAATGGAGAATAATATGAAATTCTAATTTTTTTTTACATTTTTATTTTGAATCTATATAGTGAGCGATAAGGTATTCGAATGATGTATCATCACAATTAGTCTAGATATCGGACATCATGGATATTTTTTTATTATATATTTTAAATTTATTAATTATTAATTATTTTTTAATTGATAATATTTTATAATATTATTTTTACTTGTGGACCTAATTTATAGGAATCCTATGATAAACATATTAGTAGATCTATATAATACTAAATATTTTAGGATTTTTAAAAAATTTAATCATAAAATTCATGATTATAATCAGTTGAGTCATGTCATTATTCTCAAAATTATTATGATATATGAAGGAAATCAATGAAGTTGAATTAAACGAATCATATTTTTTGGTATATTGATAAGCATGCCTTTTAAGATGGATTAGTGTCACATACACTTCTACACACACACACACACACACACACACATATATATATATATATATATATATATCTTTTGATAATATATATATTGTGCTGATTTTTTTTGATACTTCTAAAATTTTTTTTATTTATTATTTTAAAGTTAGTCTATACTACTAAAATTTATCTACTTTTTTTATTTTTAGCTGACAAATGGATTTAGATTGAAATTATTATAGAAAATTTAGTTTTGGCTTTAAATCTTTTCGTATGATTGTCATTATTATCTATATTTATATTAAATTTATTATCGTTATATTTATTATTTTTTTTAAATTTTTAAATTTTTTAAAATTTTTTAAAATTTTTTTAATTAATAAATAAAATTAATAACAAACTTATAAACAAATAGTTTACTTTATATATAAAATTAATAACAAATTATAAAATTTTTAAATCTTTAAATTTTTTTAATTGTTACTGCCATTACTTTTTATAGTTAATTTTTCTTTTCATCATTTCTGATCTCTATTAAAATTTTCAATTATATTGCATATGCGTAAATTAAATATAATAATAGTAAAATAAATAGCAAAAACAGAAGCACATGAGGAGAAGAGATAAGTGAGAGGAGCAGGATAGGAGAGAAAAAGAGAAATTTTAAATAAAATTCAAGTAACTTTAATTTTATATTTATAGAAAATTTTTAGATTAAAAAATCTTATTTTTAAAATTTTTTTTATAATTTATTTTGTCAGAAATTTGGCAGTCGTTGAATTTCTAGTACATAGCCTTTGGAAATAATTTGATGGCTACATCTTTTTTAAAAAAATTATTTTTTGAAAGGCATCAAAAGCGAGGGGTCATTTTCATCATTTTTGTTGGCAGCACTTGGTACGTGAAAATATAATGAATAGGTCATCTTGCCTATGTCCCACTTGTGCTCGATCACAGGTCATCGTGCCTATGGACCATGTCATCGGCCCAGACACGAGGTAAGATTGATTCCAACCAATCATAGATGTGTCAAACATGTTGTGTCGTGACACATGATCTATTTCAGCAAGGCACGACCGTGCCATTGTGCTGTGCCGAGCACAACAAGGTATGAGAACCAAAATGGTGGCTTGACATTGCACGGCTGGCCCACAAATTCTTGGGCCATTCCGGGTCTGGTGTGAGCCATGTCGGTTTGGGTCAGTTCGGGCCAACATGAATTGGTTATTTTTTTTAGCTTTTTGAGGCTTGGGCTTTATTTTTAAATTTAAATATAACTTTAAATTTTACATCGTGATACTATAATTGTGACTTTATATTGTGTTTGATTCGACTCAAATAAAATATTAAAAATTTTATTTAATTTTAATAAAGGATTAATGGAACAAACACATAATCTAAATAATGCCTAAACCATATTGAAAAAAAATATCAAAAATGAAAATGATATCAAGTGTAATCTAATATTTAATATATAAATAATACATAAATCATAATAAAATAAAAAAATAGTAAAAATAAATAATTACTAATTGATTTGCACAATATTACTTTTACATGAATCAAGAATCATCAATAATTAATCAGTGTCTGTAGTATAATAGTGTGGATAGGGATATAGATTATCATTACCATGAATACATTTGAAGGTGTCGTTAGTGCCCTCAATATCTTTCATTTTCATGTTCCATAAATTTTTATCTGTCATTATCTCTTTTGTCGTATCATGAATAATTAATTTTAAATCTTTTTAGTCCTTTATGTATGTAAGTGTTTCTATGATATTTCGTCACAATCTTGATATTCTATCTGAAATAATATTGGTTGTTACAAAAAAATAGATTTTAATATTATATTAGATACCAGAAAGATAAGTAAATGTGTCATTTTTGCTAATATGAGACATGTCAATTTGTATGATTTCTACTATAATATAATATTCAAATTTTTATAATCATATGATAGGATAAAATAATAATTGATATTTAAGCACATAGACAACTCGTTCCTGTTCAACTAATCACCATGTCGTTTGCCCCTGGCTAACTGAATGGAGAGGCATCATTTTTGAATATGGTGTTCATATATGTATTGTGAGCTTGACTATAACTATCTTATCTAATGTTATAATATGCAATAAGTTATTTAATTTTTCATGAATAAATTTTTTAGTTTAGTGTACTTGATTTATGTATGTCTATATGTATGTCAATATTTTATATCTCTTCCATCTTAATCTTAAAATTTATGTGTAGCCAAATAATATCGAGTTGGAATGAAAGATCAATATTTTATTTACTTAGTTTTTATCCCAATAGCCATGATTAAATGTAGGATGATTTTTATATTTGCTAAATATAATATTAATGTTGTATGTGTAACTATGTACAATGTAAGTAGTGAAAGTGTACATAGATGAATATATGTTCATTGTGTCTTAGAAAATTTATAGAAATTTTATGAATGAAATTTTTTTATTATAGTCTGAATTGTTAATATTAAGTTTGTCATTCTTACAATTGATGTATATTGATATAACGTATTGGTAGCCAACACAATTAAAACATAAAGTATGCGTAATTTCAATGTTGTTTCATATATGTTTGGAATTTATTTTTTTTAGTTATGCAGATAAATATAGGCTACTAAACTCTTGTTGTGTGTTAGGTTTTTTAAGTATTTTAGTAAATTTTTTTATTTTTTCTAATGTACGAGAAATAATATTTATCCCTGCATATATTATTAGGCTAATTATGTGATACATATATCTAACATAAAATATCTTACCTAATAGGTTATCTCTAATAGTCCTAATAAATATGTTAATAGCGCATTCATTATTAGATGTATTATCAAAAATGATATTAAATATTTTATTTTAAATTTTATATTCTCTAAAGATCATGTCACGCACTCACATATGGTAGGATCATCATGAGGATGTAGCATATCAGAAAAATTTAAAAATTTTTTATTAAGTTTTCATTCAGAGTCTACATAGTTGGCGGTGAAACATTCAAATGATATATCATCGTGACTAATTTATATATCGAACGTCATGAAAACTGCTCTATTAAAATTCTTAAATTTATTAATTATTAATTATTTTTTATAAAATTTTATTGTCATTCATACTTGTGGATCTATGAATCTTATAATAAGAATATTGAAATAGGTTTGCATAATACTGATTATTCTATGATTCTTTTAAAATTTAATTAAAATATCAATAATTTAATTAGTTTTATTATGCATTCCCCCTCAAAATTATTGTGGCATAGAAAAGTGGTCAATAAAGCTGAACTAGGCCCAGCTTGAAAAATCTCACCATTAAGTTGAGTTTGTCTTGAATTTAATGTACCATATTTTTTGATAAATTGATTGCCATGTCTTTTTAGGTATCCAATTTCACATACAATTTTATATGTATATTTTTTTGATAATATATATAAATTGTTGATTTTTCATCGATACTTGTAGAATTTTTAGGTTTTATTATTTTAAAGTATGTCTATATTATTGATGGTTGTCTAATTTTTTTGCTTTTTAGGTGACAAATAATTTTGTATTGAGACTATTAGAGAAAATATATTTTTGACCTTTGACTTTTGGTAGAGTTATTATTAATATCTACATCTATGTCAGTATCATATTTATTATCATTAAATTTAGTATGTGATATTTTTTTTAATATTTGTATATGTTAAATAAATTATGAAACTAAAAAAAATAAAGCTCACACAAATTAAATACCAAAAAAAAAGTATCTTTACCCCATACCGATTGGTGTAAAAACTATATTACTTTTACTATTTAAACTTGAAACAAGTTGCACATGCACCCCCACATCATTGTCTACCCCATTTGCTTAAGCATAAATTGTAAGCCGTAATTCATAAATTAAATACTTACATAAATAATTACATAAAAAAATAATATATCAAATATTGAAATTTCAGAGAAAAGGGAGACACGAGGGCACAAAGGAGAAATCACTTCCCAAAAAAGCTACTTCTTCTTATTGTTGCCCAAATGCATTCATTGTCTCTTGAAGAAATTAGGGTTTCTTGCCAGAAAACATGACTGCCATCTACTACCACACAAATTCATGTTTAATTGCTTGAAAAAAATATCATGTAACTTAAATGCCATCTCCTTCCCATGTCATTGATGCCCATCACATACAATGGGTGTGCAATAATCATTTTTGGTGGTGTGCACTGCATCACACATGCCCACATGTGCTATACTGGTATAATTCATGTGTATCACTATCTAGGGTTGTGTACTCTCACATGCCATAAGAATTGTATCATCTAGGGTTAATCATCTTGTACCATATAGATAAACAAATTAAAAGAAACATAACATATTGAAATCACATTATGAAATATATACAACTACCTCTTATATAAGGTGCTAGGCGAATTTGGACATCTCACAAGTTGAGTGCTTCAATCCATAATATTAATAAAAATAAAAAAAAATAACAAAGTAAACTATATATTAGATCAAATGAATTCTTATTTATACCTGATTGATATTGTATGATAGGAAATCATAATATGTTTTTCTAATTGGCATGTCTAATATTTTGGGGTAGAAATATTTTAAAGATTATTGTAAAATATTCTCAATTTGACTAGTTATGAGTGACCACATTGACAATGTACAAGTAAATGGTCTAATATATCCAAATTTATAAAAGGAAAACCACATAGAAGAAAAGACATATAAGTAATGTTGTTCAACATCAAATAGAAATTTTCCAGAGTTTTCTAGATATAAATAAATATTAATATAAATAAATATAAAGTTAAAATTAATTTCTTTAAAAAGTCAACTCACTGAAAATAGATTAATAAGAGTATCAAGAATAAATATGACATGATGAAGAACCAAAAAATTATGCTAAATATTATTATATTAAATAACTTGAAAGTTTGTTATTATATACAATAATATTTTTTTTATAAGGATAAAATATAATAAATTAGGTATGATTGCAAGTAGAGGTGTCAAACAGGCTGGCTCAGCCCTACCCAATTTTAGGTGGCCCAAACTGGCCATCATGTCGTGCCTGGGATGACATGGTACAGTAACCGTGCCTGGCCCGGCACGACTTCATCACACCAAGCTCGACATGGCCCATCTGACCAGATGTGATTAAGTTGTGTCGGGTTGGGCTTGTGATGAACCAAAAAATTATGTTGAAAATTATTATATTAAATAACTTAAGAAAGTTTGTTATTATATACAACAATATTTTTTTAAAAAGGATAAAAGATGATAAATTATGTATGATTGCAAGTAGTGGTGTCAAATGGGCCGACTTGATCCGACCCAATCTTAGGTGGCCCAACCAGACCATCATGTTGTGCCTGATATGACACGGTATAATAATCGTGCAGTGCTTGGCCCGACTTGGTTTCATCACAGCAGGCTCGGCACGACCCATCGGCCTGGTTGTGATGAAGCTATGTCGGGTCGGGCTTAGACTGGCCAATTCTGGCCCGTCTAGCCGGGCATGAGACTGGTTTGCTTTTTGGGTTGGATTTGGGCCAAATTGAAAATTTTTAATTATTTTAATTTAGAATATTAAAAATATTATAAAATTTAAAATTTAATTATCTAATTGTTAAAACTTAATTATTTAAATAGTTTTTAGTTAATAGTTAATTGTTAAATTAAAAATTTAAAATAAATAATTAATTTTTTAATTTTATTTTATTAAATTTAATAAAACATTAAGTTTATTATAATATACAACTAAAATTTAAAAATTAAATGGGTATGAATTAAAAAAACTTAAATATTAATATAAACTAATGCAAATCACAAAAAATTAATATTAAAGAATCAAGTCTCAAACTCAGTAATATGATAAAAAAAAAACGTCAAAGACAATGTAAATGAGTAAATCTAAAAAAGAAAAATAAAATTGAAAAATATCATCAGCAAACAGCATTACAGCATATGATAAATCAAAATGATGATATAAGATTAGTATCAGATATTAGTGTCTTAATTTGTTTATCAATTTCATCAATTGTCAAATTATTTTTTATATCAATATCACATGGATCATCATTAGTAACCATTTCCTCTGCTTTTGCTACAATCCAAACACGATCATAGATGCACAAGCTTGAATTCTTCTAATTTTTCATGTGTGTCAATGCCTCAACAATATTTGGCCGTAATAAGGATCTCTTATTCGAAATAATAATCATTATAACATAAAAAGTAAACTCCGATGTTATTCTCGACATCAAAGGAGTCAGTAGATCCCGCGCCATCTCAGATAGTACGAGATAGGTGGATTCACATGATTTTCACCACTGTAATATATCAAAATTCTTATTATCAGAATGTGATAGGATTGAGTAGTAATCGGTATTTAAGTACTGAGTTAACTCACTCCTATTCAATGGTCCATCCGTCATTTCCCACTTACTACTTGAATGAAAAAGTCATTGTCTCCGAATATGATATCCATGTCCATACTCGGAGCCTCACTATTACTATCACTAGTATCTTAGTATGTAAAGAGTTCAGTCAATTCTCATAAATGAACCCTTCAGGCAGGTCTTCCTGATTCTTGCACGATGATATATATGTCAAAATGTTCTTTATTCCTTTCACCTTAATCTTAGGTCCATGTAGGCATATATACAATAAAGAGATGGAATGGTGGACTAGTACTTTAAATACTTGATTTTCATCTCCAGAACCATATCATTAAGTATTGGGTAATCTTGAAAATTTTTAAACATTATATTAATATTATATATGTACATGAGTACAATACATGTTGTGTGAGTATAAACTAACAAGCACATGTTCGTTGTGTCATAAAAAATTTCAGGAATTTCATAGATGAAATTTTTGTAGCTTAATCAGTGTCATCAATAATAAGTTCGTCACTTTTACTATTGACACAGTTGGATATCATATGTTCGTATCCAACACATGATTTCAACATAATGTATGTTTAATTCCAATAGTGTTCCAATCCGATTGAAATTTTTTTTTAGACCCGCAAACAAACATATTCTAGTATTCCTGTTGTTTGCGAGAAGTGCAAATTTATTTTAGTCAATTACGTATATTTTTTAAAATGGGGGCAAACACATTCATTCCAACTTGTATTATTAGATTAATAATGTGACACATGCATCTAATATAAAAAACCTTTCCTAATGATTCTTCTCTAATATTTCTAACAAATATATTAATTGTTACTTTATTATTAGATGTATTATTGAATATGATACTAAATATTTTAATTTGAATTTTATATATTTTAAAGATTTTTATAATACACTAAAAAATGACCAGGTCATTATGAAGATGGAGAATCTCAGAGAATCTTAATATTTTTTTTATTTAGTAACCTTTTAGAATCTACATGGTGGGCGTTGAGACATGCATAAGATGTATCATTGTGATTATTTCATATATCAGACGTCATGAATACCATTTCATTATATTCCCTAAATTCATTAATTATTTGTTTTTCTTAACTTATAATATTTTAGTATGTTGTTTTTAGACGTGAACCTAGTAATCATATGATATGTAGGCTAAAAATATGTCTGCATAATAATGACTATCCTTGGATTTTCCAAAAATATAATCGGAAGAATCATCATAGTAATTAGGTTGGTTGTCTTTCTTTCCTAACTTGTTGTGGTATATGAAGCGGGTAAATTTTGAGATTGAATTGGATCCAGTCTCAAAAAAATTTACCGCTGAGTTGAGATTTCGTAGGATCTAATGCATCATGTTTTTTGGTGTATAGTTCAATATGCTTCTTATGGTGTCAAGTCCCACATCAACTCTTACAGTTTAAAATTTTTTATAATATTTGCACTATGTCGATTCTTATTTGGCATTCCTAATATTTTTTTATTTTATTATATTAAAGTGAATTTAAATTATTGATGTTCTTTTAGTTTTTTATTTTTTAGATATTTGGGTCGAGACGATCGAAGAAATCAAAGTTTTGAAAGACTCGGACTTTTTCGTAGAGTTTTTATTATCTAAATTATAATTAATTTTATTTTTATTTTTAAAATTATTATTTATTTTTTTTTTATTTTTAATTTTTTAGATTTGACTTAGGATTAGGAGAAGCGAGACAAGAAGATTTTAGAACTTAAAATTAAAAACTTAAAAAATAAAATTTAATTAATAAAAAAAAACTTTTAAATCATAATGTGTAAATTTTGGCCTTTTGATGTATGCACCATATGCGCATCATAATTCATATCACACCTGAGTTCTGAAAGATAAAATGTCGAAACCGTAATCAAGAACTCGAGAGTGAGAAAAGTAGAGTGAGAGAAATTTATGTTTTGAAAATATAAATTTTAGAATGAAGATGTTTATAGATTAAGAAAACATATTTTTTATTTTAAAAAATTATTTTTTATTTTAAAAAATTATTTTTTATGATTTTTTATTAATTTTTTTTAATTTAAAAATGGGTAGAATTTTTAGGGTCATCGGATTCTGCTCCATAATCGTTAGAGATTAATTCTAACGGCTTAAATTTGAATTTTTTAATTTTTTTTAGACTGTTGGGTTGGTTGACTGATGAATCGACTCTTTGGCTTCTGGAACAATCGGGCTCGGGTTTGGTAGGTTGGGGAAAAATAGTCGTGGGTTGGGTCGGCCAGGTTACGGGCCTGACCAAATTTCAGATTTGTCGTGTGTCGGGCTTTGGGGTGGGGCTGGGTTGAGGTACATCTCGGTTAGTGCCGATAATGTTTGCCCACGGGCCATGGTACCAGGCCGTACTTGGCCTGGCATGTGGCCCGATTGACTCAGGCACAGCATGGTACGACACGAGCCGTGCCATGAGCAGGCCTGGCACGGGCATGGGTTTTACCGTGCCGTGCCGGGTTGGGCAAGGCACGACCAAGTTGGGCCGGGCTCAGGCCCCCGACAAGTTTGACACCTCTAATTGCAAGTAATGTGTCTACTAGAGGCACAAGCATTAATACATGAATGATAGGAAAAAATTGTTATTTTAGAGATGTGTTTTGTATATTTAAAAAAAAATAATGTGTGAGGACTCATGGATGATACTGATAGTTGGATATGTTTCTATCAATACTCAGTAAAAATGTTGATCTCTTATTGTAAATAATAATACTCAATGACTATCTGTGATGTGGCTCATCCTCTTGTAGTATGCATATTGAACTGAGATTCTTTTGTCATTGCCTTATTTGTGTTTGATACTGCTGGTATGTATAACATTAGATATGTCTTTGAATTTTTTTAAATATGCTATCCAAGCAACCTCAAAGATAAAACAATCCATATCAACCGTAATTGGGTTCTATCCAAACTAGCGACCCCAAAATTTGAGGTTTCTGAATATCAGAAATTAAAGTTTTGGGTCACCCAAAACATGAAGCTAGAAATACTTGAAAAAGAAAAAATTTGAGTTTCTGGACAATCTTAAATTTTTCTATTGATCACTCGATCAAAGAAGAACTGGTGCACACACGCCCCTTCTGCCGACCTCCATCTTCACCCGCCCGGAGAGTTTTGGCGGTGCAACACTTCCACACAGAATTGATGCTCATCGTACACAATGAATGTGCACCTTCAACTTCACATATGCTTGTATTGTGCTAATACCATATATGTATTTTATCTCTCTTGGATTGGTAACCACCCTCACATGCTCTAGGGATTGTTTTCTTTAGGGTATAGGCCATGATACCATCTTATAATTCATAACCACAAAGAAATAAAATGCATACATATTAGATACTATCATCATACAAAAATACATATAAAATAGACAAATAGGATTGAAGCATCTCACAAGCTGGATGCTCTCATCTAAGAGAATAAAAAATAAAAAAACTGTAAAGCTGTAAACAGCAATAAGAACACACGTAAATACAACAGTAAATAGTAGCGACCACACTCTAGAAAATGGCAATAGTAATTGTAGAAAATAGTAGTAGAAACAACTCAAAAAATAGTATCAAATAACTTACAATATCTTGAATCAAAAATAATGAATATGACTCATCTAAGAGAATAAAAAATAAAAAAACTGTAAAGCTGTAAACAGCAAAAAGAACACACGTAAATACAACAGTAAATAGTAGCGACCACACTCTAGAAAATGGCAATAGTAATTGTAGAAAATAGTAGTAGAAACAACTCAAAAAATAGTATCAAATAACTTACAATATCTTGAATCAAAAATAATGAATATGACTCATCTAAGAGAATAAAAAATAAAAAAACTGTAAAGCTGTAAACAGCAATAAGAACACACGTAAATACAACAGCAAATAGTAGCGACCACACTCTAGAAAATGGCAATAGTAATTGTAGAAAATAGTAGTAGAAACAACTCAAAAAATAGTATCAAATAACTTACAATATCTTGAATCAAAAATAATGAATATGAAAAAATTAGTATTTGGGAATAAATTAGAGATGAAATCAGTTTGAACCTAACTAATTCCAGAAGAACTGATGGAACTGATACAGACCTTACCTAAACCGAGTCGGATCCACCTAGAAGTGTTGTTGATAGTTGTATAAATGGGATCCCTGCAACTCTTCAAAATGCACTAGGTGGACATAAAAACGTGAAAATCCTAAAAATGTAACGTATGGTGATTGCAATGGTGGTTGAAATGATGCCAATGATATCACCATTTATTAAATTTGTTTTAATACTATGTTAATATTCAATAAACAGAGCATAATTCACAATGTGAAAAACAAGAATGCTACAAGTATATTTAGAATAAATTATGAAAATTGGAGCATTCTGATATTGTGGGTTCTTTTTTACCTAAGCATCTAAGCACAAAATGTATAACAAATAAGGTTGTACAATATACAGTTCACATTAATACTCAATATGTTATTTACATAAAAAAGGGGTAGCATCCTCAAGTGGTTTTCACATTTAAATTTAGATTTTTTTTCAGTTTTTTTCTAGATATGACAAAAAAGTATTAGAACATGTTAGGATGATGATGATAACCCAGCCAAAAAAATATTTTGACAAAAAGTTTCAACATGTAGTGGAATAATTTGAAGTAAATCAAAAGCGGAGGCAAATGAAAATTGGTGGGTATTATAACAAAAAAAATAGCAATGTAATTGAACTAGAGGTGTCAAATGGGACGTGCCGGGTTGCCCCGGCCCATTTTTTTTGAGCACGCTCGTGCTTTCGTGCCGGACCAGACATTGCACGGTTTATCATAGCTAGGCCTAGCACGGCTCGCCGGCCTCAACGGTAAAAGTGCCATGCCGGGTCAGGCTCGTACAGGCCAAAACAGGCACGTACAGGCCTGGTTAAATAAAAAATAATTTTTTTTTAAATTTTAAGTATTGTATTAAACTTTATATAAAATATATATTATATTATATATAGATAATATATAAAATATTAAATTTGTAACATGAAAATTGTTAAATATTTAATAAATTACAAAGTTTTCAATTTTTTTATTAAAAATATAATAAAAATAAATTACAAAGTTTAAAATTTAAATTGGTAACTTGAAAATTATTAAAAATTTGTAACTTGAAAATATTAATTAAGTTTTAATTTTTTTTATAAATTTTTAATAAATTTAGATTATAATTTATTAGAATTAAATTATAGAGTTTTAATTTTTAAATGAAAATTTTTAACACAAAAATAAATTAAACAAAAAATTTTGTTAAAAAAATCACAAAGTCACAAAATTAAAAACAAACTAAATGTCTAATCGGCCAATAGATATCGAACCAAAACAAATACAAGTTACAACATAATGTAAAAAAATGTATAATTAATAAAAAATAAAACATCGAAATCAAAAAACAGAATCAAGAATAAATCACAAAAATCATCAACTGTGTATTTGACCGTGAGATATCAAAAATCAAAATCAAGTGATAATGACAAATGGAATGTGACATGACATACTGGCGTGACGTGGCATTGGTAACTGGTGTCTGGCAATGAGCATGGGAAATTAGCAACCATGTTAATCGTCAATCGGCATATCATGAGCATCATCAACCGCAACATCAAGATCACTATCATATGGATCATCATCATCAGTATTCAACTCCTCCACTTTCGCAACAGATGTGGATGTAGTCTCTGTCTCAGCTCCAGCATGATCCTGGATGTTAAATTTTAAATCCTCCTAATCCTTCAAATAGGTAAATGCCTCAATAATATCTGGACGTAATCTCGATCTTTTATCCGAAATCATGTTCACTGCAATAGAAAAAGCAGACTCCGATGCTATGCTTGACACCAGAGGAGTCAGTAGATCCCGTGTCATCCTAGATAGCACAGTAAAGGTGGACTCATATGATTTTTATCATTGTAATATATCAAGATTCTTAGTATCAGAATATGATAGGATTGAGCAGTAATCGGTATTTAAGTACCGAGAAAGCTCGCTCCTATGAGATGGTTCACCCTGTCATTTTTTTCTCGCCAACTAAATGAAAAAATCATTATCTCCGAAGAAGGTATTCATGTTTGTAATCACAGTTTCACTACTACTACCACCATACTTAGTATCGTAGCATGTGAACAAGTCAGTCAACTTCTCGTGAATTAATTCTTCAGGTAGGTCTTCCAGGTTCATGCATTAGGAAATAAGTCATGATGTTATTTACACCTTCCACCTTAACCCTAGGGTCTATGTATGTATCGAGATAATAAAGAGATGAAACGATAGACTAATACTTTAAGTACTTGGTTTTCATCTCTGTAACCATATGGCTAAGTGTCGGGTCAGCTTGATACTTCTTAAATATGCTATTAATGTTGCATATGCACCTGAGTGTATTGCAAGTCGTGGGAGTATAAACTGACGAACACATGTTCGTCGTTTCATAAAAAATTTTTAGGAATTTCATAAATTAAATTTCTGAGGCCTAGTCAGTATCATCAATAATATGTTCGTCACTTTTACTATTGACGTAGTTGAATATCACGTGTTCGTATCCAATACCTGACTTCAATATTAGGTACGTGTAATTCTAAAGGTCTCTCACATATTATTAGAATTTTTTCTTCTCAAGATTCGTAGACAAATAGAAACTACCAAATTTCTGTTGTCTGCAAGAAGTGTGAATATATTTTAGTGTATTATGTATGTTATTCAACACGGGGGAACACACATTCATACCCGTTTGTACAATCAGGTTAATCACGTGACACAAGCATCTGACATGAAAGATTTCTCCTAATGGTGCTTCTCTAATATTCCTAATAAATATGTTAATCGTTATTCTATTATTAGATGCGTTATCGAATGTGATACTAAAAATTTTATTTTAAATTTTATATTCTCTAAAGATTTTTATCATACACTCAAAAATGTTCAGATTATCATGAGGATGAAGAATCTCAGAGAATCCTAAATTTTTTTTTATTTATTATTCAGTTAGAATCTACATAGTGGCCGGTGAGACATGCATATGATGATTCATCGTGATTTATCCAGATATCGGACGTCACGGACACCACTCCACTATATGCCATAAATTCATTAATTATTTTTTGTTTTTTTAACTTATACAATTTTAATATGTCATTCCTAGATGTGGACCTAGGAATCATATGATAAGCAGGTTGAAAATATGTCTACATGATGCGTACTATCCTTGGATCTTTTGAAAATTTGATCGGAAGACCAATCAATGTGATACGTCTGGTCATGCCTTTTTTATCCAACTTGCTGTGGTATATGAAGGGAGTAAACTTTGAGACTGAACTGGATCCAGTCTCAAAAAATGCAGTGCTAAGTTGAGTTTGCCTAGGATCTAATGCACCATCTTTTTTGGTGCATAATTCAGTATGTCTCTCAAGGTGCCCAATCTCAAATGAACTCTTATAAGTTAAATTTCTCATATAATATTTGTACTGTGCTATTTATTCTTCTTCACACTAAATATTTTTTTATTTTATTATATTAAAATGAGTCCAAACTACGAAAGTCCTAATTTTTTATTTTTTAGAAGTTTGGATCGAAAGGACTAAAGAAATCAAAGTTTCAGCAGCCTCAGATTGTTGTATAAGATTTTTATTTTTAAATTTAAATATGTTTCATTGGTATTAGTTATTTTTAGAATTTTTGTTAAACAGGACACATGAGGTAGAAACTAGATGATAACTTTTAGATTTTATCATTTTAAGATTAGAGAGAGAGAGACTATAGAGAGACCAAGAGAGAAAGGAAGTAAAAAAAACTTAAAATAAAATACCTGGTAAAACAGTGAGGTAGATCACATGCACGGTACACCACAATTTAGTTCATAATTCCAAACCCGAGTTGAGTCCCAAAAAGCCGAATGATAAAATCTTGAGTTCTGAGAAAGAGAAGAGTAGAGTTTTGAGAGAGTGAGAATGTGAGATTTGTGAATAAATGTTTATGAAAAATATAAATGTTATAGAGAGTTGGGGGGAAATTTTATAGATTAAAGGAAATAATTTTTTTTTAAAAAAGTATTTATTTTGTTTTTTTTTAAATTTTTTATAGAATTTTAGGAGGCAAAATCATGAGGGCCGTCGGATTCTGCTTCCTAGCTGTTGGAGGCGAAATCCAACGGCTGTTTTTCAAATCTTTTTTGAATCGTTGGGCAGGGATTTGGGTAGGGCGGGACTGCGGGGCAGGTCGGATTGGACCTGTGCCCGTGTGTTTTCTCTTTTTCCCTTTTTGCACCATGCCATGACACTGGTGTGGTGATGGGGTGGGGACTCGGTCACTCTGGTGGGGACTGGGGACGTGGGTCGTGGGGTGTGGATCTGCGGGTCATGACCCGTGCCGGCAGGCCGTGCCACGAGCCACCAAACCGTGCCGGGTCAGGCGTGGCACGAGGACCGGTTGGCCTCGCACGGCAAGGGCCCGGGCATGAAAAATTTTCATGCCAGGCTGGCCCAAGCACGGCCGAATCGTGCCTCGTGCTGGACCGGGCCGGCTTGGCCAGGTCGACACCTCAAAACTGAACTTTTGATGATTGGGAAATATAGAAAACAACAGCACCAGAAAATAAGATTAAGAAATTAGTGGAAATGTTAAAAAATGATATGATATATGTTGAAAAAATTGAGTTTCCACTCCTTGATGGTCAGTAGGAGTGTAATGATCTGTTGTTTAATGATAATTTGAATGTGATTGGATTTCATATCTTCTTAGAAATCATAATTTAGTTGAAGAAATAGTCAATTATTTTTTGGTTCTAAATACTTTACTTTATGATTTTCATGGCTGGCAATGTGAAATAGAGCCAACAAGAATCAGTGATAGCTTTTCAGATTTTAGGTGGTGAAGCTCAAGTGGTTCAGGTATTGTATTAAGTACTTACTGCTTTATGCTGTTTTTCTATGACCTTTGTACTTCCCATTATATTTATTTGGTGTCTGTTTTCTCCTTGTCAGATTATGGTAAAGCCTCATGAAAAGATAATTGCTAAACCAGGTTTGTCTATCAAAATCCGGGTTTTTTCATTATTGAAGAGATTGTATTTGAGCTTTCCTCCATATTTAATCTCAGTTGTTGTCCAACTGATTCACTTAAAATATTTTGTAATATAGTGCATCTTCATTTACTTTTTTTTTTCCTGGAAATGAAATATGGCTGAATCATAGGTTGTATGTGCTTCATGTCTGGATCATTTGAAATGGAGAACATCTTCATCCCTGAAAGTGAAGCAGGTCTATGGCATTGGATTTTTGGAAAGACCATCACCACTGTGGTCTTTCGTAACTCTGGTTCAAGTGATGGATTTGTTGGAATTTCTGCGCCCTTTCTTGCAAAAATTCTTCCAGTTGGTGCTTTAAAATTTTATTTCGACATTGATGCTATGTCTCCATGTTGTTGTTGTCAACTTCTTGATCTTAAATCTATCTCTAGATTTGATTTTTTTTTTGTATGTTTTGAATGTTGTAGATTGATTTAGCAGTGTTTGCTGGAGAGGTTTTATGTCAGGTATCCACCTCACATTTCTAGTGATTTATGAGAATTCAGTGGCTTACCATAGTTATTATGTATTAAATTATTTATTTTTAATTTTAAATTTAAGTAAAATTTTCTATATTGAAACTAATGAATTTCATTCTGTTAGAGATTTTGCTTTTTTAAAATTCTGTTTGAGCTATTACAGATGGGAGACAAAGTGCTCTGTTTTTTTAATGCAATTTTGGATCAGTTGAAAAAAGTGGTGCTGCATTTGTGTTCCATAATGCCACATATTACTAGCTATTTGTTTTAATTAATGTTGCTAACCTCCAATCCTTTTTTCTTCTTTAAGCGAGTTTAAACTGACATTATTGACATAAATAAGCATAAAATCTTATTATTGTAAAGGTGATACAGATATACAAATATAATTATGTTCATTTGGAGCATATTAAACCCGAATGGCCCTCCATTGTGGCCATCATACCCGTCACTCCTGACTGCCATACCATCACTGTGTCACTCTTTTGGAAAAGGAATTGTTAGGGGAAGAATTTTTATGTACATTATTTTTGTTTGGATGAAAGTTTTTTAATTGAAGTTATTTTTGTTTGGAAGAAAATACCCAAATGAGCTCACTTGGGTAATTTCTTTTTTTTTTTTTTTTGACTGAACTCCTAATGCATCCTGGTTATGCTATTTTGCTAGTTCCCATGTCTTTTTCTAAGTGAACTATTGCAGGCTTAATTTTTTGAAGAAAAAATGGTTTTTATTGGTTGTTTCTTTAAAGTAAGGCCACTGTTAGAACTCTAGTGCACAATATCTTATGAACGGAATCTTTATTGTATTTTTTTAGTGATTTTTTAGCTATTATGAAGAATAAATTAGATCTCTTTTATTTGTGCTCTATTAAATTACTCAGTACTAGAATGTTATAAACTATTCTTTGCTAGTAGTGTTCATGAATATTTGGTTTATGAGCTGGAGACATCGTCATCATTTGATCAAGTGCTTCCCTAACACTACTACTTTTAGAAATGAAGGACCTGGAACAAATTGATGCACAACTTTTTCCTTTAATTTAATATTTAGTTGAGCTGGAATTTTTTGGTGATGTGCTCTTTAGCCACTATGTGTCGGAACATTACCTATTTTCTCTTGATGAATTGGGCCATCATGTTGGGTCAGGTATTGCTTAGCCAGGTGAACATATCATATAGCCATGTATGACCCAGCTCATGGCACGACTTGTGCCCCATGCTTAGGTTGTTGGGCATGTGCTTGCGGCTAGTCCGTGCACGCCATGATCCCATACCTTGCTTGGCCCCGAGCACGGTATGAGGATTAGCCCATACTTGGTAACAACTCAAGCCTGTGGCTGGTCCTAGCTTGGACCGAGGTTTGTGCCTAAGTTGTGGTATGATGCCTCTTGTCAGCTAGCCTACACAAGTCACGAGCTTGCCTAGACCTTGGGGGTGTAGACTCATTTTACTATTCCAATACCTTAGTGTTCATGGGTTGGGCCACGTAAAATCAAGTGGGCTTGTCTAAATGAAAATGAGAAGATAGCAAAAAATTATATCTAAATTGTGCTTTATTTAATATAATAAATTCTTTTAAAAAATTAAAACTCTTTACTTTGAATATGAAAAAAATGAAAAAAAAAATACAACATAAAAAATTAAAAATTAAACTTTAAAATGTATTCGGTGTCTATATCTTGAACTTCAAGAACATGATCAATATCTGTAATGATATTTAATTTCTTCCAAATCTTTGTGAAAATTATCTACTAGAATTGGAAATGTTATTTGTATGTCATCTTTTTTTTATATATGTTAAATTTTTTTATATATGTTAAATTTTTTTATATATGCGAGCAAGATTTATTTTTTGCCTGTAATAATAATAATAACAATTAAAAAAGTAGAATTTGTTGTTATAATAGATACTATATGAATTAGTAAATCACATGTTATTTTATACAGTATGATAAATATGAACTTGGTAAGATTTCAATCAATTTAATATATCAAAATTTTTTTAATTATTCAAAAAATATATATGTATAATAATCAATGTCTAAATATTTTGAACACACAAACCTATTGGACAAACAATCTCGTTGTTTTCTTTTATCTAATTGAATAAAGAATTTATTATCTTTGAATATGCGTCGAGTCACAATAATTAAAGATATACAATTATATTTATTTTCGTAATATTTATGTAAGTTCTAGATCATGCACTAAGATCCAAACCTTGTACAAAGTGAGTGTTATGTATATTGGGTATGTCCTTTAATATTTATATAAGTTATTTATTTTGTTCGTATATTTTACTTTTTTTTTTATTTGTTAGTTTATATAAGTTTTTTTTATTTGTTAGTTCATATATTTATCTTCCTTTCACTTTAACACTTGAATTCATACATGCAATTAAGAGATAAAGTAGTGAACTATCCGCTTAATATTAAAAAATTTTTTTTTATTCATATTGTTGTTTCACAAAAATGTGAATGCTTCTAATATTGTAGAAATACATGACTAATTTTGTAAATGCAATTGTTTGTAGTTTTGTAAAATGTCTTTAATAATTTTAAAAATGTGTATATAATTTTCCAAACTAATTTTGTTGTTAAGATATTATTGATTTTATTATTCATAAAATTAGATAAAATATTCTGGTAACTAATATAATATTCTAATATTAGGTATTTTAAATTATAAGAATGATATATGTTATGTTGAAATTTGTATAGCCCTACTGATTGTTTTTTTTTTTTAATTTATTATAATTTATTAGGTGTGTTAATACATTATATAAAAGTTCGAATAACTTCTAATAATAGTGAATTTAATCTTAATATATTTTATATTTTTTAAGTTAATAATATGATATATATATCTAATATTAAAATTTTAGTTAAGAAATATTATTATTCTTTGATTTTATCAATATATTTACTATTATATTATTATTTATAATATTATTAAATATGATATTAAATTAGATAACATATTTTAGTAACCAATCAAAAATTCTAATATTATGTAATTTAAATTATATGTTGAGTTTTATTAATTTTTTTGGTATTTTATTTGTTTATTTATTGTCTTGGAAAGTCAAATTTGTGAGCTGCTATAAGTCATATATATATATATATGTGTGTGTGTGTGTATGTGGCTTATATTGTATTCAAAATTAGATTTTTTAGATAAATTTATTTATTTTTCAGTTCTCCTTTCTCTTTCTTTGTTAACGGCACAAATCCTAATTAAACATGGTATTAGAGTAAATTTTTCGATGAAGGGGTGTTGGAAAAGGGGTGCACAGGTGATGGTACATAAGCTTCTGTTGGGTATTTTATTTATTTTTTTGGCCACAAAACATTGTCCTGGTGTTTAAAATTAGAAATAATTTTTTTTAGAATTTTTTTTGATAACTATGGTGATTTGTGAGAATTGTTATTTTTTATTGATATTCGTATGAAAATGTGCCATGTTGTGAAATACAATTCCTGGAACTAGTATGTAATCACTGAGAATAATCCAATATAAATTGAGAGCTATAGGACTTGACATAGATACTTTGAAAGGCAGAATGGTAGCAGTGACATTCTTTCTGTGAGAGGTCGAGACATATTCTAGAGAGATCCGAGATATTACACTCTAAGTTATAATGAACTTTTCAAGGCTTAGTGTGTGTACAACATTCTATTGAACATATTCAAGTTAATTCTTCTGTGATCAAATTTAACTATCATATTACAGTTATAACTTCTCAAGAACATTTTAGATTTTAATTTTTGGCTGCTACTAGTTTAAGCATGTCTACACTCATTGTATTTCCTACTTATCACATTATTCTAAATTTTTACTAGTATATTTAAGAGCGAATATGTATGTCACATGTAATCACTCCCTTTTATTTTTTGTTGAATCTAGAATTTTTGATATTGTTATGACTAATTGTATTGTTACATAAGAAAATGACACTACACCATCAACATTGATCATTTCTATTTGACACGTGTTTTATATGTATTATTATTGTGTCATAATTTATTATTTGTCAGTTGCCATGTGTTACATTAGTTTTGTTTGGTATTTTTATATAGGATCACTAGAGCAGACATAATTTTCTTTGAAATCAAGCAAGATGAATTGTATCTATTTTTCTTTATTTATATGATTTTTTTTAGATATACATTTATTACTGATATACTATTGGTTTACTCTTAACTAAGTTATCAATCACTAGACAAAATAAAAATTCTAGAGCCAATCATAAAAGGAATGACTTGTATTGATTGTTAGACATATCAGTTAGGAACTTTTAATAGAATTTCATATTTTTCATGTCAGGAGAATACTAGGAGAGTTTCATTCCATTTGATTTATTCAGAATTCAGATGTTTGGGAACATGTAAGATAACGATGCATGATAACTTATGATATTCTGTTAATTTTATTAATGATTATACTCAATTTACATAGGTATTATTATTTAAAGAAAGATTTCAAAAATTTTTTATGACCTTTTAAAATAAAATTAAGTCTAGATATGATATTAAGATATTAAAAAATAATAGTATATTAGAATATATTTCTCATTAATTTTTTTGTTTCTTTGAGGAGTATAGAATAATTTATTAGACATCATGTATTATCACTATTATCAAAATCAAATAATTCACGATTCGATTTATGATTTAAAAGGTAAATGATCAAATTCTTTAAAAGAATCAAAAATATGCATGAATCAAAAATTAAATCATTGAATTGCGAATTAATTCTTATGAATTGATTTAATACTGATTCTTAAGGAACAAAGATCCTCAAAAAATCACAAAATAAAAATTATAATTCAAAAAAAAGTATTAATTGTAGGAATTAATTAATGTGAAAAAAAAGTAATTCCAATCTTTGTTATTATGAAATTAACGTGAAAAAGTAACAAAATACCAATAAAATCAAAAAAATAAAAACTAAAAATAAAATAGTCAACTGCAGGAAATAAGAAATAATTAACATGGAAAAAAATTAAAAAAAATTTGATTCACGATTTAATTTAATTTGATTCTCGATTCTTAATTCACTAATTAAATATTCTAATTCTTAATTCGAATCTCGATTTAATAACTATATGTATTAGTATTTTTTTATATAATCAGATATTTAAGAGGAAGAATCGACATCTAGTTGAGACAACTAAGTTGCTCATAATTTATAGGAGTGAACCTAGACATTTTTTGGGAGAAATAATGTTAGCAACTAACTTCCTAATCAATTAGATATTTTTTTCATTCTCTTATGTTGTATCTCATATTAGCTTCTATATCTATGAGAGACTTTTTTATTTTTTACCTAATATTTTTGAGTATATTTATTTTTTTTCTTTGATCTCTCTCAAGATAGGTAGAAGATGACTGCTTGTGCCATCAAATATATTTTTGTTAGGTAAATGAGTACTTAGTAGGAATATAAATATTATTTATTAGAGATTAGAAAAGTAATTATGAGTGCTTATGTCATATTCTTTTAGGATATGTTTTTTTAAGAACTTGATATAAGGTAATATACCTTCAAACCTTGTAGTAGTGTACTTTTTTTCATGTCCAATTGTTATTTCTCATGGTGGAGTAATAACTAACCTTGCTCATATATCTGTACATGATATGACTACACAACTTGTTATGAGGATAATAGCGACACCTTTTTTTGGGAAGTGTATCTAGGAGATGAGCCTATTATGAGTGTGCCATTGGACACGAGGTCTAAGTCTTCCTAAGAAGGGGAGATTAATGTTGAGAAACATGATGAATTTAATCAAAGATATATACTAGATTTATGTGTTTATAATTTATTTTAGTTGAGTCTTTTGTCATATCAATTAATTTATTTTGGAGTATTGATTTGAACATTCTGATTGTGTTATAGTAATAATTAATGATGTCTCATACTTATTATTCTTTATTTTGAGTATTTTCTTGTTCTTATTTTGATATTATAGATTTTAATTTATTATCCTTATTTGATAGTTGTAAAATCTCAAATATTCTTTTTGAGACAATCATTCAAGATGATATTGTATGTTGGAATAATTGAGTTCAATTATATCTAATCATACAAAGATGTCATCCTAAAATTAGTAAGTTGGTAGTGCCATGTAGATGAGTTTATTGGTGAAATTGGGACTTGAGGGAAAATGTTGTCATACTTAAGGGCTAAGACTATGTTGGTAGCGGAGATTTTATACAGATTAATGATATTGATTATTAGAATATTTTCTCTCGTCTCTAAAATGATCACTTGAAGTTGTTATTTGCTATTGTCGTATCACACAAATTGATTTTTTATTAGCTAATTATAAGGAATGTATTCTTTTATGATGATCTCGAGGTAGATATGTATATGCATTAGTCATTAAGATTTAATATTCCTTGGAGCATATATATGATTTGCTAGTTGAGAAAGGTTCTTTTTGGTCTAAAGTAAGCTCTCATGATATAATTTAATAGATTTTTTAGTACTTGATATATTTTATTTTATGAGATGTGCATTAGATTATATTTTTTTTTGTTAATGATATTTTGATTATATGATATAATTAGATTTGAATTTAAATAAAAGATTTGAGATGTTTGAGATTTTTATTTGTAATGAGTATTTGGTTTAAACCAGTGAATAATTTTATATATTTTGATGAACTGTGATGATGTGTAACCATAGAAATAGAATAATAATGAATTGATATCACGATTTTAGAATTTTGGTGTGTTTTAATGAATATTTATGAAATTGATAGGTTTTTAGATATGTTTAGTTGAGAGGTAGAGTTTTGTCTCTTGTATAGTTTTCGAGTTTATTCTTCGTTGAAATTCTACCTAATTGATTATGATAATCTTTGTATCTCACGATCTTACTAACTTGTTAACATAATTCGTTTACTATGTGATATATTTTTTATGACTATAATATTATCATGAAGTTGTAGTTATATTTATCTTATAAAATTTAAATAGTTATGATGATACTTTTATGTTGTAGCAACTAATTACTTTAATGGTATTAAAAGTTATAGTTATGTTCTAGCATTATAATATTAATATGGCTCAGTAGTCTCATGTCGGAGCTATGATTTTTTTTATAATGTGATTTTTGAGCTATATAAAATTATAGATCCAAAATTATTTAGCATCATAATGATTTTTTAGTACTGTGACTTTTGAGACATAAATTATTATATACGACATTACTCAAGTATGATTATTTCTCAATATCACAACTATTATCTTCAAAGGAAAGAAAAATTATCACTTTTATGCACAGGCTAATTGCCAATGCAATATCATATTTGCTGTACCGTAACGACATGCTATATTAGAGAAATGAATAATAATATCATGATCACCTACAACATCTTAGAAACTTAGACATGAATAGAGTTTTTGTGCTGTGACCATTTTTTAATATCATGATTATTTTTAAGTGCTGCTTTCACATGATACATATAAGAGATTTTTTTAATGTCGTGGTTATTTAACAATGTCGTGGTCATATAATAATTAAGAAAGAACAATGTCAGTGTTGTAGTTATTTCAGAGCACCACAATCGTATAATAATATGAGAAGTCATTCACAATATCACATCCTTTCCTAGCGTCATGATCTTTTATAAACAACAAGAAGACAAACACTTGAAGTCATAGTCACTTCACAACATTATAACTTTATGTTACATAGACATTTGACTCATGTCGTGGTCATTGCCCAATGCCAGGACTTTTTGTTACAAAATGATTGAGATACATTTTAAAGTCATTACTATTTTCCAAGAGTCAACTTTAAACTTAAAAGATAAAAATTAATGTAATAATTTTTTTTGAAAGTCATGACTTCCTATTTATAATAATATAAAATTGCCCGGTGTATAAAAATGATAGAAAGAGAAATTTTGAGATCATCTCATTTTTTTTCTTCTTTCTCTATGTAACAAGCAAAGTTATGATGTAACTATCAATTCCTAAGAGTGAGTTTTGTACTTTTTTGGGCCTCCAAACAAACAAGGAATACAAGACTTAATGCTAATCCTAAGAGTTGGAAGGCACAATTATTAAACTTCTTTGTAGGGTAGATTTGAGAATTTGTTAAAATAGTATGTGACTTAGAGTTTGTGTAATTTATTTTATGTGATGTGACATTGTGTTTATATTAATGCATTTGATTTATCTCATGTTATAAATTTTGATGGATGAATGATTAAATAGAATTCGAACAAATATATTGATTATTGATAGGTTTGTGTGAGATTATTGTGGTAGACAATAATAGATAAATCATGAAACTCACTTGTGCATATGATAAGAAGGAAGTGATATTCCTTCTTATTGTAATGTGCGCTATATACTTATATGTTAAAACATAAAATTGAGTATATTAATTATTTCAAGTATGATACTTACGAACACAAGTGTGAATATTTTTATATTCTAATTTATTATACATATTTTAGAAGGACTAATTCTCAATTGAGATGAATGTTATGTAAAATATTCTTCTAAGGATTTCATATTTAGTGTGTTAGTCGCATCCTTTCCAATAACAACTAATTCTTGGGATATGTATGAATTTGTTGTGTCTCACAAGGTGATGATACTTCTTGTGAGTTGATTTCTCTTTTATGGTTCACACTCGTAAAAGTTGAAGGGAGATATATATTAATTGTGCTTATCAACTATGTTAATTCTTAGTTTTAGATGATACATCTTTGTTTATTTTTGTTTTTATTGATGAAGATTAGGATAATATGTTAATTTTCAAATAAAAGACTTGAAACTATTAGGTATTGATGATATTCTAATTATATAAGATGATCAATTAAATATATCTCAATTGAAACTATTACTATAAAATGAGTTTCAAATAAAAGATTTAATGCATCTTAAATATTTTTTAGGTATTAAAGTTGGGTTGTCATGAGGTATGGTTTCTCTCTCAATTAAAATATATACTTAAGATATTTTCTTTGATTTTGGTATGACTAGATATGATAAATAGGTTGGGTGGCCCTGACATGACCAATGACATGGTCTAGGAAAATTTGCCTAGGCACGACCCACATGCCACAATAGCATGTGATATAACATGTTTTGATTCGTTAGCATGTTTGGGCCAAATTATGGTTGAGTGAAAAAATGTGCTCGGGTGACAACATGGCTGGGTTTAATTTCTTGTGCCATTTTTTAAAAATTGACCACAGTCAGGTTGGGTTGAGGCATGTGAATCTCATATACCCATCTTTGACCCAATTTGTTTGTGGTTTTTTTAATCAAGCTAGGGATAATTATTGGTCCTCTCACATGATAGCCTATGTTTGAACTATATTGGGCAAGGCACAACACGTGGTTAATGCTTCAATTATGCAAGTTAACATGTAGGCTGAATTGGCATGACCTAGGTTGCTTAACGGGCTATGAGGCTCTTCTAGAATGCCATGTTTAATTGGCATGTCGGGCACACATGAATTTGGATTGTGCTGGCACGACATGATGACTTGACTTGAGGCTTAAAAACTAGGCCATACCAGCTCAACATGATCTATTTTCCACCTCTAAGGATGCTGAAATGCATATCAATTGACTCACCACTTTATCTAATAGTAGACTTATCAACATATGTTATTTTCTTAGTTGATTTCATCACATAAATATAATTTTTAAAATTTTTAGGTATATAAAAATTCTCCAAGAAATTGATTTCATGCAGAGATCAAAGACATAGTCAAGTAGAGATGTAATTAGATTCTATTTGGATGCCAACGATTACAAAGACGAGATTAGTCATGAGATTTGTTTTTTTCTAGGAATGATATTGACTTATAGAAAAGAAATAGATTACTATTTTTAGATACTATCTATAAATAGTGAAAAGTCATGACATAATTATTTTTGAGTTCTAGTTGATTAGTTCTCGTAGAATATTTTTGATATAAATATTTTTTATTAGCCAATTTTAATAAATTATGGGCTAGGGTTGGCACTTGCAACTTGTTACTTGCCTAACTATTTGGCCTAGGTCCACTCTAACCTAGGTCAATTCACATGTGGGTTGTGGGCCATGGTGTAGGCTATATATATTTATATTTATATATGTAATTTAAAAAATAAAAATAAAAATTTGTTTAAATTCATATTACAAATGTTAAATGTAATTTGTAATATAAATATAAAAAAATATTAAAGAATACATTTAATTCTAAAAATATAAATGTAAATGCTAAAAACAAGACAAAAAAAGACCTTAAAATAAAATATTTGCTAGGCTAGTGCCAATATCATAAAGTGAAACATTACTTTGTATGGTTCGAGTAGTCATAACTATAAGTATTAGATTCATTTTTTTATATATGTTATTATTTACTTGTTGCTCTTACAATTTATATTGAAAGCTCATTTGTGCATTGTCCCTAGGGGTGCTAATGAGATGAGACAATTCGCGAGTTACTCGTACTTGACTTAGTCAAAACACGATCAAAATTCGAGATCGAGCTCGACTCAAAATGTTAACGAGCTAAGTCGAGCAACTCATAACTCGACTCGAAAAATTATTGAGAAACTCGAATAATTTTCTATATAAAATTTTGCAAGTTTTTTTTTTAATTTTTTATCTCTACTTTAGGGGATGACATAAATGGTGTATCTCTATTTTTTTATTCTTAAATAATCATATATTTATATTATTTATTTAGTTATAAGTATATTTATTTCAAAAATAATTAATTTTCTTTAAAGAAAAGATGTAATAGAATATGATATTATTCTATAAATTATATAAATAAGTTCGAATTATAAATTTGATAAATAAATAAATATATATAAATCTAAATAAATAAATAAATAAATATATATATTTCATACTCCGATTCTCCTAAAGCTTGATTTATAATAATTAGGGGTGCTAATGAAACGAAATAACTCGCGGACTACTCGGACTCCACTCGATTAAAACTTGATCAAAACTTGATTCGAGCTCGAGTTCGACTCGAAATGTTAATGATTCGATTTGAGCTTGGTTGAACTCGAACTCAACTCGCATCATTAGCATTTTTAATTGTCCCAATTTTTTTAGTATGATAAAATTTTAATAATATTTGGTTGTAATATAATTATCATATCTGAAATTTTATTCAAAATTACAAAAAAAAGAAGTGTTTGATGGTAAGTTAGATCTTGAAGGGAATAATAGATCATGCATCATTTTATATAGTACAAAAAATATGAATTTGGGTGATTTCTACTTGCTCAATATGTCAGAATCTTTGAATAAAAAGTTATTTTATTTGATGGACATTTCTATCATCTTTTCATGGGTAATTGAATAAAAAGTTAAAATCTTTAAATATGGTATCAATATTCACACTCAGGAGCTCGCTAAAATAATCATACTTATTTTTATAATATTTAAATTTATTATTTATCTGTTCATTAATTATATAATCTAATTTTTGTGACTGGTTCATGCAAGTGAATATGCATTTGATATTGTTTTTTGTTCATTCGACCTTAATATTAAGATTCATACATGCAACTAAACAATAAAGACATGTAATGGAGGATTAATATTTTAAATATATTTTTTTCATATCATTACCCATGTTTCCAAAATATGAATGTTCTCTATATTGGTAAAGAATACTAATCATATTGTATATTTACTTAAGTGTAATGTATGTTATGAGAGTATATATAGATTAATATATATTTTTCATATAATAAAAAAAAATTATGAATTTAGAAAAAGATAAATTCTTTGTCACAATCTAATTCATTAATTATTATTTGATTGATTTTATTATTAATATAGTCGGATATCATATATTATTAGTTATCAGTTGAATATAATATCTGATATATAGAATTCTATTTATGTCTGACATCCAATTGAATTTTTTAGACCTACTAACTTGCATAGACTTTAAAAGTATTGTAGTTTGTTAGATATCCTAATATATTTTATTGTATTTCATACTTGTTCTAATAAGAAAGAATATTTTTAAGTTAACTTGTGCTATTCGATTTATTATGTGATATATATACTTAACATAGAAAATATCAGCTAAAGAATCATCTCTACTAGTTTTATAATAATATTTATTGTAATATTTTTATTTGAAGTATTATTTAATATTATCCTATATATTTTTTATATTCAGTATCTTTTAAAGATTCTCGATAAATACTTTGTTATTTAGTTTTTACTTAACATAGACTTTGTTATTTAGTAACATAAAATTATCATGAAGATGATATTATAAAATCCTAATATTTTATTATTTAGTTTTTACTTAGAATTAATAAAATGAGAAGTGATGTATTTGAATATATTATCATTATGACTAGTTTAAATATCACATGTCACTTGGATCACTCTATTTTATTTTTTAAGTTTTTTAACTATTAATTAAATTTTTATTTTATAATTTTGTTACTCATACTTGTTATTCTAAACATCATACAATAGGTGTGCTGAATATATTTCTATTTGCAATGAACTAGTTTATAATCTTTCACAATTTTTAAGTAGAAAATTCATGTTAGCAATGAATCTAGCTATATATTTTTTTTAAACTCATGTTGGTTCATAAAATGGGTCATTGAATTTAAAGTTAACTCAAATTCAACGATACACCATTTACTTGGGTTTGTTTGAAATCAAATGTGTCGCATTTTTTGATGTATATTGTATATATTTTTTTATAAAATATTTTTTGATATCATATTTTTTTGATATTTCTCATAAGGTGTTTAATCTCATCATTAGTCTTATTATATATTTTTTATAATATATATATTATACTGAAAATTTTTTGACTATCCAAAATTTTTATTTTTAATAATCTTCTAGTAAATCTATACTATCGATGTTTATTTATTAATCCTAGATTTTTAAAGTGTTTGAGCTGAGACAACCCTATGACTAGGAGATACTTAGTCTTTGATTTTTCGGTCGGATTCTTGTTATCTAAATTAATATTTTTTTTTTCATAATTAAAATTATTTTTTTTTTATTTTTAGAAAATTTTGTGTGAAGTAGAGATTTTTTTTAGTTGTATTATTTAGTAAAAAAATTATTTTGGAATTTAGAAATTGTGTATCATGTAAAAGTTGAGAATTGTATTAGAAGCTGATCCAACTGCAAGTTCGTAATTATAATTTTATTTTTGTTAATTATTGACACATGGAAGGCGCTTGTTAATAATAATTTATACAATATTAATGTTATATTATTGAAATAAAAAAAATATATTGTGAGATAATTTTGTAAATTTGAGAAAATTAGAAGATTGTAATTTTAGTGTGAAAAATTATAAATATTAATTATCTATTCATAGAAATTTTTTAAAAGTAAAATATTAATTTTTTATTTTTCTTTTTTCAGGCAGAAACTGAATAACTGTTGGATTTCTGTCTAGAATCATTGGATGGAATCATGGGAATCCAATGGTCTAGAATACAAATAAATTATTTTTTTTTTATTTTTTTAATTTCGACAATGATATGGATGTGCATCATTGGCATTCTCGTAGGCCATTGACTAGCAATAACCTATTTTTAAAATGGTGCATGGGCTTCATATGCCCTTTTATTATCAAAAATTGTAATATAGGTGCTTGTATTTCATTTGTCATCTCAGATTCGTGCTACTTGCATCGTGTTGAATGTTTGGGCTGTGCCATGCTTTGACACTTAGGTCGAATGGTCAGGCCTGACATGGTACTAGCCATGCCACAAGCCGACCCACACCCTATGACGAAATGGTTGTAGGTAGAGGTGTCAAATGGGCCGGGCTGGCACGGGGGGCTTGCCGTGACGTGCCCGGCCCGTCCGTATGGGCCAAACCGGGACCACGGGTTGGGTCCAATCAGACCCGACCCGCGGTCTTTTTTGCAGGAGGGGCGAAGCGAGGGGGACACGGGACGAACCCGTGCTGGTGTGCCGTTCCACGGGAACCGAACCGTGCCAGGCCATTCACGGCACGGCACGACTAGAGGTGTCAACCGTGCCGGGCCGGGCCGGCCCAGCACGAGGCACGGCACGGAAAAAATCCGTGCCCGGGCCCGTGCCGTGCCCGACTTTGGCACGGACCGTGCCGTGCCGTGCCGTGCCCGGCACGGTTCGGCCCGCGGCACGGCAACGACCGCATGCATCCCCTCCCACAAAAAAAGACCGCAGGTCGGGTCAAATTCGACCCGACCCGCGGTCCCCGTTTCCCGAACTGCTTGGACAGGTTTGCCCTAGCGGGCCAGGCGAGGCACGGCACGGCCCGTCGTGCCTGCGGGCCGTGCCGGGCCCGGTTTTTTTAAACCGTGCCGTGCCGGGCACGGTAGCACGATCGTGCCCGTGAAAAACGGGCCGTGCCGTGCCGGGCCGGCCCGTTTGACACCTCTAGGCACGGCTCATGCCTTACCCGGGCACTGCAGGGGCCCGGGCACGGGATTTTCCCGTGCCGGGTGGGCCTAGGCACGGCGAACCGTGCTGTGCCGGGAAGGGCTGGCCCGGCCCGGTTGACATCTCTAGTTGTAGGTCTTGCTGTGTTGTTCTTGACATGACTTTTGTGTGCCACTTGACCCATTTTCCACATAGTACATGATGAATGAGATTTCTCTCCATTAAGTCTCAGTTTGGCTCATTTATATTGAATTGACTAATGATGTAACTCTGGTTGTTGCGAAACTCATAATCACTCAAGATATGGTTGAAAAATAAAAAAAAAAAATTAATAAACGAGAGTCTACTCTAATATGTAGACAAATCTCCATTGTCTCTTCACTCGGGTTTTTTTTTTTCAAGTGGTTTATTATCTCCTAACTAAACAACTTTGTCCGAATTCATGTAGCTCACAAAGCATAATTTAATGTATGAGCGCCTTAATAAATATTAACCAATATATTGACTTTTTCCATATGTAAATAAATGTGAGTGATACCACAAAAGTAAATATTTTGAAAAATCATGACCAATCACATAGAATTACTGTGCACACTGCACCTACATTGCACATACCACACATTATTGTGTACTCACTCACATGCTGCACCTACACTGTAGACACGGCACTCTTCTGTGCACTTACATTGTGTACACTGCATGTCATTGTACACATAACACTTAACTGTTGGCACACACTGCGCGCTTACATTTTTGCACACCACACACATGCACAGTTAATCATTTGTGCACCTCTCCAAGTTGATTTAGTGGGTATCAACGTCATGCAGTTTTTGGGTTGCCACATACCATTTCTGCCCTAATGGACTTACGACGTTTTACTCATGGCACACATCCAATGCATGTTTTCTTTTGCTCACACACAGTCCACACGTGCACTATGATGTCATAATGCACACAATAATTTCACTGTTAAGGTGTACACACATGCATTGTGCAGTTACAATGTTCCCCTCATGCCTCACTTCTCACATCTCATGTCCCATACCTCATGCTTCATGCCCCGTGCCAAGCTTTCTTGACTCATGGTTTGATTTTGATATAATATAAAAAAACTAAGTCATAAACCATCAAACTAAATACCCTTATGAAAAATGTATAAATGAGCAATCCTAAAAATACTACATAAGTTGGATTGGGATAATCTATATGTTGGGTGCTCCTATCCATAAAGTAGGAAAATAAACAGAAGTAAAATATCATCGACGCATAAATTGTGACACATGAAAATTCAATCATACAAAATAAACAAGAATGTAATGTAAATAATTACAATGAATTATGAATTATAATTATCATTCTTCATTCAATTTAAATATTAGACTGTGATCATTAAATTTAATATAGAAATAAAATGTAAAATCATGATTGGGATCAACACATTTTTGAGAATAGTGGATGTTTATATATTTTTTTTACTCAGTATAAATTACTCATAGGTGTAATAAGGGCATCCAATGATGTTCATACTTCAGTATTTTGATAATTTAATGTATTTTTTTTTTTTGAGATGTACTTTTTCAGTTTATCTGCTTGTGTTCTTTAACACATGTTCAAAGATGACCAAGGTTTCTTATACTATTATTCCACAGCATCAGTCTCAATGAGATTTTCCACATTTTTGGTGTTTCACCTGTTCTCAGATTGTTTTTTACGATTCTAAGCTAATCTTCTTGAAATGTACAGCCAGAAACTTTCCTTTGTTCCATTAATGATGTGAAGGTCAGTAATTCATTTGATCCAAGGGAACGTAATGTCATGTCTACTGCAGAGGTGAGACAATGCAGGCTGTGATCTATATCACATTGTTATGCTTACTTGCAACTTTTTGATTTGTTTCACTCCAGGTGTCAGCTTGCTTGCTGAAATTTTTTTGGTACATCGTTTTGACAGAGTATTAAATTTTTGTAGGGATTCTTAAGACAGAAGCTATCAGGACAAGGACTTGCATTTATTCTCGCTGGTGGATCTGGTATTGTTCTCCTTTTTTTTGACTTGTATGTGGATTCATCCAGAGCATGAACAATATATCAGGGGGGCAATTTTTAATTATTGTTAAAATTAATATAGTTTTATCTGTTTGTTGTTTTGTGAATGTCTTAGTTGTGTTACTGGGTCAACAAATGTATGTCTTATCTACAATACTCTCTCTCTCTCTCTCGCTCTCTTTCTTTATGTGGGTGCATGTATATATACGTCTGTATATATATATGTATGTATATGTATGTTTGTGTGTATGTGAATGATTTTGATATATATATATATATATATATATATATATATATATATATATATTTGTGTTTATTTTATAAATTTAATTATGCGCCAGAAAATTGTTAATATAATGCATAATGTGGATATTCCTGTTCAGGTTTTCTAACACATCGTGATTCTATATTCAAAGTAAACACGTCAACACTTAGATTAGGTTGAAGCATGTATCCTAAGATGCACAATTTTAAGGATATTTATGATGTCTATAATATTGGTATGATTTCATCATTGTTAAACTACAAGCCACACAAACCAAAAACCTAATAACAAGATGAGTAAGTATAATAAAACTTAATTATAATAACATACAAGCAATGCTCTTATATAATGAGCTAATGGATTGGGGCAACTCACATGTTGAGTGCTCTCATTCATAATGACAACGATAAAATAATAATACAAAAATAAAAATACATAAGGTACAATTATAAATTGTAATTCTCTGTCAAGTTGGTATGTAAAAGTCTAGAAAATAAAGCATGGAAAAATAATTAAGTTGAAGCATTTTTTAAGTATTCATGAAGTAATTTGTTGGTTATTTTGTTATATGAATGAATGTATTAATAATTATATTCTGGATCTTTTTCCCGAGAAAGAAGTAATACATTGCTATGTACTTTGTTTATTTACGAAATAATGAATTTGAGATTATATTTCTTGCTGCTTGATTGTCATAGAAATAACAGTGAAAAAAAAAAACAAATATCATATCTTTGAGTATATGTTGTATTCAAAGTATCTCATGAGTAACAGTCATAATCTTTCAAAAGTTCATCACTATACTAAATCGCAAAATAATCATTTTCTTCTTGTTTTTCTAGGAGATAAAATTATATTTAATAAAATTATAAAATTTTATCATAAATCTCCTCTAGGTGCAAGTGTCACAATTCTATAAAATTCTAAAAAATATTAGTTTGATGGCTGGGCTTTTGAAGAATTTTAAAATGATTTTAAAGAGATTTTAAAGGAATTCTAGAAGATTCTAAAAGATTCAAGGTTTCTTACTATTCTATGATATTTTAGGAATTTTTTTTTTTGTCATGAAATTATGATATCTTATGAAATTTGAGCTATTGGTGAATGCGAAACCTCACTGTATAAAAGAGCCTTCTAATTACTATATCTATTCAAAACTTTTCTATAATTTAATTTTTTTTAGTATTTCTCTTTAAGCTTGTGTGCGAGATTTTTTGGATGTGAATCTTGTGGGAGACAAGAACAGGTTGACTGAGATAATTGAGAAAAATAATTATCTTGTCTAAGACCACATATATACCAACAAAACTTGTAATCCATGATAAATGATATTAAAGGTGTTTGACTTGTTTTCTATGATATTTATCTTTGAGATCGAGAACCATTAGAAAAATGTGTATGATCCTAGATGTTGAGGCAAGAAAGAAGTTTAAATGATATAATGATATCCATGCAAGCTTGAATAACTAAGATATTTATTATTGGTGAATTATGAAATAAATTTGAGAACACTGGTGATATAATCGATTGACATCTTTGAAAGAGGAATTTTAAGTTGAAATGCAAAATACCTTCAATAGTCTTAGAGACGTTAACTCAGAAGGATTGTCTTATAATTCATGGTAATTACTATGCAAGATGAGATATAAGTTGAAAAGTAAGTTTTTAACTTACAAGAGAATCATAGAGGGCTACATGGTTGACCAAAAAGTCTTCACTGTGAATTGATGCTTCGAAGCCAAAGGAGTTTAGAGGTGCTAATATGGAGAAAGAGGTTGATATCTTCATCTAGGAAATGGGGTATTTTTTTCTAATGGGGTTATAACTAATGTTAGTATTGCTTTTATATATCTGATGAATGTCACACTTAGTTGATAGCGACAAAGATATGAGAATGTTCATATTCATATTTGAGAATAATTCAAATATGAGTTTTATTAATAATTTTATTTTGAGTATTTCTACAATGAAGCGAGACCCATGTTGTGGAGATTACCCATCATATGGAAGTAAGAGACTATGTACATAAGGTTTTTGATTTAATACTTCAAATTCCTAATTTTGTTCATAAAGTGATATTATTTTTCTTTTTGGATGGTCTCAAAATTTGGGCTAAGCAAGACTAGTGGAAGAGAGGTGTCCAAGTCTCAAAAACTTTACACATGCAATGTCGATAATTGAATCCTTGATAAATTTGAGAAGGTTGACAAATTCAGCATTTCTAAGAGTAAAGATAAGAATTAGGCTTATTGAGACAAATAATCAATGGATAATTATTTAGCATAAAGGAGAAAAATATTTAGGAATTGTAAAAAGAAGATAATGTCATTAACATATTTTTTTTTGTGAGGGATCACACTTGATTTGTGATTGTCCTAATTAAAATAAACTTGTTGCTATTGTTCGAGAATTAAAAATTATAAAAATATACTATTAAACTGAGTTTGATCTTGTTGAACTTGATCGAAAACAAGAATCAAAGAACATGAAGAGATTTGATATTAATGCATTTTACTTTTTTTGGATATGTTCAGTAACGAGTCTTTTGGATACAAAATATTATAAAGTGTATTTACTCGAACACAATCACTTCCTAAGGACGTATTTCTTTTTCTCAAGAGAAAGCAAAGCCATGATTCTCACCCTCAAAAGAAAGTAAAGTCATGATTTAAGGTACATTCTAATTGTCAATGCCGTGGAAATTCGTAATGCCCTTAGCTATGTGATATGTGAGAAAGTTAATGTCAAATTCATGATCATTCTTAGTGCCACAATTATTTTTTAACATTGCAATCATATAATGCAAAAGAGATAATTTTAAACATCGTGTCATTTTTAATGTTGCGATCATATTATGTACAAGAAAGATTATTCTCAATTTCATAACAATTCTTAGCATCGTGGCTATTTCCAATATTACGGCCATTTTTGGTATTGTGGTCATTTTCAACAATGTGATAATTTCTAGTATCATAATCATAGTATACAATAGAGAGACTATTTATAGTGATGTAACTATTCATAGTACTCGGGCATATGATGAATAGGAGAGATTGGTGTAAAAATCATGATTATTCCTATCACAATAATATTATATTATAGAGATAAAAGACATAAGTCACGGATACTTTCTAGCATCATGATTTAGTATTATAGAAAGATTGAGTTGTATTTCATTGTTGCAGTCACTTTCTAGATTTGTGGCTTCGAGTTCAAGAGATCAAGACCAAAGTTATGACATTTTCAAATGACATGATTTTTTGTTTTGAATAATTCAAAAATATTGTCTCTCACCTTAAATTTTAAGATTCATATATACAATCAAGCAATATAAAGATAGAATAAAAAACTTAATATTTTAAATACTTGATTTTCAACTCAAGAGTCATGATACAAAATACATAGTAAGTTAATTATGTTCTTTGCATTATACAAAATTTTTAGGAATTTATAAATAATTTTTTTTGTATTTTAGTATGAATTATTAATAATAAGTTAATTATTCTTATTATTGACTTAGTTATATAGTACATATTGATATCTAACAAATGACTCTAACATTAAATATGTATAATTCTAATGATATCTAATATCTGTTTGAATTTTTTTCTTTTTTTGGACGCACTAAAAAATATGGTATTAAAATCTTGTTGCTTGTTATATGTTCTAAGATATTTTAGTGATTCTATTATTTTTTTAAATATGAAAGATATGATTTTTATTCTCCTTTCTATTAGGTTAATTATGTGACACATATACAACGTTAAAAAATTTTAATTAATAGCCTATCTATAATGCTTTTGTCAAATATTTAGTGGCGATATTATTATTCAAAGTATTTTTGAATGTAATACTAAAAATTATATTATGAATGTTATATTTTTTAGATATTCTTGTCACACACTCATATATTAATGGTTATCATGAGGTTGGTCGATCTAAAAAAATTTTAAAATTTTTTCATTATCTTTACTTAGAATTAACTTAGTGGACGATGAGATACACGAATTATTTATCATCGCGTTTAGTTTATATATTGGATATTACAGACATTACTGTACTATATTTTTTTAATTCATTAATTATTATTTTTTTTATTTTATTATATTTTATTATTTAATTCTATGATAACTATTGAATTATTGAATTAATTTACACTACACTAGTTGACTTAGAAATTCTATGATCAGTAGGTTTATATTTCTGCATAATTCTGACTACCTTAAAATCTTTTGCAATGTTTTCCTTTTCAAAGTTATTTCCATAAATTAATGGATCAATGAAGATGAAGTTGATTCAATTTCAAAAGCTCAACTGCTCAGTTAGGTTTGTCTGAGATATAATGAATCATATTTTTGGTGTATTGATCGATATGTCTCTTAAGGTGATCATATCAATAATTATACATATATATGTTTTTTTATAATATATATACTGTGTTGTTTTTTTTATATTTTTAGAATTTTTATTTTTTATTATGTTAAAGTATATTTTGACTAATGAAATATGCTTAGTTTTAAGTTTTTTTAATGCAATTGGGTGGAGATTATTTGCGAGAATCTAATTTTGGTCTTGGATTTTCTGGTCGAGTCATCATTATTTATATTTAAGTTATAATTATTATTATTAAAATTATTATTTATCAGTTTTTATTTTATTTATTCATTTAATTTTTTTAAAAAATTATTATGTAAAATTTTTGTAAATTATAACACAACTAAATAAATAAAATTTAATGTTTACCATAACTTTATATGTGCATCAATCCTTGAATTAGTGCCAGACTAGACATCAGAGTAGAGAAAGAAAATGAGAGAAAAAGCCTAAATGAGAGGAGATGAGATTAAATAAAATTGAGTGAACATAAAAAAATTCGATTTCATATTTATAGAGATTTAAAAAAATTATTTATTTCTTTGTTTGCTTTTTATTTTTTTTATTATATATAATGGGTAGAAATCTGTACCTAATGAATTTATGTTCAGTAGCCATTGGAATCAAATTTGATGGCTACTAAAATAGGTAAAAAATATATTTCTTATTTCTTTAATGACAACTACAATGGTATGTCTTTGCATGTTGTTTTCATGTTAGGCAATTCTTGTCCATTATGTTTATGTAATCAGCAAGGAGAGAGCGAGGTGGAGGTTGGATTTTAAAAAATATCATGACTCGTGCTTTGTGCCTCGTGCTTACATGGTTCGTGCCAATGATCCATGCATATATACAATTAGAGGTGTCAAAATGGGTCGAACTAGGTCGACCCAATTTTTGGTGGCCCAATCGAGCCACCATCTCGTGCCCAACACGACACTACACAGTAACTGTGTCGTGCCAGACATGACATAACTTGAGAAGAGCCGGTTTGACATGACTTACCGACCTAGCTTGTACCTGGTTCGGGTCGGGTTGTGCCTAGACTTACTGGGTCGGGTTGGGGCCTGGTCGGGGCGTTAGGAATTGGGTCATCCCAAAAATTTAAAAATTTTATTAATTATAAATTTTAATACTTAAAATTAATTAATTAATTAATTAATAAAATAACGAATAACTCTCAACTAATTACATGTAAAAATTATAAAATAACAAAACATGACTAAAATTTAAATCATTAAAAGATAAAAAGTAATACTATCAAAGATAAATTCATAAATATAAAACATGAATCCAATCCCATAAGAAAGTATCCGAATAAACAAAGAACATAATAAAAAAAAGTAGGTAGCTTAAACCTCAAAATTAAATAAAAAAAAATAAATAAACAAAGACAATCTAAAAATAATAAATGATAAATCTCATCAGCATATGATTAATGATGGTATCAATATCATTTGTCAAAGAAGCATGGATACGGCAGTGACATGGAGTGTCCATGTGTCAGATACGTGGATGCATGATGGACACACATGGATCCATATTTGATACACTATGTGGCTTATCGTTGATCAAATATTAGGTCAAAGTTATGGATATGTGTCGAACACGGGGGGCATGAATTCAATTCTCTAGGCCGGGGGCGAATTCGATTCTGTAGGGTGGCAGGGGGGGTTGATTTTGTGGGGTGGTGGGGGAGCGCGATTCTGTTATGCAGGGGAGGGTGTGATTTTGTGGGGCTAGGGAGGGCAGGATTTTGTGGGGAGGGGGGGTGATTTCAATAAAATAAAATAACATATTTTTATTTTATAAAATATAAAAAAATAATTTATTATAAAATATTATTTCATAAAATAAGATAATTATAAATGTTATTTTATAAAATAAAATAAACTAAAATATTTTTATTTTATCAAATAAAATATTTTTTTTATTTTGTATTATAAAATACCTAATATTTATAAAAATAATTATAAATTTTATTTTATTTTATTTTATTAATATTTTTTAATAATAATATTTATAAATATAATTATTTTTATTTTTATTTTATTTTATCATGTCGTGTTTTAGTCGTATCTATATCCTAATTTTTTGAAATTTACCGTGTATCTGTATCTCGTCGTGTCATATATGCGTATCCGTATTTGTGTTTGTGCTTCTTATTCACTTGTAGTAAGCTATAGGTAGTAAAGTAGACTCAACTCAATGCCTCAATCTCATCTCAGTCATCCCTCGTCAATCATTAAAGTCTCACAAATCATCATTAACAATCAATTCCTCCATTCTTGTTGTAGTTGCAGCATGATCTTAGATGCTTAGACTCGAATTTTTCTAATCTTTCATTCATGCTAATGCTTTAATAATATTTGGTCGTAATAATAATCTCCTATTAGAGGTGTCAAATGGGCCGGCACGGCCCGGCCCATTTTAAATGGGCACGATCGTGCTACCGTGCCGTGCCCGGCACGGTTTAAATATAGGCGGGCCTGGCCTGGCCATACAGGCTAGGGCAGAGGCTGACCCGAGCGGCCGAGCCCGACTTCCTGAGACTGAGAGTGAGAGAGACTGAGAGAGAGAGAGGCAGGGGCAGCCCGGGTCACGCCCACGCGTGCTCGCCGCTCGCGTGAAACCTAACAGGCACGAGAAGATACCGTGCCGGCGTGCCGTGCCTCGACACGAGCCATGCCGGGCCAGGCACGACAAGGCTCGGGCCAGGCACTGCACGGCTCGTGCCTAACCCTGGCACGACACGGGCTCGGGCACGGTTTAAAAACGTGCCGGGCCAACCCAGGCACGGCCGAACCGTGCCTCGTGCCGGGCCGGCCCGACCCGTTTGACACCTCTATCTTTTATCTAAAATCATATTCACCGCAACATAAAAAGTTTACTCTAATGTTACGCTCGATATCGAAGGAATTAGTAGATCTCATGTCATCATAAACAACACAAGATATGTGGACTGATGATTTTATCACTATAAAATATGATTTTTATTATTGGTATGTGATATGTTTGAGTATTAATCGATATTTAAATATTGATACAACTCGCTCTTATTCGACGGATCGCCCTGTCATTTTTTTCTCTAAACTGAATGGAGAAGTCATTATCTCTGAATATGATATCTATGTCCATAATAGGAGTCTCACTATTACTATTATCATCATACCTAGTATTGTAGTATGTAAATAGCTCCATCAATTTCTCATGAATAAATTCTTCAGGTTGGTCTTTATAGTTCATGCACGAGGATATGTATGTCAAAATATTTTTTACCTCTTCCATCTTAGCCATAAGGTTAATGCAGACAGTCAGACAAAATAAGTGGTGAGAGTATAAACTGAGGAACACATGTTTGTCGTATCATAAAAAATTTTTAGGAATTTTTAAAATGAAATATCTTTAATCTAGTTAGTTTTATTAATAAAAAATTCGTCACTCTTACTATTGATGTAGTTGGATATCATATGTTCGTATCTAAAACATAACAATAATATCAGGTATGTGTAATTCTAATAGTGTCTTATATTCGATTGAAATTTCTTTTTTTTAGACCCGCAGATAAACAAATATTATTAAATTTATGTTTTCTGCAAGACGTACTAAAAAATTTTAGAGAATCCTATTATCTTTTTATTTAATATTCATTTAGAATCTGCTTAGTGAGCGGTGAGACAAGCATAAGATGCATTATTGTGACTAGTTCAAATATCAGATGTCACATACACCACACCAATATATGTCATAAATTTATTAATTAATATTTTTTCTAAGTTATAGTATTTTAGTATGTTATTCATAGATGTAGACCTAGAAAATTTTTAATATACAAGTTAAAAATAAGTCTGCATGATACTGACTATCTTTTAATTTTTTAAAATTTAATCGAAAGACTCATCTTGATAATTAATTTGGTTATGTTTTCTCTCCTTAACTTGTTGTAGTATATGATGGGGGTCAACATTAATGCTGAATTGGATTTAGCCTCAGAATCTACCACAGATCTGGGTTTGCCTAGGATCTAATACACTATGTTTTTTGATGTATTATCCAACATGTCTTTTAAGGTGCGTGGTTCTATATGAAATCTTATAGGTTAATTTTTTTTTATAATATTTATATTGTGCTGATTTTTCATTGGTACACCAAATATTTTTATATTATATTATATTAAAGTGTAAATTATTAATTTTTTTTCTAGTTTTTTATTTATTAGATGTTTGAGTTTGAGTTTGAGTCGAGATAATCAGAGAAAATAAAGTTTCGACATCCCGGGATATTTTCTTTGGGTTATCTTATCCATATTAAAATTTTCAATGTTAATGTTTAAATTAATTTAGTTATCGTCATTAATATTATTATTTGTCATTTTAATTTTCTATTAGTTTATTAATTATACCATAATTAATGTTTTTAAAAATTTAAATTATATTTAAATTAATATTAATTAAACTAATACTAAAGCCTAAAATTAAAATAAAAAAAAATCTTAACTAAACAACATTTAAAAATTAATATTTGTTATTTATAAAATCTCATTTACTTGATGATATCCGCACCGTAATCAACATGTCACCATTCACATCCGAGTCTTGAAAATTGAAATCAAAATGAGAAATAGAGAAAGAGATGAGAGGAGATGGAGAGATAATATCAGAGAGATATATATAAGTTATAAATTATGAATGAGAGAGGTAATATATAGCTTTTTAAAAAGTTATTTTAAAAAATTCAAATTTTTTTTATTATTTTTTAAAATTTTTAAGTATTTGTAGGGAAAAAATTTTTAGAGCTGTTGGATTCTGCCTTCTAGCTGTTGGGGCTGAAATCCAACGGCTTAAATGCATTTTTTTTCATTTTATTTGGATAATTGGGTCGGTTCTACCATCGAACCGACCCAATAGTCATAGGTTCTAAATGTTTTGGCTTTTGGAACCTGTTGTTTGGCTCGGGATAGACAGATTCGGCTCCGGGATTGTCGGGTCGTCGGGCTTGGGTCTCGGGAGATAAGAACTCGGCCCTCATGGGGGAGGGGACAAATCGGGTCGTGCCGAAATACCATGCCTTCGGGCCAGGGTACCGGGCCGTGTATGGCCCATCACAAGGCTCGGGTTACCTCGGAATGGCACGCCATTAGCTATGCTGAGTACCAGCCTGACATGGGCTCAAGAATGGTTCTGGACCACGTCGGGCTGGGCTTGGGCTGCACAACCCATATGACACCTTTACGTTCCATGGCTGGTTTGACATGAGACACAGTTGGACCCATCTTAGCATGGAACAAGTCGTATCACGGGCCGAAATGACCACAGTCCAAACATGGTTATGTGCTTTGTCATGCTAGGTTCGTCTTGACTATTTTGCATTTTGCTTCGTTTCATGCTCGAGCTGGCTAACCCACTTGACACCTATAGCCGTGCCTTGTCGTGGGCCATACTTGGGTCGTCCGATTCACTTGACATATCTATATCATGATATATTTACATATATTCATAAATCAAGTTATTGATATATATATGATTTTCAATATTTTTGTCCTCAGAATGATATGAAGTTATGATCTATTTTAACAAATTCAAATTTAATTGAGTATAGAGAGAGTGATATTTCATGAGTAGTAGAATGTCATTCAGGCCCAAATTACGTGGTAGTACATGAATTTGTACCTGTATAGGCGCATGTTGAGTCAGAAATTAGTAGACGTGATCATGTAGGAGAGAGAGGCATGCCCATCTTTGTCAAATTAGAGGCGATCCTATCGAACAACCATACAATTTGTCAGCTAGTCTCTTTGATCTTAACCTTCTAATTATTTCTTGGAGGAGATATATAAACTGTAATTAGTATTTGATTTCATAGATTTTATCATATTTTTTTATTTATTATTTTGTCTATTTTAATATTTCTTTTAATGATATAAGGATATTCAAGTCTCTTTGTGAGATATATTTTTTATCCAGGAAGACACTAGTCCATCATAAAATATATACATGCATTTTATTATAATGAGACTCTTAAACTAATATCATGATATTTGAGAAAATTTATTGTTAGTTGTTAAACTTTTAAGTGAATGGATATACTCAAATATTTGGTCTGAACTACTAAGACACTTAGGTTCTAGTGATCAAGTTGATATTAATATTTATTCTTATTTTTCTTATAGTATCTTATAATTAGAAGATACACCAACTAGATGTGATTGTGAATAATCTTTTTTTTTATAGTGACATTGAAGATGAAGTGTATATGACATGACCACTCGAGCAGTACATTCATTTTTTGTAGATAGTGAAATATATTGTACCTTATAAAGCTGACCTCAAAAATATGATTTGTAAGATTTTCATAGGCAATCACCTCTTTTGGATTATACATATATGTTACTGATTTTTTTTATTTTTCAGAATAAACTTTCATGACAAGAAATGATTATTCATGTAAATAATTTTCTGATTATGAGAGATGTTAAGTTGAGAATCATCTAACTCATTAAGTACATTCATATTAGTTTCAAACACATATTTTGAGTCTTGTATATTTTTTTAGTATAAAGATGACTTATTTTACAAGAAATGTTATAATGTTACTAAGAATATATATACTTAACTCTGGTAGATTTTAATCTTTTAAGTTGTGTTCCAGTAAATATTCTTATTGATCAAGATATTGACTTTACTTATGAGATGAACTTTCTAGTTAACTGTGATGCTTTTATGAGAATCAAAAGGAAAGTAATTATTTGAGCATGTCTAGATTGGATTTCACATACTCAGTCAGTATAATTAATTATTTCTTAAATTTATCTCTGAATGTTTACTTTGATGTAACTCTTCACACATTAATGTATGAAAAGAAGCTTTTAGGACTTAATATTTATTTTCGTGATCTTGGACACTTGCATTTAGTTTGAGATTTGAGTTGGACACTAGTACGTGCTTAGAGAAGATTCACGATAAAATTTTATATATTTTTTGGAGGTAACTTTCTCATTCCTAAATCTAAGAGACAATTTGTTATCTCTAATTACAAAGCAAAATATAGTTTAGATCAATACTAATTTTTACTTGTAAAATATTTGTTCGAGAGAATTGAATATGTACTATGTTTTCCTATTATTATATATTATGGTAGTTTTGTATTAAGACATTGTTTTTAGCCTGGTGTTTCACGAGTGGATGAAGTACATCGAGATAAGTTGCTTATTTCTTTGAAAGCTAATTTGTGATAAAATTATAATAATAATATATATTCATATAATAGAATATTCAATGAATATTTAATGAAAATTTTGAAGAAGCTTCAACTTTTGGAGCATCCAAATCTGATCACAATATGTACTATGTAACTCTATGTATTTTAGTTATTTTATGTATTTTATATTTTTTATGGGAGCACCTAACATGTGTAATCTCTCAATCACTTTTGCTCATAATAGAATGATATTTTATATTGAGTATTATTATTTTGCATCTAATATTTATTTATTTAATATAAATGATAACTAACTAGGTAGTTTTAAATAGTAATATATAAATGGTAAAAATTATTTCATTTAGTTCTCAAAAATAAATGCTCAGCTATATTGATCTTAATTTATCAAATAATGACTATGCTAAAAGCAATTATATGTAAATGATAGACAACTAACTAGGTTATTTTTTAATACTAGAAAATAAATGATAAAAATTATCTCATTTAATTTTAAAAATGTTATCTTGTCAAGTAATCAATTTCACACGAATACATCAAACAAGGAGAAAAATGATTACAATTGAATTGCTTAGTAATACGGTTCGTAAAAAAACAAAATGTGAGGAAAATTCAAAGACTATATAATATGAATTTTTGTGCTGAATAAAATATAAGATAGTGAATAATTATTTGTAACATGTTTTCTGGCTTGTAAATCATGTACTTGAAGTCTAGAGTAAATGCATAAATTAAAAGCTTTGCAAAATTTATATAAGATCTGACGAGTAGGGTGGAAAATTCTTGTTTGGTGATAGTTATTATTCTAATATTTGAAAACACAGGGTTTAAGTATATAAATTACTTTTATTGGAACACCTTACTTAATTTTGGACTTTCTTTTACATTGTAACTAAGTACAAATAATTTAAAATAAATACAAAATAATAAGAATACGTTCTCACAAGAACTAGGGCAGGAAAAATTTGGTGGCAATTTTTTTGTTAGATGTTCATGGTTGTTACTTGTTTTGTATGTGTAAATAGTTTGTATCCTTAATCGGGTTGTGATTGTATGCTTGTACTAACTGTAAAAATGGGAAAAAAATGTCTTATATTTGTAGTTCTTTGATGTTTTTTGTATGTTATCTCATGTGTTTTTCTTGAATATCTATTTAGAATTATCCAATAACTAGTGTTATCAGATGCCTGAGAGGATCTGTAATTGTAAGCCATTACCTTTTGAGCAATAACTTATGGATCAACCCAAAATCAGTTTATGTTTAGCAATCTATGTTGCACTTGTCACAAAGTCAAACAACTTTCTGAATCTTTTTTTTCTTGTGCAGATATTGTGTTGATTAACATCGATGTATATCCTTTTATTTCATGTTAGTCATGCAGAAAATTCTTGAGGTAGATGAGGTGCTTGTTGTTGACATCTATTGCATTGTTGCTCTCACCACCACAATTAATGTTCAAATCAAATATAATGGTCCCCTTAGGCGGTCTTTCTTTGGGGTGAGTCAGTTTTATTTTTTAACTTTACTTACATTGCTGAAATTATATTTTTCTAAGTCAGCAGGTGTACTGCTTTCTCAATTTGACGAAATCTTGGTTAGATTTATTTGCAAAGTGAATTATCAATGTTGGTTTATTTTATTTTATTTTATTTCATGCTTATACACATTTTTTATTGTAAAATTCCAGGGCCATACAAAATAAACTCATAAAACTCAAATAAAAATAATGTACATGAATAGTTCTTATGTAATGAGTAAAATTGATTGGGCCAACCTATATGTCAACTATTCTTATCAAAAGTATAGGAAGTAAAAAACTAAAATTGAAAATTGTAGAGTTATAAAATGTAATGCCCTCCTCAAGTTCTTGTGTTTAAATGTACAAAACATCAAATTCGAAGGAGTGAAAGATAAATTGAGGTCTCTTTAAAATATTTGTAAAGATATCTGACGGCTACTCAGTTATCTGAATATATGTTATAATAATGATCATATTTTAAATTTATTTTTATGTATTTTATTTACTTGTGAAATATAGAATTAAAGATTATATTTCACATTATTTGACTGTGACAGTAAATAATAACATAAATAAAAAGTGAATACTCGATCTCTTTGAATATTTGTTGAATTAAAAGAATCACACAAGTGATTATTGTTATCGTGTTGAATTTTATTTATATATTAGATTTCAAAATAATTATTTGTCTTATATTTTTTTAAAAGATAAAATTATCTGTAAGTAAATTATAAAAATATGTTATAAATATTATCTTGGAACAAGTTGATACATAATTTGAATATGAATGTCAAACTAATTACAATTGTTTATAATCTCTATAAAAGATCCCATCTCCCATTTTTTTTATATTCATTAGTATGTGAAGAATTTTGTTAAGGTGAATTTATCATACAAAATTAGAGGTGTCAAGTTGGCCATTCTGTGCTGCTAAGTCCCATTTTTTTTTCCTAGGAGCCATTGTGTATTGCCCAGCATGGCACGACATTATTATGGTCACAAGCTATGCCGTCCTAAATGGTTCAAAAAAGGGACTACATGGCCCATTGTATGACTTTTAGGTTGTCGTCTAGGTTTTTTTTTGGGTTGTGTTAAAGTTGGGTCAGACTGGCCGAGCTAGCCTATGTCAGGTCGGTTAGCTTGGTTCATTCAGGGTTAGCCTGGATCAGGACTAGGATACCCACTTTGGCTTGTCTGACTGAAATTGTCATGCATCGTTGTGCTAGGTCGTGCCATGCTGAGCCTCCTGTGCCAAAAGGTTGACTTCTGCATGGCCTGAGTCATACTGTGGACTAGCCCGCAACACTTCTAGGTATGGTTTATAATGATGTTGTGTCATATGATAATTATTAAATAGTTAAATTTTCTTATAAGTCATAGAATTAACTAAAAGAGTCTTGTCAGAAATAAAATTATTACTTATATCAATATGAGTATCTATTGGAGCATAACTTAAATGTTAATTTTCGTAAGAATATCAAATATATATTTTATTTGTGATATGATAATATTTTTGCAATAAACAAATTTTATATCAAGAAAGTATTTGTGTTTCTTAGATTTTTTTATCTAGAATCATAATTATAAGTACTCATTGAGTTAGATGATCGTCAACTTATTATCCATTATAATTATAAGTCATTTATTTATATAATATGAAAAATTACCCTAAAGTCTAGGATTCTTCGAAAAAAAAGAGATGTTTCTTACATGTATATAATTTAAATGAGTTGATTATCTATGAAAATATAATAAATCAAGCTCCTGATGATTTTACTTGGCCAATAAATATCTTTCAATAACTATTTTGTGTCTGATTGTTTTACTTGAGATCCAAGTGATTGTTTTATATGTACATATTTCTTAAAGGTGTCATGAATTAATATATTTTTCATATCTAACTAGTATATCTTTTTTCTCTGATATATTATTTTTCAAATAAAAAAATGTTTTGATATTTTGTACTAAATATCTGGGTAAACTTCTTGCTAGGGTTAAGAGTCTCGTCTTAAAGTAATTTATTATCTAACATGAATTTATCTTTTCTATCATGAGATGTTCCAATTCTATTTTAGATAATGTTTCAGGATGATACATAAGTATTCTAGTACTGCCAATAGAAATAATAAAAGAAATTGAATAAATAAAATAATGATAATATGACAAAACCTATAAAATTATGAGCTGTATAAAATTTGTATTTTTTAAAGGGTAATCAAAGAGTAAAGATTAGATGGGATGATTGCATGATCATCTGGTAAACTCATATTTGGTTTGAGCATTATAGGTATGTCCTATTCTTATAATATAGTCTTTAAGTCATGACTTGATTTCAAAACCTAGGCATGAAATGCATGTGATTTGAACTTGATAACATGGTCACATTGCCTGTCGCATGCATGCATGTGTGTGATAAATAAAAAAATTATAATTTTTTAAAATATCTGTGGCACTCACTTGGCCATTGGATTTTAAGGATATTGGTTCTAGATAGAATCTAGTCGTTAGAAGTATTCTCTCCAGTTAAAAATAAAAAAAATTAAAAAAAAAAAGAATTAAAAAAAATAACTTCAAAGAATTTTATAAAAAAATGTTTTATATTATTTATTCTAAATCTTAATTGAAATAATATATTTTTTCTTTTTTTACTGTTAACTCTCTCAAAAAAAAAACAAAAAATTCTAATCCCTATTTTTTATGTTTTTGGAATATATTATTTTGTATAATATTTTGTTAATAAATATTTATAAATTATAATTAGCAATGGACAATGTTTGATCCAGTGTATCATAGTTCACATATATGAAATTATGATTGCATGCCTATAAATTTATAAGGTACATATCTATTGACTCTATTGTTCATTTTTTTTTTTGCGTTAAATATATAATAACTAAAATTTTTTTTTCTATTGGTAACTTAAAAAAAAATCAACTAGTAATTATAATTAAAATAAAATAATTATTATAAATGAATTTGGCATAAATAAGAAAAATTCGAATAAAAGATCAAAAACTGATTTTTCTTCCAGTTATATGTCAGTCTAAATATTTAAAAAACTATGTTACATAAATTAATATTTTATGTTTGAAATTAATTTAATATAGTCAAAAATAAATATTATTGATGTTTTTTTATTTATTTTTATTTTTTATATTTGTGATGGTGACACATTATATGAAAGTTGTTCAAATTATTTTTACTTATTATATAAGAAAATTTGATATGTTGATTTTTAAGTGTGATATTGAATTATATTATATGAAAATTTTGGTTTTATTTTTTTCACATCTTTCTATGTGGTATCAGAGCAGCACCAGGGGGTAGTTTCTGCTATGTGGAGTGAAAGTGGAGTTCACGTGAAGTTCACAATTTGTAGTACATGATGCATTATTGTTAGTGTGTGTGAATTTTTGATTCCGTTTTTTGCTTACTTAGATTATGCCAAGTGTGTGGTTGAGTTCCAAATAAATGTGCGAATTCTAAAATTTGATGGGCATATTGTATTGCACATTCCGAATTTCTGAATTTTTAAAGTAACATGTGAATTCTGATATTCGTTGCACAATGTTAATTTGGGTAGAATTTCCTAATGTTCAAAATTAATTTTCCATTTTTATGAATGTTTGCTGAATAGTCGCATTTGCTGTCCAGAAGTTGTGGTTGGAGGTGCTTGGTATTTTAGGCAGTTTCTCCCTTTTTTGGAGAATAGTAATTGCTGGGCATTTTCTTAAAAAATTAAATTGGGTGCCTTTTTTTTTTATTTTGGATTAGTCACAATTTTGTGGTATAATATAAAGATAAATTATTATGGCAGTGTTACATGGGAGAAATATCACAATTCAGTATACCTATTGCTGGAGGGCGAGTGTTAGAATTAGCTCATACTTTATTTGAAACTGCTGCATGTGTTATAGATTCGTGATCTTGTTTTTTGGAGTTGCAATTATACTAAAACTGAAGTAATTATTAGAATTCGAAATTATGACCTCAACGGAGTCACAACTTATTTTTTGTAGTTGTGATTAGAGACTGTTTTGGAGTTACGACTTGTATTGTGAGATCGTGACTTATCTTATGCTGCAACATGTTTTGGCGTTGTGACATGAAGTTATGTTGTTATAACTTAATTTAAAGTTTAACATGTGTTATGATTCTGATACTCTATTTTGGTTTCACATTTTCATTGCAGTCACGTTTTGTTTTTTTGTTATTGTGATTGATGACTTAAGAAGTTAAGTCACGATTTGTTCATTGGGATCAAGACACGAATGAAGTCATATATATTATTTGTAGTCACGACTTAGAACTAATTGTAATAAGATTTTTACTTTATTATATAAAGACTTGTAAATCAGAATAAAGCAAGTAAAGTAATAAGATTGCTCTCTAACAAAAGTGTAAATTGTAATAAAAAGTTTTTCTTTATCCCGTGTTCTTGTTTTTTAAATCTTGTGTGAGTGTTTTATCTTTGAGAAATTGATTATATTTCTTCTTGAAATTCTAAACCAACATCGAGGAATCCTTGTACTGATTCTTAATTTGATATCGGAGTGACATTATGCTTTGAACCTTAGATTTTGTCTCTGTATAGAAGGTGTTGTTGCATAGTGATATGATCCACTTTTCGAGATTCTAACATTTGGTATTATAGCAAAATGTGATTTTTTGGTGATCGTTATCTCTTGGGATCTTACACTTTATATTTGAACACACCTAATATTTTGGTATTAGAGGAAAGTTTGGTCACAATGTCTAGTTTGACGCTCAGATACAAGGTTTACTAGAACAATGAAAAGATAAATCTAAAAATGATGAGTACAATGATATCTAGAGTTGAGATTTAAGAAGTTTGTGAGGAAGACTTTTATATTGTGAAAATTAAAGATGAATGATCTACTTGATCTATAATTTAAGAACCAAGACAAATAATAAACAACCGCAGAGAAATTCAATTGGGAAAAATTGGATTGTAGAGCATAAGTCTTGATCTAATCATGTTTGGCATGAAGTATTGATAAATATTTATTGTGAAAGAACCATGAAAGATTTTTGGTAGAAAGTAGAATTATTTTATTAATATAAATCATTGGTGAACAAATTGTTCATCGGGAAGAAATTATATGGGTTGCATATGAAGTAAGTTGATTCTTTTTTTTCACATTTATATGAATTTCACACATTTATCTGTCAGTTTCCCTTTATTGGCTTTGAGATCAATGAAGATGTCAAAATATTTCTTCTCTCTTATTTACTATTTGATTCATGTAATAATTAAATTATTGTTATTGATAGTGGTATAACATATATTTTTTATGAGAGTTTTTTCAACACTATTGTTTGAGAATAAGGGAAGACAAAGTATGATAAAATACTTGTAGGATGCGTTGTATGTGAGGTGGAGAATTGAAGAAAAAAGTATGTGATTTGAAAATATATCAGAGATAATAAAAAAAATCAGAGTATAATTAAGCTGAAAATAATGTGCTGGAAATGTGATTTAGCTGGACACTTCAAGGATTTAGCTGGAAAATAATTAAGATGATATTTCATATATTATATCTGAAATAGTTGAGATAACTATTTATTGTTGATGATGATGTGTTATATATATATATATATATATAATATGTGTTGCACAGTCTGATTTGGTTCTAGGATAGCCTTAGATAGGTGTCTGCTGGGCCAGGCACAACCTGTGCCAATTCAATTCCTTCCGGTTCGATTTTGAATGAGGTCTCGGCTTGACCTAACACTATCTGGGTTGCCATCGAGCTGTTCTCGGCTTCTCTCTTCAACAGCCATGCTGTCATGGCTCGGCATCCCAACTGGACCAAAAAAACCAGGTCGTGCCTGCTCGGCACACCTTGTTTTCAATTTTTATTCAATTCGTAGTCTCTTATCTTTTATCTTATTATTGGAAAGATCATTCATTATGTGATCCATTATTCACTAACTTAAAAAAAATGTGAAACACATCACGGAGCAGACCAGGGCACTGTGCACACTGCAGTCACACCACAAATTTGCACCAAAATTGCACCCACGGTGCACATAGTCTGCTCTCATGCTGCATAAACTTTTCACCCACAGTGTACCCTCTCTGCACACAGTGCACTTTTTCTACATCAGCGTGCACACTGTTCATTTTTGCATACCTACTGCTACAGATTGTGCACTCCATTATGCACCATTGATATCGAGTTAGTGGGTGTCAACTTCTATAATACACTGTGGATGTCTGTCATGATTCTACTGTTGCATGTCTGTAGGCTTCCTTTTCACACACTCACACCATTGACATACCTACTGTTACAAGTGTAGCACGTGTGCACTGTGCTTTTTCAATGCACATTCCTCTCTAATAGGTATGAGGATTTTCTTCTCTACATAGGGTTTGGCTGTGATATAATGTTAAAATTTAAGTTATCAAACATTCAAATCTCAATGAAAAACTTAGTAAACATTATAAATGTGTATTGAGAATATATATTTACGGATTGGATTGGGGTGACTTACATATTGGATGTTCCCATTAATAAAGCATAAAGAAAAATAAAAATAATAAAAAATAAATGTAAATTGTAACATTGAATAATGTTTATTATAAATAATAACTGTGTGAATAATAAAGTTGTTTTGTTGCGTCAAGTCAGCATGACCTTTTTTGGGCCTGAATGTACCATCATGTGGAGCCAAGCACGATTCATTGGTTCTTTGGGCAACATGGATTGTGCCAAGTCGGCTTGGCATAACATAGCACTAGCATGACTTGGGCATGTGGACCTTAGTCCATACCATGCAATGTCAGTTCTGGCATGGACTAGGGCTCCAATCCTACTTGGACATAAACCATGCCTTGGTACGTAGATCATGATCCGGATTGTGACTAGTTGTGTTCGACATGCTCCAACCCAGGCCTAACTGATGCTTAGCTACATGGATGCACTAACACTAGCATGTCAAGCTGGTGCACCGGGCTAGGGAACAAACCTTGCTTGGGCACGAGCCATTCTTGAGCATGTAGATCATGATTTGGAACATGACTAATTGGGTTTGACACTGTCCGGTGTACCGACATCATCCATAAATGACTTATGCTTGGGCGCATGGATGGTGGATCTGTGTTTGGACCAAGTCTAGCTTGGTGGGGCATGTACATGAGTCCGGGGTTCGTGTCAAGCTAGTCCATGCCACCACATGAAGCAGGACTTTCTGTGGGTCCGGCTTGTCCCATTTTTTTGGGTTGAACGTGTGATATTGATAGGCTTGGATTTGGGACTGATGGGCCATGTGAACCATTTCGGTTCTAGTCGGCATGACATGAAAATCAGCAAAACCATCTTGGGCAATGTTCAATCACACGCATGATTTATACTTAGGCATGTGCCCTGTGGACCTTGATCTGGACATTGGCTGATCAGATTGGGCAAGGTTTTGGACACCTGCACGACCTGTGAATAACCCTTTCCTGGGCACATGACAAGGAAACCTTGGTTTGGACTGTTGTTGGTCAGATTGGGCATGACATGGGGTGCCACAACAATCCAGGCTGTCCAACCCTCCCTACATCTCTATTTATTTTGGATGTGCCTCCCTGGCCTAGATGGATAATTTATGCATCTGTTGGATTGGTGGGACGGGCTGGGTTTTGATTCCAATTGTACAAGGGGCTGGGTATGGTCCCATCCATATTTCGTTGGCTGTCTGGTTGTTTTGTGTTTTATCCTGAGTCAGTTGTTTTGAACTATTGAATTTTTCATTTACCAGTGTTTCCCTCTTTCATGTAACATGTGGTTAGGAAATTTTATTTTTCTGTGGTTATAAATTTGTAGGGTGACAATTTAGTAACAGCCACCTTGACTGGGCCAGGCATTGTTTTTGCTCAAAGTTTACCTTTTCAACGGTTTTCTCAGCGCATTGCTAGGTAACTACTTGAACTGCTGTCTTTTCTCAAAGAAGTTTACCAACGACAAAATTTCTATTTTGTGTTTGTGTGTGTGTGTGTGTGTGTTTGTGTTTTTGTGTGCATGCACGTGCATTTGTGTGTGTGTTTGTTTGTTTATTCTTGTGGATTGGGATTAGCTTTTTTTGAGTATGGTGGGCGGGCTTCATCTGACTAATTCTTAGCATAGGTGTCCTTTCCTCATAATTTTATCAAGTTAATCTTAGTACACTCTCAATTTAGAAGAAGGAATTTAACATCAGTTCTTATAATATGAACCATAATCTTGAGTTTGTTCTTACCAACTAAATCAACTCGTGGGCATGTGTGGGATGAGCTATTTACTCTACATGTTTCCGTCAAGACTAGCAAAAATAAGATGCTAGTTTAGCAAGGTAAAGTCACAATAACCTTGGAAAACATGTGCAAGTTATTTTTTTATTATTTTTTATTTTTTCAGACAATGTTCCTAATAAAAATAAGAGTTTCATTAAGATTTTCTTTGTATTCTCATGCAATATATTCATATTGTTTATATTTCTCAATAAATAAAATATTATTAATTATCTTCATCATTAAATTATATATTTTGATATACTTAGGATCAATCATATGAATTTTAGTTTTTCAATAAGATGTATTGAACTTTCTTAGTTATTTTGATGATTCAAAGGAATTTTATACTATGTTTGAATAAGTTGATAAATAAATAGAACAAGTTGATCATGAGAATGTTATTCAAGTTAGAATACATAATCACTCGAGTTCATATACTAATATATAATAATTTTTACTTCTTAAATGTTTATCAATTTTAAAAATTAATCTATTTTAATTAAAAGTGTCTAAATTTATTTTGTACATTGTTAACTGAGAAACCTTATTATAATTAATACTTCTATATTTGTATTAAATAATATATGTTTTACATTATCATGACTTGATGGAAATCATACTCAATGTACAAGACTTTTATTTCAGAATAAGATATACGAGATGTTAATTACTTGATAATTTTATTCTTGAAAGTCAGAGAGGTTGCCCATTATAAGTCTTGAACTTGAGATCTAATGTTATTTGATAAAGTTACTTGTTATCATATCAAACCATCACCTTCAATATATGCATGAAACACAAATAATTCTCAATTAATTAGTTATCCTAATATTATTCTCAAACATTTAATTATAAAGTTCATATGAGATTTAATGTATTAGTATGTATGTAATCACATAAATACTAACTTGATTTGATGATGACATATATTATAAATCTTTTTGATATAGGGAAAATTATAGAGGGTTATGTTCTTTGGGAAATGAAAATTTCACTATAATTAATAAATACAAGAAAAAACCTAAATCTATAAATAGGATATAAGATAATCAGAAAGACATATATATCAAGAAATAAGAAACTAAAAACATAACCACAATAGTTTCTATCAAATTAATGCATGAATACTTAAACACCAAGTTTCAAGAATAAAATAGGCAGAGGGCCTCTTAAGACATTCTTTAATATATTGGATGATTGATCTGTTTTAATGATATAGATCATCACATTAATTCTGTCATGTATCTTTTCAATGTGAAAGAAATAATATATATTTATGTGTTTTATCTTGTTGTTCGACTATTTTAGTAGAGGAATGAGAGATTAAGTGGGTATATGATTTTCCCAAGTAGTATGACTCAATTTTTCAATAATATTGTAATTATCATCTTAGACTTTTCCTTTGCATTGGATCTTGAGACTATTTTTCTCTTATTATTTGAAAACACAAGATTATCTCAGGGAAAAATATACTTATATATAGTAGATGATTAATTAGTCAAGATTTATCTTTCTCTATGTTAGTTTATGATTAATTAGAATTTAAATATTTGGTTAGTTAAAGGTGATCATGTTATATGAATGAATTATTAAGAACTAAGATTTTTTTCCCATACCTAAATATGTGAAAAATTCTATTGTGTTGAACTTATCCAAGTGAATTGATGAATAATTTATTATACTGAATACATTAATTATATCTAGTTTCAAGATAGTCATATAGTTAATATACCTTATGATTTTTTTGTATGTAGTTAAGTTAACTGAATGATTCATATCAAATAAAAAATTAATATCTGACTCGATATGAATAATTTTTGGAGCACAACTCAATAGATGATCTCTTGTGTGAGTATTTAAGATATATCTTTTCTATAACAATATAATAAAAATATTGTCATAATCTATTTTTATCACCAAAAAATATTTGAGTCTTCAAGATCATCCATTTGAAATTGTGATTGAATGTGTTCCTTGAGTTGAATGATTTATAACTCATTATTTCTCATGATAATAATATCATTCATATAAATAATTAGCAAAATATACATATTATCTTAACTCATATGATAAAAAATAGAATAATTTGTAATACACTTGTGCAAACAAAAAGAAAAGAGGTGACTATAGTTGAGAATCTGCAAACTATATATCAATGTCTTGTCATTGCTTGAAATTTAGATGGTTTTTTCATATATATCTCTTTTTCAAGATCATTATGGAAAAATATATTATTTATATCTAACTGACATGGAAGACATCTTAGTTATTATAGAATGTCCTGATAATTAATTCCAATAGTCTGAGTAAACTTTCTTACAACATAACTCGTAACACTATTTATGTCTAACTGTTATATTATTTATCTGTGAGTTAATGCAAGATAAATAATTACTTGTACAAATGTCATCTTGGTCACTAGAGAGTATCTTGCTAATTGACCAAATCTCTAAGTGAATATTCTTGCAAAATGTATCTCCTTGCAAAATATATGACATATCATTTCACAATCAGGATAGTTTATGTTGAAGTTATCTGACATTTACTCAAATATAATATCATTTTTATTGATTTTGATATTTTTATAAAATTTTTTTTAAAGTGACTTGAAAATAAAAATAATTTTATCTTACATGAAAAAAATAACTAAATAAATTGGATATAATTATCACAAATATAAAAAAATGTATTGACATTCATATTTGGTCTTATATCCATTATATTTTCATATGTTTCAGTGTATCATATTAAATAAGTTCTTACTCATCTTAGTATAATGGGCACTATAAAAAATTTTAGTTTATTTTCCTAGTTATAGGAAATTTTAGGTGAGAAATAAACTCAATAATATTAATGATTGAAAATAAGCAAATCAAGTCCTTATAAAATGGACAAATGTAATTGAGACATGTCACATATTGAGTGCTTCTATTAATAATACAATACAAAGTAACAAGGAAAAAAAATTATATATTTATAAAACTATAACACTTCATCAAAATGATATAAATAAGTTTAAAATATCAAACTTGGAAAAAAAATGTAATATGAGGTCTCTTGAAGGTTTTGATGAAAATGTCTATTACTTGTTATGTTTTATGAATATATATAATAGTAATCGTCTCATCTTATATCTTTTCTCCGAGGTTGAAATAATTTTTGTCTATGTGCTTTATTTGCTCATTAAGTATTGAATTTGAAGTTATATGTCTTGTTGTCTGAACATCACAGTAAAAATTAGTGGGATGATAAAGTGAATATTTATCTCTTCAAATAGGTGCCAAGTTCAAAATATCTCACAAGTAATAATTATTATCATCATGAACTCTACTTTTGTACCGTATGTTGAAATGATAGTATGTCTTATTTTTTTTTTTGAAGATAATGTTGTTTCCTAGAAACTCCTAGACATTCTTAATACATGTTGATGCTTAAATTGATGTTAAATATCTGGCTCATTACAATTGTGCATCAATAATGCAATACAAAGTAAAAGGACCAAAAAAACTATAAAGATATATAATTGCAACACCACATCAAGATGGTACCTAAAGTCTAAAATATCAAACTCAAAGTAAACAAAAATAAGATAAAGTCTTATTATGAAATTCGTAAATATTTTAGTTGGTTGCTTTGTTATATGAATATATATTAAAATAATGCTTTTATTTTATATCTAATTTTTGAGAAAAAAATAATTTATATTTATTTCTCTTTGCTTTGTTTAATCTTGTTGATACTATCATTCATGAATATATATTTTTAAGACATTCATGATATTACCATTTGTGAATATATTAGTTGATTGCTTTGTTTTATCTTTTTGCTTGACTATTACATAAAAAGAATAGTTAGGAAGAAAGTGAATATCTGATTATCTCGGTTAGGTGTTAGGTCTAAAGTATCTCATTAGGAATAATTGTTGTTCTCATGAACTACCTATGTATTAGATCTTGAATCAACTGGATATCTTTTTTTATTCTAAGAGATAATGTTGTTTTCAAAAAAATACAAAAATTTATTGTATGCCTCCTTGATATATTTTGGTGCCAAAATTTATGTTAAATATTTGGCTAACTACAAGTATTTATGATCACTAACATAAAAATAAGTTTTGTAGATTTTTTCACATATTTAAGCATGTTAAGAGTTGAGTATGAGTAAATCTTTTGAGAAGAATATCAAAAATAGTTAATTATACTGATTGTATATATTATATTCGATCTTATAATAGTTAGATAGTTAATCTTATGATCTTACTTATATTTTTTTATAAATAGTAAAATCAACTATAATGATCACTTGGAAAATAAAATTAGTGTTTGAATCAATGAGAATTTTAGGAGTATTATTCAAAAGTCCAACCATCTAAAAGTTTTAAGTGTATATATTCTCTATAATAAAATAATATTGTTACTAGAGTAAGCAATCTTTATACCAAGAAAATATATAAGTCTATCATCTATGGGTGTTAAATGGGCTGGACGACCCGAGAATGGTATGAGGTATGGCTCGATTGAGTCATGCCTGGCCTGACACAACATGATTTATATCCATGTCTGGACAAGGATTGTACATCAATAATAAAAATAACGAACTTATTATTGACGATACTGACTGTGATACAAGAATTTTATGTATGAAATTTTTAAAGATTTTTTATGACACGAAGAACATGTGTTTGCCAGTTTATACTCATAATTTATATTGTATTTAAGTGCATATGCAACATTAGTAGTATATTTAGGAAATTTAGAGATGATATGATATTTAGTGATATGGTAGTTGAGATGGAAACTGAGTACTTAAAGTACTGATCCACTACTTTATTTTTTTATTGTCTGATTGTTTGCATAGACCCTAGGCTTAAGGTGGAAGATGTAGAAAATATTTTGGCATTCATATATTTGTGCATGAACCAGAAATACAAAATTGAAGGGTTCATTCATGAGAAGTAGATTGAGTTATTTACATACTACGATATTAGGTATGATGATAGTAATAATAAGACTTTGAGTATGAACATTGGTATCATTATCGGAGATAATGACTTAATTCAATTAGCAAGATAAAAACGATGAGGTGAATCATAATATAAGAGTAATTTATTTTGATACTTAGATATTGATTATTGCTTAATCCTATCACACATTGATAATAATAATCTTGATATCTTATAATGGTAGAAATCATATAAGTATATCTATCTTATGTTGACTAAAATGACCTAAGATTTACTGACTTTTCCGGTGTCAAGCTTAGCATCGGGTCTGCTTTTTTTTTTGTTGTGAATGTGATTTCAGGTAGGAGATTGAGATTACGATCATATATTATTGAGACATTAGAATGTATGAAGAATTGGAATGGTTTGAGTTTGAGCATCCAGGATCATACTAAATTGCAACAAGAGCAGATGAATTGATGGCTGTTGATGATTCATGATACTTTGATGAAGAATGAGATTGAGCCTACCGCTAGTGATATCATCAGATACTTATGAGATTAATTATTGATGTATTTATTTTTGAGCTTGCATTGTTATGTATTACGTTACGAAATAATTTAAATTTATACTATTTATTTTATGTTATTTTTGTGAGTTGTGCCTTGTGATTTCAGAGCGGACCGGGTCATGATCCAAAAAATGTTCGGCCCACTAACTAGGTAGCGGTACCTTTTTTATTATCTCAATGTCACGTATTTAATCTCTTAATATATTAATATTTTCACCAATAAATAAAATAGAGAAATAAAACATATGATTAAGGAAATAGATAATAAAACAAATTATATGTTACAATCTTTATTTTAAGATGTTTTGCATGTAGATATAGAGACACTCTAAAATAAATAATTAGTCTTAATGAGACTATAACTGATTTGATATGTTCAGTAAATCAAGATAGTATCTTAACTTATTCAGAGTGATAAATTTGGTAAACTTGTTTGTTGGATTATTAGAGATTATAATTATTCTTTACCTGCACTCTCTTTTCAGATTGAAGAAAATGATATTACATATTAATGTGTTTTATTCTCTCATGGTGTAATTAGTCTTTTACTAAACATATAACACTAAGGTTGTCACAGAACACTATTGCAATCTCTTGGTAAATATCAAATTCATTTAGAATATTTTTATCTAGATTTCTTCTTTCACAGCTTTAGTTTGAGCCATATACTTTGTCTTAGTGGAGGATAGAATAACAGAAGATTGAAGACTGGCTTTTTAGCTAATTACAAAGTCACACACAGTGAATTCATAGTCAGTCATAGACTATCTACTGTCAATATCTTTTGCATAATTAGAATATCTTGCTAGCATGAGTTTTGGTTCATTACTAAATATTAGACCAATATTGGATATCCCCTTGAGTACCTAAGTATTTTCTTTATAGTTTTTTTGTTATATTGATTATGATTTATTATAAACCTGCTCATTGCACTCACTGCATGAACAATATTATGTCGGGTGCACACCATGAGATACATGGGACTTTCGACAATACTAAAATAAGAAATCCTAGATATTTATTCCTTATCAATTTCAGATTGAGGACATAACTTCAATGACAAATGCAAGTTGGAAGCATATGAGGTAAATAGAGGTTTACAAGAAGTCATTCAAAATTTAGATAGAATTTTTTAAATATATTATTTTTGTGATAGAAATAATTTTATTTTAGTTCTTTTTAAATATTTTCATGCCTAGAATTTTCTTTGTTCCTCTTAGATTTGTCATATCAAATTATAGGTGTCAAACGAGCAGGTCAGCTTGGGCCCGACACGATTCATTCGTGTCTGTGTCGGCACGGCACTTTACAGTGCCGTGCCTAGGCCCGTGCCAGGCACTCCCTTGGTACCAGTCGTGTCGTGCCATGCTGAGGGAATTTGGCCTGCTTGCTATCCCATGCATGACACGAGTGCTTGGTACGTGAGCACGACACAGGTGACCACACATTGAGCATGGTCACGACGTGGGGATGATGGGCCAATGCCCGACGAACGAGGCTCTACAAGGTCCGACGGGCGAAGGCAGCATGCGCCGAAACCTTAGTTTTTTTTTAAAAATTGTTGCATCGGCCTGAACCAGCATGAACCCGGGTGGATTTTGGGTTTTGGGTTCATGCTGACCCTGACCTCCAAGGGATCGTGCATTGCCAGGCACGACATGGTACTATAGCGTGTCGTGCCTGGCATGGCATGCCAGCCCGGTTGGGCCCGAAAATACTAGCTCGGTCCGGCCGACTCGGTTCGTTTAACACCTCTATATCAAATTCAGAACCGAGAAAATTTTTTAGTTTTTGAATGTCAGATTTATTTCTGGCAGTGATAATAATATTAGTCTTGGTCTTACATGTGTTCATGATTAGTCTTGAAATAATTAAATTTTTTGTACAATAAATGAGAAAATTATTTAAGTACATAGAAGTAGAGATGTCAACTGGGCCGGGCCGGCCCGACACGAGGCATGGCACGGTTCAGTCGTGCCTGGGACGGCCCGGCAGGATAATTTTTCGTGCCCGAGTTCGTGCCGGGCTTGGCCCGGCACGATACCGTGCTGAATTTTTTTTTAAAAAAATTAGGGTTACTTGGCGCCGAAACCCTAATTTTTTTTAAAATTAGGGTTTCGGGCGTGCCCGATTCCTAATTTTTTTAGAATTAGAGTTTCAGGCGCACCCAATCCCTAATTTTTTTTAGAATTAGGGTTTCGGGCCCGCCGAAATCCTAATTTTTTTTTAATTTAGGGTTTGTACGACAGGGCCGAACTCGGCGAATCATGCCGCGGGCCCGTGCCGGGCTGAACCCCCAAAAAACCGTGTCGGGACAGGCACGGTTACTGTTCCGGGCCGTGCCTGGCCCGGCACTAAAGCCCGGTTGGGCCTGGAAAAAACATGTCTGGCCGGCCCGGCACGACCCGTTTAACACATCTACATAGGACTTCAAAAGCTTGCACATATAGATTTCTTTACATTATACCTTAAAATTCTTAGGCTGACCCATGTAAATTCTTTATCTAGATCCCTTTTAAATAAATTAGTTTTGAAATATAGTTGCTTAAGTTTAAGATTTTGATGTGTCACTAATGCTAGAAGCACCCTGTTTGAGGTATGTCCAACTATATGATGAAATATATTATTATAATCAATATCTTATTTCTGACTGAATCCTCTTGCAATTAATCGTGCCTTGAATTTTACACTATCAATAATTTTTTTTATCTTCAAAACTCATATGTAAGAAATTTTTTCTCCCTTTTAATTTAGGTTCGGCAATCCATGTACCTTACTTATGAATGAATTCAATCTCTTTATTCATAAAAATTGATCATGACTCGGATTCAGGATATTTAATAGCATCCTTGAAGGAGAATTGTTCAAAAATGTCAATTTCTTTGGTAATTTCTAGGGCAAACTCTACAAATTCATTAAAGCGGAATCTTAGAGGAGAACCTATATTTATCCTCCTAGGTCTATTCCTAACAATATTTTAGGGAACTTCCGATGACTAGATAAGATTATGTACTTGTTTTATGATGATACTTTCATTAAAGGTAATAATCTTAGATAAGATTACTCTCTTTGAGATTGTGACTAGATACGAAATTCTTTGACGCCATCACTATATCCTATAAATATTTTTTTTCTTGATCACGGTTTAAGTTTTTCATCATTTATATGATAGTAGGCAACTCAAATGAATACTTTTAGACTGAAATAATCTGTAGACTTATTAGACCATACCTCAAATTGAATTCTTGAAATAAATTTTACTATATGGTAATCTATTTATTAGATAGTATGCTGTATCAATAGCTTCAACCCAAAATTCTTTGCTAATACACGATTGAGAGTGTATACACATATTTCTTTTCAATATAGTTTGGTTTATTTTTTCAGTAATACTATTTTTGCTGAGGAGTGTTTCTAATTTTTGTCTAATAAGCTAACTTATTACCTAAATTTTTTAAAAATTTCAGATTTATGTTTTATCACGAATACTCAATACATCGTAGAATAGTCATCTACAAGACATAAATAGAATCAGGTAGCACTAATAAATGAGATTTTAGAAGGATCATAATAGTCAGCATGAATATAATTTAAAGTTCTTTTTGTTTAGTGTATAGTTTTACTAAATTTAATTCTATGTTTTTTATTGAAAATACAATAATCACAGAAATTCAGGTTATTAATTATGACACGCAACAAGGTTAAGATCGTAAAAGATTTTCTTATATTTCTCACCCATATGTGTGACCGCATGTATTATAATCTTCTATGATCATTTAGATGTGGGCTCTTCGGATATAACCGCATTAGTGCTATCATTGTGGAACCCATTAGGCATTCCACTCTTCTATCTCTTTAATATGATGTCTCAATTGAAAATATTCAGTATTTTCTCATCACCACCAAAGATAAATTCCTGATCATTCAGAACATAGAGGGATATTTGATTCATAGTCATCTCCAGAATGTATTTTACATTTGATAGAGAGGTGATCCGACTATCAATTGTTCTCAACACAAGTATGCAAACTCTAATAACTTTACATAGTTGGTTGATGTCCACAACAGTATGACCAGCTTCATTCATATCATATCTACTGTATTATTTTAATTGTATACTGATGTGAAAGGAAACATCACTGTCTATGATCCAGGAGTCGGACTTTACAATAGTAGTAGAGGTGGACAGCACGAGATCATCTCCATTCACGACATCATATGCTATAGCAGCAGCTTGTGGGGAAACAGGCTGATCCGGTCGATCATGTCTTATCTTCTTTCGTGGACATTCAGTTTTCTAGTGTCCCTTTTATTTGTTGGAAGCTGTAAAGGGAGGGGGGGGGGGGTTCAAAGTATAATTTTAATTATTTTAAATACAGTAACGGGAGGGGGCAGGGGTTAGAGGGTTTAAATATTTTTTTTTATATTTTAATTATTATTGTTTGTTTAATATATATGCAAAATATAATAAACAAATAATTTATTTTAATTTTAAATATATGATTTTAAGAATAATAATAAATATGCAATATTAAAATATGAAATATATAAATATTTAGTAATATATAATATGTAAGTATAATAGTTTTTTTTATATAATTTATTTTAAATAAATTAATGTAATATGTAAATAATGAAAATATAATGAAAATTGTATTATAATATTAATGGAGAAAAAAAATTAGATTAAAGTAATTTTGAAATAATATATATTAATTAAAATGCATAATTTTTTTTCTTGCAGAATTATACAATAAAATGAGTTGTAATATTTGTAAAAATAATGTTTAAGTATTTTTTTTAATCTAAATTTCTGTTAATGGATAATATTTGTATTTGTTTTTTTTTTCATGCCGTATCCTAGCCGTATCCGTATCCTAGTTTTTAAAAATTTGTCGTGTCCTCGTATCCTGCCATGTCATATCCCCGTGTCCGTATCCATGAAAAAGGCGAAGGAAATCATCATCAAAAGCTTTAATGGGAATGAAGAAAAGTATAGGGAAATCATGGAAATCATTGATAGGAGGTGGGAGGTTCAACTTCATCGATATTTGTATTCAGCTGGGTATTTTTTGATTGATGGGAAGAATGGAAGATGAAGGTGTTGCAGAAGATGATTTGGTGTTTGAAGGTGATGATTTAACATGAGATGATGTTGTAAGAGCTAGTGGAGCTGAGGAGCTTAGGGTTTATACAAGAGCTAAACCAAGCAAAACACAAACACCAAAACCAAAGTCAAGACCATCTAGCTTTAAACATACTCCTATTCTTGCTTTGATTGATGAAGATGAAATGATCTATTCATCGGGAGAGGAAGATGAAGAAGAGAGACAGTGAAAGATTGATGATGGAGATGATATTGATGAAGACTTTTTTGATTTAAATTTAGATGTAGATACATGAGTGTTTATTTTGTTTTAGAACTTTGAATGTTTGTTATTTTGTTTTGAAACTTTGAATGTTTGGATGATGGGAACACTATTAATATTTGATTTTTATCTTTGATGTTTTTTAGTTTATTATTAGATGAAAATTAAAGATTATATTTAGTAAAATGTATAATTTTTATGTGTATTAGGTTGGGTGCACCTCAAATAAAAAAGCCCGCGCCTCAAGTGCGCCTTGCTCCTTAATGCCCCAAAGGCTTTTGCGCCTCAGTGCGCCTTGCACCTTAAATAACTATGATGTCACGTATTAAATCTCTTAACATATTAGTATCCGTATCTATAAATAAAAAAAATAAAACAAAGGATTAATGAAACAGATAACAAAACAAAATATTACAATACTATTTCTTTTTAGTATAGGTCATGCCGTGATGACATGACTCTAAAAATGATTAGCCCGACCTAACTAGTGGACTCGCCACTTGCTTGGGTCATGTCAGGATCGGTCAATCTTGGCCAGGCTAGCTTGGGTTGGGTTTGAACTAGCCTGGGTCAATTTTAGGCTAGCATGAGTCATGTTTAGGCTAGTTTGGATCAATTCCAGGCTAGCTTGGTTCATTCCAGAGTAGCCTGGGTCTGGTCCAGGGTAGCCTATATGATGTCCTAGCAAGCCTCAATTAGGTTCTGGCTAGCATGGTTTGGCTAGTAGGGCTGAAATCTGCCCATATGGGCCAACATGCCAAGATGTGCCATCTCGCGTCTCAAGTGGCATGTACGCTAGAAACCCTTGCCTGACTCGAGTTGTTCCGGGGGGTCAAGACGAGGCTGGTTAAGGCATGACTCTGGATTAGGTAGTGTCGAGCCAGGCTTGGCATTTTTTTATGTGTTTGGGTCGCTTGTCCCAATTGACATTTATAGCCTTAGGAGAAGAAATGAGTATTTTAATACTACCATTGAACATAATAAAGAAAATAAAGGAAGAGAGATGATATGAGTAGGATAAATCATATGAAATCGAGTATTAATTATAAATTTTTTATTCCTTCCAAAAAGTTATTGGGAGTTTGAGATTAGAAAGATATACTATAGAATTATCTTCCTCAATAAATTAATCTTTAATTTGAGCATGTTGTATATGTCTCATTCTCTTAATATATATTTTAAGTCATATGTGTCATTTCTATTAGTTTTTGGCTCATCATAAACTTGAACTAAACTAGATGATTAGATTCTAAGAAGTACGGACGCGGACGCGGACACGGACATGAGGATATGACACGGCAGGATACGGGAACACGACAAATTCCAAAAAAACTAGGATACGGGGACACGACAAATTCCAAAAAAACTATGATACCGATACGGCTAGGATACAGCATGATAAAAAAAATAAAAATAAAAATTATTTTCTTTATGAATATTAGGTATTTTATAAAATAAAATAAATTAAATTAAATTAAATTAAAATATTTTATTTTATAAAATAAATAAATATATTTTTATTTTATAAAATAAAAATATTGTATTTTATTTTATTTTATAAGATAATATTTATAATTATTTTATTTTATAAAATAATATTTTAAAATTATCTTATATTATATAAGATAATATATATATTTTTTATTTTATTTTATAAAAATATTTTATTTTATTTTAGCGCTCGCCCCCTGCCTCCCCCCTCAATTCACCCCTGCCCCCTGCCTCGCCCGCTCCTGAATATCCTATATCAAATATTCATAGTACTTTATGCATGAAAGTATTTTTATATTATTTGGTCACATTCTCGATTTTCTATCTAAAAAAATATTTGTTGTCATAAAAAAAGTAAATTACAATGTTACGCTAGTCATTGGAGAGGTCAGTTAATTATGAGTTATCATAAATAACATGGAATAAGTAAATTTGTATGGTTTTCATCCAAATAAAATAATCAAATTATTATTATTATTATATGATAGTTTTAAGCAGTAATTAATATTTAAGTATCGAGATAGTTTGCTTATATTCGATGATCCACTTTATTATTTACCCTTAGCTAACTGAATAGATAAATTATTATCTTCGAATACAGTGTTTATGTTCGTACTCAGAGTCTGACTACAATAATCATACATAATGTCATATATGAAACAAATTGTTGGCTGCAACTATAGATTTGTAGAAAATTATTTTTAAAGAGATGTTTTTTTCTCGATTCTATATCTTTTACAAGCAATACAATGATTTATTTATAGGTTGTAGTTTGCCGTTCTAAAATAAAATTAAAAATCATTATCATCCATAAGAGGAATTGTTTACTCTTGACATATCATCTTCCGTACTAAAAATAGATATTTAATGTTTATTTAACAAGATTTTCCCATAAACTTAAATCCTTCTGTTATCTTTCATGCCGAGTAATCCTTTGTAGTTGTTGAGTAATATCGTAGGTAGCGGTTTCATGAAGATATCTGCGACTTGATCCCGACTTGCCACGTGTATTAATTCTATATATTCTTTCTTCACTTGAACTTGGATGAAGTAAAAGTAAACGTCAATATGCTTGTTTCTCTCATAATTTGCTGGGTTTTGTTCAAAGTCAATTGTTGATTTGTTGTCAACTCATATCTCAGTCGCATCAAGTTGTTGTTGCTTTATCTTGCCCAAAAAATTTATGAGCCATATCGCATGACATACACACAAAGATACTGTCACATATTCAACTTCACATGTCGAGAGTGTCATGATCGGTTGTTTCTTTGAAAGCCGGATAAACGCCAAGTCACTCATAAAAAATACATAATTCGATGTATTTTTCCGATCGTCCAAGTCTCTGCACTAATCGTTGTCGGAGTACCCGATCAATTTGTAATCTTTCGCATTTGTATAGAATAATCCGAGTAACACTGTTCCCTTGATATACCGTAGTATTCGCTTCAACGTCTTCTGATATGAATATACTGGCTCTCCCCATGAACTAACTTACAATGCCGACACTTAATGCAAGGTCCGACCTTGTGCATGTTAGATAGCGAAGACTTCTCACGAAACTTTCGTATTTGCTTGCGTCGACTCGTTCTCCTCCATCAAATTTAGAGAGTTTTGCACCCAGCTTCATTGGTGTGGAAATCGTATTGCAAGATTCCATCTTGTATTTTTTCAAAATCTTTTTTATATATGCCTCCTGGGATACAAAGATATCCATCTTTCCTTGTCTTACCTCCAGACAAAGAACAAATTTTATCAAGATCAATTTGTCATCTTGAATTCTCGTGTCATTGTGTTCTTGAATTTTTGTATCATTTTATTATTATTCCTCATAAAAATGAGATCAACATAAAGAGCAATAAATAACATATTACTTTTATTCTTCTTCACATAAATGGCATGTTCGTAGGGACATTACTCGAACATGTTCTCTTTGAAGTATATATCGATACGAGTATTTCATGCATGCGATGCTTGCTTCAACTCGTAAAGTGTCTTCTTCAATTTCAACATATTCTTTTCTTCTTCGTTTTTCATGTATCCGGGTGATTATTTAATATAAACTTTTTTTTCAAGCACACCATTCAGGAATGCCGACTTGACATCCATTTGTAATATCAGCTATTTGAATTAAGCTGCTTGTGAAATGAGCAATTTGATTGCCTCCATTCTTGTAACGGGAGCAAACACCTCGTCATAGTCAATTCTTGCATTTTGCTTTTACTCATTTGTTATAAGTCTCGCCTTATACCGTTTTATCTCTCATTGATCATTCATTTTTCTTTTAAACACCCATTTGACATCAATGGGCTGAGTTCCTTTCGGTAATTCTGTTAACTCCCATGTGTTACTACGATCTATTACTTTAATTTCATCGTCCATGGCAGTTTGTCACTTTTTGTCTCGCACTGCCTATTCAAAACTTAAATTCTTGGAATCTACCAAAATACATACAATGTGTACCTAATTTGTCGAATCATACAAATCTTGCAAGCTTCACATTTTGGGTTGTCACGGTTCATCTTCATCATCAATAGTTTCATAATTTTTTGGTATAGTTGTTGGCATAACAGTTGATGATTCTCCAATTTCGATAATATCTTTTGTTGCTTTATTCAAATCTCATTCATTTGATTCATGAACTCGTACATCACGGCTCACTAGAATCTTCTTGCTTATCGGGTCGAATAGCTTGTATCCTTTTGTTTTCTCATCATACCAAATAAAAATATATCTTTTGTTTTTGTCTTCGAACTTTGTTCTTCGCTGATTCGGTACTTGTACGTAGACCAAACTGTCGAATACTTTGAGATGATGGACTGTCGGTTTTTGTTTGCTCCATGTCTCTTGTGGTGTTTGATCATACAACTTCGTATGTGGACACTGATTTTGAACATGGATAGCGCATTACACGGCTACCGCCCAAAATTTCTTCAGCATTTTCTTGCTTTTGAGTATTTACCGAACCATGTCGAGAATATTTTGGTTCTTTCTCTTGGTCACACCATTTTGCTGTGGAGAGCACGGTGCGGTTAGAAATCACCTTATGCCTTTCTCCTTACAATATTCCATGAAAATAGTCGAAGTGTACTCGTCACCTCTATCAGATCGTACAGATTTGATGTGTTTACCAGTCATCTTTTCAACCAGTACTTTGAATTTTTTCAACACCTCAAATGCATTGATTTTTTCTTTCAGAAAATAAATTCATGTTTTTCGTGAGAAATCATAAATAAAGAAAATGAAAAATTTTTTGTCGCTGAAAGATTCAAGTGTGATTGTCCACATATGTCGGAATGAATCAACTTGAGAAGTTGATTAGCTCGATATTCTCTTTTCTTTTGAAATGACTTTCTTGCATGCTTTCTTAGCACATATTATTCACAAAATTTTTTCTCGTATTTTATGTTCAGTAGTCCATGCACTATATTCTTTTTTGCCAACTTGTTTAGGTCTTCATGATGTTGGTGACCAAAATGAAGATGTCACAGTGATGCATTGTTTTCTACATTGACCTGCACATATTTTTCTTGTACACTTCTCAAATTCTGTTTGTACATTCAATTTCTTTTCATTTTAACTTGAGCGACTAAATGCCATTGTTTGTCTTTAAATAGTTATATCCGGTATTTCATAAAAAGAAAATAACATTTCTTCATGAGTTGCCCCATACTTAAAATATTGTTCTTGAGGTCTGGTACATAATATACATCTTGGATTGACCCAACGAAATCATCATTTTGTACATAATAAATCGTACATTGGTCTTTGACCTCAACTTTCGAGTCATCTCCAAATAATACGGGTACAACTTCAACTTTTTGCATCTCTTTGAAATAATGCTCATGCCCGCACACATGGTTGCTTACAGCCATGTCGAGGTACCACACCATGTTGTTGTCGGTGCTGATTTAGTTATATGCTATTAAGAGAAAATTTTCTTTCACCTCATTTTTCATGGCTAGGTTGGTTTTCTCTTTCACTTTTTTCTCGACTCGATATTTTTTTTGCAAAATCCCATACCTTTCCACAATTATAATGCTTATTGGAATTGTAATTATTCGCATAGTGACCATATTTGTCATACTTGTAGCACTCGATGTTGGAATAATTTGATCAACCGCCTCTTCCACGACCGTGTCCTCTTCCACAACCGCGTCATCTTCCACGATCGTGTCATCTTCTACGCTAATTCTGTCGGTTTGATTATCCATTCTCATGATATTCTTCTTGACCGTGGTTTTTCCTACCGTGACTATTTTCTCGACAACTACGACCATGTCATTTACCTCGAAAATTTTGAGAATAGAATATCTTTTCATCATTGATCGATACTTTGGTTTGAAGTGCCTGCTCAAGTGTCTCCTCCACCTCCACCTCCTCTATCTTCTTCTTCTTCATACGATATTCATGTGCTATTAGGGAATCGACAAACTCGTCGACTGTGAACGTTGCTAGATTTCTTAACTCCTCTATGACACATATCACATTTTCGAAACTGTCAGTTAACGATCTCAGAATCTTCTCAACTACCCACGCATCGGACAACTTTTCTTCATCTTGGTTCAGTTGATTCACCATGGTTTGAACATGATTGATGTAATCGAACATATATTTTGACTCCTTCATCTTCATGCATTCCAACTCGTTACAAAGAGTTTGAAGGCGAACTTGTTTAATTCAGTTGGTTCCTTTGTACGCAGTCTTCAAGATGTCTCATGCTTCTTTTGAAGTTTTCATACTCGCAATCTTCTTAAAGCCTGACTCATCACCAGCTCAGAACAGCATATACAATATCATCTTATCTTTTGATTATATTTCTTTTCACGCCTTATTTTGAGCCGCCGTATGTCTTATGATAGATTTTGGTTCTTCGAAACCTTCTTGAACCACCTCTCAATAATCCACAGAACCTAGAAGAGCTTTTATTTGGATGCTTCAATTCTCGTAGTTCACCTTCGTTAATTGAGGCAGCTGTACATTATTGATTATACTCCACATCCTTCCGATACTATTTTGTAAAAAAAATTATTGGCTGCAAACTATGGACTTGTGGAGAATTATTTTTGAAGAAAAGTTTTTTCTTCGATTCTATATCTTTACAAGTAATACAATGATTTATTTATAGGTTGTAGTATGCTCTTCTAAAACTGAAAATTAAAAACTATTATCACCTGTAATAGTAACTGTTGACTCTTGACATTTCATCTTTCCCACTAAAAACGGATATTTAATATTTATTCAGCATCATAATGGTAATATGTAAACAAATTCGTTAATTTTTATGAGTAAAATTTTCATGTTAGCATTCTTGATTCGCGCACATTGATATTACATGCTTCATGTTATACCAAACTTGGAAAAAAATCATAAGCATGTTTCCTTAGAGAAAAAAAATTATATCTAATGAATATCCAATTTTAATATCTAGGAAATATCTAAAATATTTCAAGTTATTTGTCTAAAAATTAATCTATAAGAATAATTTTAGCTGATATATAACTAATTAGTCATTCTTTATAATCTGGATATTATCAATGTAGTCTATTAATATCACAAATGCTTCCGCAGGTCCATGTCGGTGCAACAAGAATAAATCAACAAGCATCTCTTGAGACAAAAACTTGTGAGTGCAAAATAAAGCTTGGTAAATCATTCCCAACGAAATCATTAAAAGCTATAAAGCATTTTTTGTAGTTTACACATAATCTATGTGCTTTTGGGAACATTGAAACTGAGTGGTTATTTCATAAACACATCCTTCTCACAATAAATAATGAAGAAATGTATTTGTTACATTCAGTTAATATACAATCCACTTGTGGGATGTAGTAATTGAGAGAAATAACCTAATAGTTATCATCATGGTCATAAAGAAAATAATATTTTAATAATAAATGTCGTAAGATTAAATAAATCTTCTAGCTATAAACCTTGTTTTTAGATGATCAATCTTTCTATCATATCTAGTCTTTATTATGGACAATTATTATCGATTTCCCTAAAAATTTTAGCTTAAAATTCTAAGTATAATAAAATGTGATGTCCTCGGTTTATCTAGTATAATATATTATTATCTTGAATGATTAAATACCTCAAAAAGGGTATCAAGGATCTAACAGTTGCCAAAAGAGGACAAAAAATTAAAATAAGTATTAAAATAAAAATATGAAAGCACTTGTGACAATGAGTATTGAGAAGAAAATATTTTTTATAGATCAATCAGAAAGCCTGAGTCACTACTATGAATTGGATCAACTGACATGGTAGAAGTCTCATACAGAGAAGGGGTAGCAGATAGACATATATGTCAAGTATATACTTTTAGGATATGGTCATCGAGTTTATCAATCCTTATCTTCATTTTCCATGAAGACTCATTTCTCATATCAAATGAGATACTCATTAGGTTTCTCTTCCTAACACAAAGTTTTAGGAAAAGACATCATTTTTTTCAAAATAAATTGTGCAGATAGTATTAGGTGTAGGGTTAAGAATTGGAGTTGTTACCTCTTTATGAGCACTAACAACTACTATATATAGTCTTTGAAAAATGAATTGTCCTCAAAAAATATCATAATTATACCCATAATGATTTTTTTGATATTTAATCAATAATATGTGTCTCTTTTAAGTACTAGAGTATCTAACGAATGCGTACATGATAGCATGACCATAAATCTTTTTTTTTTTTTAAATCTAGAGAGATATCATAAACAAAATAAATAAACTCAAAAAACTTAGGTGAAATGTGGGAGTCCATCTCATCGATATAAAAGTTCTTATGATTTAAAGTTTGATAGATCATAACATGACATCCTTATTGATTAGAAAAATAATAATTGATATCATTTCTCTGCAAAAGTATCAAAGAATACTTCTATATAGTAGCAGTATCTTAGTCATTTATGCTAAATATTGATTCTCTCTTTCAACTTTTCTATTATGTATAGACTAGTACGAGATATTTGATGAACCATATTATCTTCCTCAAAAAAAAATAAGAAAACTAATGAAGTGTATTATGTATTATGAAATATTATTACTTAAATTTTTAATATTGTAAATAAATTAAGTTTATATTATTTCATGTAATTTATAAATATAAACAAAATTTGAGATATTTTCTTAAAAATTAATAATCATTTATATCAAGTATATTATTAATAAAATTAGTATAAAATTAATCTAGAATTTTCTATCTGACATGGCAGGAGGATGATAGGAAAGACTTTCTAAGGATCAATTTCAAAGTCATGAGTATATAATAAATGAATCAATAATAATCAAACACTTAGTAGAGCTCATCCAAGAGGAAAAAAAATAGATATAATCCACTTTGCTCAATTCCTAAAGAAATTATTTGTCTGATATGCTTATCTCATATAAAAATACTAAAAATACTAGAAGGAAAAATAGTGTCACAATCATATTGTTTAGCGAAACAAATAACTAAAAATAAATTATGATGAAACTATGGTATAAAAAGAATTTTAGTAAAGAAAAGATTCAACATTAATATTATTTACTCTTGGCATATACAATGGTATCGCTGGTCACGATAATATCAAAATTACTAGATTCTACAAAAGAAATAATGAGTGTGATCACCTGTGACATAGGTATTGGTTCACAAATCTCTAACATATGTTTGTAGTGAGGTGATGAGAAGAAAAAATAGTAGATATCGAAATATCTTGGTTGGAGCTAGTAATATCTTATGAGTGAAGCCTAAAATACTCTATGTAAGTAAGCATAAGAAGATCAGTAGATTCAGTCTGGGCAGATAGATCTAATTAATAGCTTGTATAATTAATTTATGAGCCATGAAAAATCATGTATAGCTCATAATTTAACATCCGATAGGTATCTCAAGTATGTCTCGACCTCCTACAAAAATATTAGGTTGCTATTGGCTTTCTTCTTTCTAGAGCAACCCTGTCAACTCTCTCACTGCTACTTTATGGCGGAGCCATTATAGTGGTCCGACAGATCATATCCTGCAAAAATATTAGGTGCTTGAATTGCCTTCTAGTAGATTTTTAAAATAACGGGGGAAGCACCTTCTTACCATGAGTCTCGGTTCACAAAATAGCTTGTTGGTCTCCCGGCGGGTGCGTCTATCTATGGGATGTTGTAGATATGATTGCTCAGATTCTTCATTTGAGTCTTGCTTGTCAGCATAGATACTGCCCCAATTATTGTCTACTATAACTATGTTGAAACTGTGTAATGAATTATCTCGTCCTAGCCAGCCAGCTTGCTTATCAACAGCTGAGTAATTTTGCGCTACAGGTGTAACATTATCTCAATGAGCACACTGATATAGCCGAGCCATAAGAATCAAGTATATTATATCGACTTCGATCAATCGACATCCAGAAATGTACTACTAATAATGGTATTTCAATCATTACTCATAAGTATCGATCTGTCATGACTCTTCGAACATGTGACTCAATTTTCTTTTGTCCACAAAACAAATCATCCTTGACGTAGCCGCCCATAGGCAATGTGCGCATGTCTTCCAACATTGTCACATGTCTGACTGTCACAACCACCTAACATACGAAAGGCATCACTCATCCTACCGCTACCCATTATATGTGTGGGGATTGTGTACGTGTGTGTGTGTGTGGATGCTCACCTAATATGATTAGATGTGTTTCGTGATTTGATTTGCAGGGCGGTGACATCACCTAATATGAGAGAGAATCCAAGGTTCATTCAAATATTTATTTTTCTCTTGATGGCGTACGTGGTTATCATGTCTTCTTTGATCCTCTCGGATGTCTAAGGCTCGGATCCACCCACCCCTGTCAGCTGGCACTGGGTTTAGTTTTTGATAAATTATTGAATCAAGTTCTTAAAAAAAAAATGCTTTGGGTTTATTTTGTTGCATGGCTGATGTCTTGTTTGATGGGAAAGCTATGCTGATGAGTTTTGAGTCTCAAAACAAAAATAATCATGTTCTCTATATTTATGCTTTTTAACGGCCAGGGAACCCAAACGAAAATATTTATGATTCGAGTTCCCCCCCCTTTTTTTTTTGAGCACTCAGAGTGAATCCCCTAGCTGCCTCTCATGGTTGGAAAAAAATAGACTAATGTTTCATAAATGTTTCCTTCACTTGTTTTGCTAAAATAACCACAATCATTCTTAACTTGAATATTGTGATCACAATTTTTGGTATTCCTAGAAATGTTGTATTAAGTTTTTGATACCCAACAATTAGTATCATAGCAAGATTACATGAATGTGGTAGATGAATTAATTCTTAAAATTATTAAAATTGTTAATTTTTAATCCTTAAAATTTTTTTTAATGTTCATTGTTTGTAATTTTTATTAATTAGAATTAGAATTTATATATGAATTAATAAAATATTCAAACTTTAATATGAATTAAATTTTAAATCGAATGCAAAATGAAGAAAAAAATAAATATTATAGTTTCAACTTTTAAGCATAATTCATATTTCACAGCCATAAATTAAATGAACATAATAAGTTTGAAAGATTGAAATTTAAATGACAAACTCAAATCAAATTAAATACAATATAAATAAAAATGAGTATATTGAAATTAAATATCAAAATAAGACGTAGGCATAACATGAGTGTCACATATCACAATCTCGTAACCGTTAACTGTCAGGCGTCAAGTGGCAATGTCATTAATCGTAAATCATCATATTATTATCATCCTTAATATCAATATTACTATCATCATATGGATCATCATCAGCAATCAACTCCTTCGTATTTGTAGCAGTCACAGTATGATCATGGATGACCAAGCTCTAATTCTTTCAATTCTTCATGCATGCTAAAGCCTCAATAATATCTAGACGTAATTTTGATCTATCCGATATCATATTTACTGCAACAGAAAAAATAGATTCTAATTCTATGCTCTATATCGAAAAAGCCAGTAGATTATGTACCATCTTGGATAGTACGGGAAAGGTGGACTTGTATTATTTCTACTACTGTAATATATTAAGTTTTTTAATATTTGAATGTGATAGGATTAAACATTAATCGATATCTAAGTATCGAGAAAACTCGCTCCTATTTGATGGTCCACCCCGTCATATTCTCTTCTCTAAATGAATGAAAAAGTTATCATCTCCGAATATGTTATCAATGTCTGTACTCGGAGCCTCACCACCACCACCACCACCATACATTATATCGTAGTATGTGAAAATCTCAGTCAACTTGTCGTGAATGAACTTTTCTGGTGAGTTTTTCATGTTCATGCACGAGGAAATGTAAGTTAAAATATTATCTTTCACTTCCACTTAACCCTAGGATCCATGCAGGCAGTCAAAAAATAAAGAGATGAGATGGTGGGCCAATACTTTAAGTACTTGGTTTCCATCTCTACAACCATATGACTAAGTGTCGAGTCAGCTCGATATTTCCTAAACATAATACTAATATTACATAAACACCCGAGTGTGATGCAAGTCACGAGAGTATAAACTGGCGAACACATGTTCGTCATGTTATAAAAAATCTTTAGGAATTTCATAAATAAAATTATTGTAGCCCAGTCAGTGTTATCAATAATAAGTTTGTTACTCTTATTTTTGATGTAGTTGGATATCACGTGTTCGTATCCAACACATGACTCCAACATCAGGTGAGTGTAATTTCAATGGTGTCTTACATCCGATTGAAGTTTTTTCTTCTTGAGATTCGTAGACAAACAGAGACTATCAAGCTCATGTTGTCTATGTGGTGTGCAAATGTATTTTAGTGAGTTACGTATATTTTTCCAAACAGGAGAACACACTTTCATCCCTGCTAGTACAATCAGACTAATCACGTGACACATGTATCTAATGTGGAAAATTGTTCCTAATGATCCGGCTCTAATATTTCTAACAAACATACTAATCACTACTCAATTATTAGTTGTGTTATCAAATGTGATACTAAAAATTTTATTTTGAATTTTATATTCTCTAAATAGCCGGGACATCATGAGGATGAAAAATCTCAGAGAATCCTAAAATTTTTTTATTTAGAGTTCATTTTGAATATACATAGTGGGCGGCGAGGCATGCATAAGATGCATTGTCATGACTAGTTCAGATATCAGACGTCACAAGCATCACTTCACTATATGTCATAAATTCATTAATCATTATTTGTTTTTCTAACTTATAATATTTTAGTATGCTATTCATAAATGTGGACCTAGGAATCCTATGATATATAGGCTGAATATGTCTGCACGATACTCACCATCATTGGATCCTCTTAAAATCTAATCGGAAGACTTATCGTGGTGATTAGTTTGACCATGCCCTCTCTTCTTAACTCGCTGCGGTATATGAATGGGGTAAATTTTGAGACTGAACTGGATCCAGCCTCAAAAAACCTATTGTTGAGTAGAGTTTTTCTAGGAATTAATGCACTATGTTTTTTGGTACATATTTCGGTATGCCACTTAAGGTGCCCAGTTTCACACGCACTCTTGCAAGTTAAAATTTTCTTACAATATTTGTACAGTGCCAATTCTTTTTTGGCAACCCTAATATTTTTTTTTATTTTATTATATTAAAGTGAGTCCAAACTACTGAAGTCTTTCTAGTTTTTTATTTTTTAGATGTTTGGGTCTGACAACTAGAGAAACCAAAGTTTTAACAGTCTCAGATATTTACGTAGTATTTTCTATATTTAAATTAATTTCATTTTTATTATTTAAATTAGTATTTGTCATTTTTTAGACGAGAGGATTGGATAGAGAGAGATAGTGAAAGATTACTAAATAGTAAATACTAATGTTTTTTAAAATTAATTTAACATTACCTATATAAAAAAATGAAATACCCATAAAATAGCGTAAAGCACGTGCATCACAAATTCAAAGTCCAATTTAAACACTAACTAAAGCTGAATCCAAGTTGTGAGTCCCAAAAAACCGAGCTGAAATCCCGAGATAGAAATTTAGGAGAGCAGAATCATCTGAGTCGTCAGATTATGGCCCATAGTCATTAGAGGCGAAATCTAATGGCTCACATTCAAAAATTTAATTATTTTTTAATTTTACTATTGGGGGGTGGACTCGGACTCGGGTTGAAAAAATGTGGGTCCATATTGGGGCCCAAAGCCCCGATGGAAATTTTGGATCCGTCGGAGGCTCGAGCGGTTTCTCGGCTCGTGTCAAGTAACCATGCCCATGGGCCTCGATACCGGGCTGTGCCTGGCATACATGAGGCCCGGTTGGCATTGACTAGGCACGACACGATCCGTGCTATTAACAGGCCTGGCACAAGCACGGGGATGGGTCATACCCGTGCCATGTTGGGCCATGCATGGCCGAACTGTGCCTCGTGTTGCGCCGGGCCGGGTCGGGCTAGCCTGTTTGACATATTTAGTTTATTCCCACCAACTATCCCTATCCCTAGGATGAAGGAAGCCTTCCTTGCCCATGGCACGAGTGGTTTACTATGGGCTCAACAAAGCCCAAGGAGCTTCCACTTGGTATAACAGAAACCATGAATAGAATATGAATGTCATAGTGGTGCCAAACAAAAGAGAAAAATAGAAAATCAATGTAAACTATATAAATCATTAGGAAGTCAATCCAAAATATAGTTTTTTTACTTTCCTAGATAAGCTAGTTCATGGATGCTAATATTGGCCATGCCATGTTTGTCTTTGACAATTTTTTTTCCTTATTATCACCAGATCATGATATTTGTTACATCATTGTTATCCTGATTAGTTTTATCATTTGAGTGATATTCTGAAAACTTATCAATTAGAATATCTTATCAATAAAATTTTACGAGTACATGAGTCATAGAAGTAGTAAAGAGGATTTTCATCTAGATATCAATCTTATTGAGATTATATTTGTAGTTCAATTATTTAATAGTGAGACAACTCATTTCTAGTAAAATGAATATTTATATTATGCAATATTCTTAGATACATAACTTTGTTCATTTGAACTATGTAATGGATAATTATTTTATTTTAACTTTGATTATGACTAGACATAGAATGAATGTTTGGATATTGTGCAATAATTTTTTTCTCTAATGACATACAAAGTGGTTGTCACCATTGAGCCCATTCTAATAATGATCTACTCATGACTATCCTCTCAATATAGCACCACTAAGATAACTAATTATTTTTTTGAGAGTTATTTATAATTTCATACATTTTAGTCAACTTCATCAATTATCATTGATGGTTTTTTCATATACATATTCTTATTTTTTAGTCTCATGTGCCATAAAGCATAAATATTAACATAGTTTGTGAGTGCTTATACTTTTAGCTTTGAAGTGTCACTCACACAATTAATATAAGTTTTTCTCAAGTTACACTAGTGAGAATCATATGAGTAGAAGTAATTTACAAATATTGTTACCACCTTGTGAGTTATAACATACTCGCATATGTCTTGAGAATTTCCTATCACTATCTTTTTTAGTATTGATGTGACTATCATACTAAAAGCAATCTTCTTAGGAGAATATTCAATATAATATTCATCCTAATCGAGAATCAATTCTTTTAAGACATACAAATAGATTGACATATAAAAGTATTCATACTTTTAGTTTCGTAAGTGTCATGCTCGCAATAATTAACATACATAAATTTTAAGTTTCGACATACATTTTATCTCATGTAACGTACTTGGAAGGGTTGTCATTATTTTTCTATATATGCATGAATGAGTCTCATAGTTTACTCTTTACCATCTATTATGATAATCTTATACAAAAATATGAATAATCCAAAATTTTGTTCAAGTTCTATTTAATTACTTATTCATCAATATTCATAACATAATATAAATTGAAATCATTCACTAATAACAATAGGAAATGATTGTTATATAACATATATCAATTTACATAAATCCCAGGTCACATTCTATTTTGATACATATTCTTTAATCTACCATAGAGAGTTGGTAGCTTAACTTTTTGTAGCTCAAAAGTTATGAGTTTGTAAAAAAATTGACTTTGGACTTAGTAGTGATCTTAAGTACCAGTGGGGTACTTGGTTACTACGATGTAAAATGAATATCACAGCCATATAAATTTAATGAAATAGATATAATTACAACTCCATAATAATATCACAATCACAAAGAATGTATTGTGTAATGGAAGAATTATGCTAATGAGTTGGTAGAATCATGACATACACGGATTGTCAATACCAAATTGATAGAGTTTCAATCAAGAATTGATACCGAAACTATACAAGACTTAATTTATTATCGCCTTAGGTAAATACTTTTAAAAAACTATCAATTTTACCAATTTTTCACAGTAATAAAATCAATTAATAATTTTTCTCATTCCATTACTACACAACATTACAATAATTTTCAAAATATATACAAATATATGGTAGTTTGAATATTGAACAAACTCTCGCACTAAAGTAATTGCTCATCATCGATCAATAACTCTCTTTCATGACATATTTATTAAATTATGTATTTTGAGTCATATATTTATTTTGGGAAAAAAAATATTTTGGAAAAGAAACATTATTGATCACACTATAATTAATTGCTCACGCTAAATATCTATTCATGACTTTTATCTTGGAAAAGAAACATGAAATCCCATTTGTATTCTTTCATAAATTTTTCATGCACATCGATTAAAAAAATTATAAAAGTAATATTTAAATCAACACATTTATTAAATTAAACAAAGTAAAATTAAATTAAATTAAATTTTAACCAATTCAATTTAATTGAAGCAGTCTGCCTAACACAAGCATACCCAACACAAAGGTCTCATGTGTTCATTTCAAAATATCATTGTATTTTGAGTAAATACTTACATTCTATAATTAATACTTTTTATTTTAAGGGGGAATTATGTTTTGGTGTATTCCCCACAAAATATTTAAAAAAATATAACCTAATTTTTATATTTGTAAAAAAGTACACCAAATTCTTAACAAATTAAAATTTAGTGCACTCAAAGAGTAATACCAAATTATCCTTAACAAATTAAAATAGAACCCAACTAAACTCTCTCGTCCCCCTTGCCAGAACGGCAGAACCCCCATGCTCTTCACCCAATGCCCCTCACCCCTCGCCCTCTCCATCGAGCTCCAGGAGCTCCTAGAGTGCCAAAAATTCTATATAACTCATATCATATCAAATATCAATGAACATATCAAATATCATTGAACATGATCAAGCGATAACAAAAAAAAAAAAATGAAGCAAACAACATAAAAGTTCAATTCGTCAAATCTTTTTTTTTTAACAAATTAAATCATCATTTAGAATAAACTAGAGAGTGCCAAAAATTCTATATAACTCATACACATCTAATATCATTGAACATAATATCGTATAATAAAATTAAAGTTATTCAAGTGAAGAAACATAATCAAAGTCACCAAATTTCATTAAGTACATCAAATTTTACTAAATGACCAACACATTTTATTGAAACATTTTGATGATGAAAAAGAAAAACATGCATACTAGATTGCTGAATTTATGTTATTAAACACATATCAAAAAATATAATTGAACAATAATCGTAATCATAATGCATCAGACTAAAGTGCTACATATTATGAACAAACACTAAATTTTATCTAAATGTATCAAATATTATCAAATTATTTTTTTTATCAAAGATAATGATGCTATTGCACTTTAAAAATTTACTAGTTCCAAAATTAAACTTTCATTAAATGAAGATAAACCCAACATTACGGAAATTTTATTTGGCCACAAACAAATATTTATGCCAAAAAATATTCATCATTTTATAAGGTACTAAGGTATGGAGACATCAACTTGCACAATTTTTTTGTTGTTGCCAGGTGGGACCCACAGCCCAATTGGCCGGTGGGCAACCACCTAGACCAAGAGGAAATGCATGACAATCTCATCCTAGCCATAGAAGATATTTGGTGGGATTTGAACTCACAATCCAAAGATTATGAATTATGTCTCCAACCAACTCAACAATCATACGATTGATAACTTAGGCATAATTTATTCCTAAATTTCAACATATCTTCATATGCAATATCTTTCAATAGTAGTAATTAAACAATTATGCATTCGAAGTGTAGTTCAATCACCTAAATACCATAATCACCATTACCATTAAACTATTGACAATATTAAAAATATTCTAAAATAGAAACAAAATTTTATTGTGATATGTTATTATTAATCATAATTTTATTATTTTGTGGTGGTTCAATTAGAACCTAATAATTTTGACCAATGATCAATTGGCCATACATTGATTAAGTACTTTAGATTCTATAACATTTTCATAGTTTTTCTATGCCAAATGGATCTCTTTTTTCTAGAAAACATGTGGAGCAACTAGGTTAGCCAACCACACCTAGGTTAGCCAACTAGGTTATCAGATATTTTATACTTAGAGAATATCAATTGTAAAGCTTTCTTTTGGCATGATAAGTAAGTCACCCATGTCCAAAAAATACCTTGATAATGAGGGTCAAACAATGACTTTGTTGTATATTTTCAACAGTTTTATTTTGAGTTATGCAAATATATTATATTTATTATTTTTGCCTACATGGGAACAATTAGCTAGGAAATACATAACTAGAAATTTTGTTTCGACTAGCTTTGAGCAGAGACTACCTAGACATGGTCTCTTGTTGAAGAATTTTTTTGAATGGACAAGTAGTTCTTTTATGTGTGATAATAGTCCTTAGTGAGGCATCAATTATCAGGTCTCCACATGGCTTACTCTTCCTTTGATCAGTTGTCATCTATTAAATTTGGACGAAGAAAAAAGTATAGTTTTCCATTTTTCTTAAAAAGTGAAGATTTTTTTTATAAAAAAATTTAGTCTACATATTTTGAGATGAAATTAGGGCATTATTTTTATATATAACTTCAAGGTTTGTATGCTTAATATCCTAGGAGTTTTTTGGTGATCCTTTAAAGTTTGTTCTCTCCTCATAGGGATTCCTTCATCATCTTAAATTTTCATTCCTTTATTTAATTTTGTGAAAATCTATCATGACATTAGAGCAAATATAAATCTCTACTAGTTGGCCAACCCATTGAAGAGGAATTCTAGGTCAGTCTCTTATCTCAACCACCAAAGTTAAAAGTGAGGTATTATGATGGCCATCCCACATCTACCCAAAAATATGATGACCATGATACTAATTTCATGAAGAATGAGTTCTTAGAGGAATTGCAATTTCCATTACCTCTCTAATTCGATAATTTTTGATTTTGTTTTTGAAAATATCACATTTCCTTGTTGATTGCAATATTATTAGTATCTTAATCGAATTCAACTTTTTGAAACATTTATTTATTCACACAAAAACTGAGTGAGAGGCTGACATCCATATCCATGTATAATAATGATTTAATTTTCAAATGATAATGAGCCTCCTCTATTCTCCGATGATAGCAAAAAGGGAGTCATTTTGATCATTAACTTATTTGTTGATACTCTATATATATTTTTTAGGAAAGAGTAGAATGAGTGATATAATGTCTTGGCTGTGTATAATTAGATATACCCTACCTAGTTCCAATCATGATAGAATATTATGAGCGATTCTTTTTAGAATGTTTACTTCATGTCATATTCACAAGGTCCCCCTCTATGCTAGGGAGTTCATGTAGAATGTTCAAAAGATGTATTCTCCTAAATGAATCAAAGGAACAACTAAGAGGGGTGTTGAAATATCATGGATGGCATCAATATTTTTCCTTATAATGTGTAAAAAAGTAGCTGGGGTGGGGTGGATGAACTCTTTAACATTTCTTCAATTATTTGGCTACAAAGATGCATAAGACAATTTTGAAAGAGGACAAGGCAACAATGAGATTGATTATTTCTGTGAAAACAAGAATTAGATAAAATTGAGTCAATATATGAAAGTCCTAATAGGATGGTTTCCAATGAGTAGAAAGAATATGTGATAAAGAGTACTTGCCACTTCAGGGAGGTTAGTGAAATTATATTATTAGGCATATGTTGCATGCTTTATTTCATGACATATACATGCTAATATTTATTTTTTCAATGGATGACCTCTAGGAATTAGCCAATCACCATCAAAATTTTTGAGAACTAACAAATTTGGCTCATAATATGCCTGAGTTATACCTACATTTCGTAAAAGTGAATGCTCATGAAAATGATGAAGAATATCCAACTTCACTATCTTCTTTTATTTTAACAAAATCTTGTCATCAAGTATTAATTTTTTTTTTCACCTTCTCTCAATTTCCCTCTTACCAACCCCAAGGTAAATGCATACGACAAACTTTCATACTGGTCAATCGTCTTAGTAGTGATCATGACCAAATATGTTTAATATTAGAGTTCTTATGAGATCTAGTGCATTAGTATTGGTTTAAACACATCTGATCATCAAGTACTAAAAAATTATAAAATATTAATAATTATAATTTTGAGATAATTGAGTATGTGAATGCTATTTTATTATTTGCAAATATTTTTTGACTTTTGGTAGTCTTTCACAATCATTTGATTTTATATAGGTGATTACTATCATTCACATTATGCAATACCTATATTGGGGATTCATTATTTGACTAGAAGATGTCAATATTATTTCGAAAAATGCTAAGTACGTTGTTGATGAGCACAAAGAGCTAGAGTGCTCCTTAGAAGAAATCGAGTGGGATGCTAATATCGAATGTTGCAAAAGGTGCAACATTGATGGTTATTGTCGAGCATATGAGTGAGATAGAGAAAGTCTATAGGACGTCAAAGGGACTATGTTTGAAGCAAATATCCTAGATAACAATTACCACATGTAAAATTGTTTTGATGACTAGTGTTAAAAATAGTTATATAAGCTGAAATTATTTTTAGAAAATAGATGCATGATGTCATAAGTAGTTATCCCACCTATAATTTATAAGGCATAAATAATATAATATTTGTGAGAGTTCTTCGAGTTATCATGGAGTTGAGTAAAAATTAATGATATTTAGCTCTAACCAAAACTTATGGAATGCAATTTTTTGAATTGAGGGTTGTTTATGCATTTTAAGTATGATCTAGAGAAGGATAACACACAAAATATTTTTATTAAATGAGAAATGTGATGCATGAACTAGCACCTTATGTGCATTTTTGGTATTAGATAATAACTCTCCTTTATCCAAATATTGAATTATAAGATTGATTTGACTATTGATGACTTGACACATATTTCATAATCATATAATAGCTCTTGCTTAATTTAACTGATAGTGGATGAATAACATTATTATTTCTTTCATGCAAACTATGATAATAACTTGAATATGTATTTAAAACTATTACTAATATATTGGATCTCATAAGAATTCTAAAGTTAAACGTGATTGGTCATGATTAATACTGAGATGATTGACTAGTGTGTAAGTTTTTTGTATGCATCTACCCTGAGATTGATGAGAGGGGATTAGGTCGAGGGGAAATTTTTTTTTTAAAAAAAATCATAATATTAACTCCAATGAGATTGTCAACTCTTCTATTTTGGCTTCTAGAATAATGTTGATTTTTTATTTGAATGATAAATGTAACATTTTTTTTTTTCACAAGATTATCATGTTATACAATCATACATGCTTTATATGATTGTACTTACCCACAACTAGTTGGGAGTTGCTACATATATAGGCAACATCAATGTTTTTTGTTTCATACAAACCATGATGGTAAATCTAATGAATACATTAGATGCATTTAAATCATCATTAATGCATTGACTCTCATAAGAATTTCAAAGTTAAATGTATTTGATCACGATCACTATTAAGATGATTGAACAGTGTTGAAGTTTATTGTATGCATCTATCTCGGGGTGGGGTTGGTAAGAGGAGATTGGGAGAGGGTGAAAAAAATGTTTGGCTAGATGGGCTGTACTATTTGTATGGAATGTCCACTAATATTTGTTCTAATCTTCTTTAAATTATTGAGATTTATGATAATAAATCATCAACAACCTTTCTTTTGGCTTCCAAACTCACTAAGTTTGTTAGCTAATTTTTTGATTCTTCCTAATAGATCCATTTGATACAATATCTCTCAGCAATAAGGTGATGATAAGAGCCACTATAGGATGAATATGGAAGTAATAATGTAGCTTTTTAGAAATGACTTGGAGGGCTAGTACAATGTGTTCTAGTCGGGAATACAAGGTTATGCTTCTATTAAAGTCTTGCTTACATAGTAAATAAGTGATTATCTTTTCTCTAACTCTTTGGATATGATTGTGTTGACAAAATCTTGTGATGATGCTAGATTGACATTACTTCTCCTTTAGGTGGGCTTCTAATTTTGGGAGTTAGGTAGGTTTTTAATTTTGGAGAGCCCTTTGTCATATTCACCATGATATGATACCCTTTATTTTTCGATCATTTTAATGAAGTTAAAAATTAGTTATAAGTGATTTCTTGATCTTGACTTTTATTTTTTAAGACTAAATGTGTCAAATAGGTCATATCGAACTAGCACATAGCAAAGGAGAGTACCACTTATATAAATTTTTCTATATAAAAATATAAAAATATAAAAATATAAAAATATAAAAATAAAAAAATATAAAAATAAAAAAATAAAAAAAATATAAAAATAAAAAAATATAAAAATATAAAAATATAAAAATATAAAAATATAAAATAAAAATATAAAAATATAAAAATATAAAAATATAAAAATATAAAATATAAAAATATAAAAATATAAAAATATAAAATATAAAAATATAAAATATAAAAATATAAAAATATAAAAATATAAAAATATAAAAATATAAAAATATAAAAATATAAAAATATAAAAATATAAAAATATAAAAATATAAAAATATAAAAATATAAAAATATAAAAATATAAAAATATAAAAATATAAAAATATAAAATATAAAATATAAAAATATAAAAATATAAAAATATAAAAATATAAAAATATAAAAATATAAAAATATAAAATATAAAAATATAAAAATATAAAAATATAAAAATATAAAAATATAAAAATATAAAAATATAAAAATATAAAAATATAAAAATATAAAATATAAAAATATAAAAATATAAAATATAAAAATATAAAAATATAAAATATAAAAATATAAAAATATAAAAATATAAAAATATAAAAATATAAAAATATAAAAATATAAAAATATAAAAATATAAAAATATAAAAATATAAAAATATAAAAATATAAAAATATAAAAATATAAAAATATAAAAATATAAAAATATAAAAATATAAAAATATAAAAATATAAAAATATAAAAATATAAAAATATAAAATATAAAAATATAAAAATATAAAAATATAAAAATATAAAATATAAAAATATAAAAATATAAAAATATAAAAATATAAAAATATAAAAATATAAAAATATAAAAATATAAAAATATAAAATATAAAATATAAAATATAAAAATATAAAAATATAAAAATATAAAAATATAAAAATATAAAAATATAAAAAATTCTTTTATCAATTTAAAACCCAAAATGACAATAAATCTAGAACACATTGGATAAAATAGAGCTATTTGTTTTATCAATTTAAAACCCAAAATGAAAATAAATATTGAACACTCTGACATAATCCCACATAAATATAAAAATTCTTTTGCATATATTATTTTATAAATCTATTATATAAATAACTTTCACGATTTTTTTTATTTGTCTTAAAATTTTTATTGGGTTATGTTTTAATTTGTTAAGGATAATTTGGTATCACTCTATTTGAGTGCACCATATTTTAATTTGCTAAGAGTTTGATATATATTTTTACAAATATAAAAAGTTATGATCAATTTTTAAATATTTTCTAAGGAGTGCACCAAAACATAATTTCCCCTTTACATTTGATATATCCATAGATATAGATGCTTTTTTAGATAATATATTTAATTACTTAGGCATTAACCTTTTCATGTATTTTCATTGATTAATTTTGAAGATATTAATATAAATTATTGATTTTTTTTAAAATATAGTTTGATGATCAAAGAATTATATTCAATAAATCTTGATGAATCTTAATTCTTCTTGGAATATGATGTGATGAAATGTGATGCATTTTCATAACAATTTGATTATATTCAATGATATTTTATTATATTTTTGATGATACAAAGTTGAAAATATTGTCATATTGCTTTGTTAATAATCATCATATTTGTTTGATAATATATATGAAATGACTTGAACATTGATCTATTGACAATTTTAAATGTAATCATAACATAGTTCGAATATATTCAGCGGCATTGCTCTATGCTTGTTAATGTAGGCTTGATAGTTGCAGTGTATGCATTTTTCTGGCGTAATATCATTGAATTTATTTCTATAAAAATTTCATAGATAATAAAAATAGTTTTTATATTTGTATTTTACAATTAATTGTAATTACATGAATGTCATCACACCATAATAATCATTGCAGAAAACCAAATAAATATACATGCGTGTGTGTGTGTGTGTGCATAATTTATGATGCATGCCATAAATTGGGACAATAGGCATGCCACATATTCACAATACATGATCCGAAGAAAGCTTAGCCAAAATAATGATGGTTTAATGCTACAAAGCCATAAAGCAAATGTATTTACTAAGTTGATCGATTACCACAAAAAATGAGGTTTTTTCCTCCTGGACAAGAAAGCTCATCAATGAAGATCGAAAGTTGAGTAAGCAATATTTTCAGATTTGTTAAACCAACCACTAGAACACTCAATTCAATGATAAGTCTTCTGAACCCTAGAATAGACTCCACTAGGACTATCATGATGTTCTCCTAAGAGGGACGACATTATTCCAAGAACATGGTCCAACTCTCATACCTAAGTTTTTCAACTATTCAAGCACAAGCAAATGGTTCAACATACTCAAACTCCTGCTTAGGAGATCTTATCGTTGAAACAAAGACGTAATGTATCACGCTCAAACTCAAAAAAAATACATTTTTTAAAGTCCCGTCCATAATCTATGGAGACAGACGTCAGGAAAAAAAATTAGAATTGAATTATCTGAAATTACAAAAAAAAAAGATAATAACAGAAAAATAATGAATAAATAATACGCATACATAAAATAAAAGATCAAGTTGAATATTATTGTATCTATTCGCTTCCAGAGAATTATCATTAACTATCATAATATTCAATGAGTAATAAAAAAGAATAATAAAAAAATGACTAATCATAATAAAATTAACTCATTTTTTGTTAGCAATCCAATAGCCTAGAATAAAAGCACGGGTAGAAAATCACACACTGTGGGTGTGTGATGCCTCTCAAGGCGACACATATGCTTCTCTACCTCTGATTGCATGAAAAACACGAGCACTATAATGGCACAGTGCACATGGCCCCTCACAAACCCTAGGTTTTGCATCTCTAGGGTTTTGGTTATGAATAATTATGATACAATGTTAAATATTAGGCCACATAACATGTAATAAATATGATCATGCATGATATAATCAATGTTAAATACAAACAATAACCTTATATAATGAACAAATATGATTGAAATGTCTCAAAGATTGAGTGCTCTCATCAATAATGCAGGAGAAATAAAAAATAGTATAGATATTGTAAAGATGTGAGTTGTAACATACTATCAAAGAAGTAAAAACATGCAAAGCTTCATTGGGAATGTGATTCTTTGCAAATATGGAGTTCAAATTTCATATGCATCCCATCACTCTCAAACAACTCAATTTAGCCATAATATTTCATATAGAATTACGAAACATATAGGTTTAATAATGCATTTATATAGAACACCGATAGAATTCCTTTTTCTGGTTTTCATTTAATTCCTTTTTTTTTTAATTTTATTCTTCTATCCTTTAGTAACTTTTTGTGTTTTGTAATTTCATCTCGAATTCTTATCATATCTAGGGCCGCACTACCAAGATGTTTTGATTTGTTGCAGTTCGACTTGGTCCAATCTTGTTGTTTTTTTTTTCCAAAAACAAACTTGTTTTTTCTTCTTTAGTAGAACTTTGGCAAACTCTCATTTGGACTTTCATTCTCATGAAAAACTCCAAGCAAGCTATCCAGAAAAAAATTTAATTTTTCTTCAATTTTACATATTCTTTTAGTTGTTCTACACATTATTTTGCAAAGCAACAACATATGTAATTTAATTCTCACAATAATGCCTTTTTCCCATTGAAGTTGACGTGTTATTACATGAGAAAATCTGTCCCAAATAGAAAAAATAAAATATCAAACATGTTATACCTCATACCAAATGATGATGCGTGCATATTGAATTATCTCATTTGATAACTCTTCATTCAAGCTATCAAAACTATCTTGTCCATTATAGTCAAGTAAATCCAATGAAAAAACTACAGAGCACAAGGGTGCACCATACATATTATATAGAGAAAATACACATAAGCCATGCTACAAGCTTTTTAGATGATCTTCGAGCAAGAATCTAGACTCTAGTGTAAAGTAAATGTACTTGATTTATTCATCATAAACTGGCACCCTGGGGTATTTTTTGCTTGTGTCATTTATATAACATGAGGAAGGTGGTCACAAACTATATATTTGCTGACTAAAATAACATTGTCTAAAAAATCATTTCATCATGCTTAATAGATTTAAGTAAAAATATAAGTAATCACTAAATATATTGATCTTCACTATATTCTTGATATTATGATCATTTTAATTTCAATAGCCTCTTACAAAATAAAATTTCATAAAAAAATTATGCATTTACAATCTGAGCGTTGATATTTCTTTTTGTTTTTTTTTAAATTTTTCTCTACTTTATGAATGATAGCATTAGCACCCAACATATGAGCAATCACAAACTAACTTAATAATAGTACAATCCACGATTGTGGACTGTGTGTAAGCCAAAGAATACATGGTGTAACCCCAAAAATATTCTTTTTTTTTGCGCCATGCGTATAGAGACAATGTGTGACAGCCCAATACATGCATGATGTTGATGCCCACTACGTCAACATGGAGAGGTGAGTGTATGGTAAACAATTAGTGGCATCAAATAAGCCGGGAGGTTCGGGCATGCCACGAGGTATGACTTAATTCAGTCATTCCATACACATCATAAAATGCCCCAAAACCATGCCTGGACCATAATTGTGTTGGTTCATGGCACAACTCATGTCATGCTGAACTAGGGCTATAGGGGGTTCATGCCATGCTAGGCATGGCTTACGTGCCTGATAGGCTGGCATGGCCCATGGTACGATCAAATTGAAAAAAAATAAACGTCCACTTTTTAAAATGGTTACTTCTATTATGTGGCCGTTTGGGCACCCCAACAAGACAATAACAGGACAATGCCTATCATGTAATGTCGGGCCTAATAAAAATAATAATTTTTATAATTTTTTGAGCCATCGGATTGCATCATGACTCAATTGTAAAAATCTGATAGATATCGAATTTCTACCCTAAATAATATTTAAAAAATAAAAAAAAATACTTTTTTTAATAAAAAAATTATAAATAGTATAATGATATATATATATATAGTCTGTAAACTTCAATCATTTTCTCTTCAGGCTCTAAAATTAATGTTTTTCTTAGAGTATCATTTTCTAAAATTATTAAAATATTTATTGAAATAATTTATAATTTAATATCACAGAGTATCATACTACCTGTGCTAATTTGGTGGTGAGCAACAACTATTAGACAAAAAAAAAAGATAGATTAAAAAAATAATTGTGTTAGAATTAATTTTTTTTATTTAATAATTATTAGACTAATAAAAAAATTAAAAAAAATTAAAAAAAATTAAAAAAAATTAAAAAAAATTAATAACAAATTAGAAATTATTCTTTACTTCTCCTATTTTTAGTCTAGTATCATAAATTTAAAAAATTATAAATAATAAATATAATAAAAATACATTAGATTTGAACATAGATAATAACAATATGATCAAAAGGTTCAAGGCCTAAATTAATTTCTATTTCATGATCTCTAAAAACCAAAAAATAGACAAAATTCGATAGTTTGGATATATTTTAATATAATTAAAAATAAAAATAATAAATACTAAAAAAAATCAACAAAGTATATATATTATATAAAAACACACACACACACACACACACGAATGTTGTTGATACTAACTACCCTAAGAGGGTTGCTAATCAATACACCAACAAATTTGATTAATTAAGTAACAAATAAATCAAAGTTAGTGATAAAGTTTTTAAATTTGATAAACTTAGATTCATTGATCTCCTTCAATTACCACAATGCGCTTGGAAAAAAAATTAATTCTAACACAATTATTTTTTTAATTGGATTTTGTTTTATAACTGAATTTTATTCTAAAGATGTGATCTTAGAAGTATACTATCAGTTGACACTTTGCTTTTTAGTTGGGAAGTATCTCTGTTATTTTCACTTCTTTTTACTCTTTTCGTTCACTTTTTATTACATTTATAGTACCAACTAATTCATTCGAGTGAGACATCTAACGATGTCATGATGCGCTCATTCATATGACCATTCCTTTAATATTTCTGGCTCTCGGGAGTCTCTTTGTAGGATACTTGGCCAAAGTGTGACCCGCTAGCCCATAAGTAAGTACTATGACGAAGCGATTGTTGCTTACCCAACACGATCGCCCTGATGCTATGAGGTAGAGATAGTTGCTACTTACCTATGACTACTTGGTAGTCTCAGAGACCGAACTTATCTATTACATTAAACCTAGCTCATGAGAATAGAGACCGAGTCTCTAAGTGTTAATCTAGAGATAGCCCTTCCTTTGGATTGGGGCACCTTTTACCAACTTACAACAGTACAAGGAAGGCGAATCATGGGTATAGCCTAACAAACCCAACACCTACATTATCTATATTACCAGAAAATCAAGAATGCTTAGTACCAAATAGCACCTCCTTATGACCTGCCTGACTAGGCATGATCACAAATAGACACAAATGGGGTGCGTGAGGAAGCCGCTTGCCTCAGTGAGCTCGAAAAATATGAAGGGGATGATACTTTTTCACAAGAACAAAGATTGAGTCATATGGGATTGTAATTTCTTGAGGAAAGTCAACATACCATTCCAAAAGAATTGAGCAGAGGCACCCCAAGAGAATTGATAATGCCTTTGGCGCCAGGGCCAATGGCGAATCAGGATGGGGAAGCATCCTCCATTTAAGAGATAGAAGGTATCTCACTTTTTTACATACACTAATGGAGTAAATAAAGAAGTGGCCCATAGGAGACTGACTTTAGAGGGCAGTACGAGAATCTCGTAGACAAATCCTACCACTTATTACACAACTGATCCTTCTTCGCATAGAATAGTAAATCTATGAGGGGGATCTTTTTTGTTGGGTTTCCAATTTGATTCTTTTGGTAGTATAGTAACTCTTGAGGATATCAAACATCTAGTTAAGGGATATCATCTTCATTGAGGTAGGATGACGATTCCCCTATCAGATAAGGGGCCAAATTTTTTTCCTTAGTTTGAAATTATGTCAATTAGTCTAGAAGCCAGAAGGTTGAGAGTTAATCTTCCTCTGACTTCAAGAAATTGGTCAAGCAGGAGGCTACCCTTGACTCACCTCTAACTATAAAAAATACCTTCCTTGAGGAGTGCAGAAGCTCCAGAATGTGTGATGTATATGTCATTCCGAAGTAATTTATTAATTTTCTAATAAGATGTTTCACTGGATCTGAGTTCCTCATTGCTAAGTAGGATTTGACAATGGATATGAGTCAGTTTTTGTAAAACTTCCTTCTCTCAATTTTGCTTCGCGTGGAGACCAAGGAACTAGGATCTTAGTTGAACCAGATTGAATTAATACCGGTTACTGAATTGGCTATGCAAGATCATTTTGCGCAAATATGTGTTCAAATATATCTAAGTGCTTGCTCTGGATTAGAATTGGAAAGTATCATTAAAAGATTGAATATGAAGGAGCACATTCGTAATGAAAATGTGATAGAAAATACATAGAAGTTTCATTCATCCTAGTCGCTTCCAGATCATGTTTTTAGCAACAAATAGGAAGATTGGAGTATAACCCAAAACATGGATCTACTTTACGATGAAGAGGTTTAGTCCATTGTAGTAGACAATAGATGATATGAGAGGGATAGAGTTTGAAAGAAAAGAAAAACAATTTCCATTGCTTTGGCAACTACCACTGCAACCAGAAAGATTTTAAAGATGACCTGGTTAAGTAGAAGGCAAAGGAAAGAACAAGAACATTGACTGCTTTGAAAAAAAGAAGGGAAGAAAATATTATTACGGAAGAAAAGAGAGTTCATTTAGAGGTGTCAAACGGGTTGGGTCGGGCAGGCCCAGGCCCGCTCGGGCCTGGCCTGGCCGTACGGGCCAAACCAGGTCATACGGGCCAGGCAAAATTTTTTTTTTACTAATTATTTTGTTTTAATTTTTATTTTAATTATATAAATTATTAAATTATATATAAAATTATAGATAATGTATAATATTATATATTTATAATATGAAAATTGTTAAAATTTATTAAAATTACAAAGTTAAATTTTTTTTCATAATGTAATATAAAATTAGTTTAAAATTTATTAGAATTATATAATAATTAATAGAGTTGTAAATTTTTAAATGAAAAATTAAAAAAAAAATAAATAAATCAATAAATTATGTTAAAAAAATTAAAAAGTAAAAAAAACATAAGAAACCCAAATGAAAAATGACCAATCAGCCATTAGATACCGAAGGTCTGAACCAAACAAATTAAAGTATAAATAAAGCGTACAATCAATAAAAAATAAAACATCGAAATCAAAAATTAGTAGATCATCATCAATCGTTAATCGGCATATCATGAGCATCATCAGCCGCAATATCAAGATCAGTATCATATGGATCATCATCATCAACAATCAACTCCTCCGCTATCACAGTGGATGCGGCTGCTGTCCATGTCCTAGTCCCAGCTCCAGCACGATCATGGATGCTAAATCTCGAATCATCACAATCCTTCAAACAAGCCAAGGCCTCAATAATATCTGGACGTAATCTCGATCTCCTATCTGAAATTATGTTCACTGCAACAGAAAAAGCAGACTCCGATGCTACGCTCAACACCGGAGGAGTCAGTAGATCCCGTGCCATCCTAGATAGCACGGGAAAGGTGGACTCATATGATTTCTACCACTGTAATATATCAAGATTCTTAGTATCAGAATGTGATAGGATTGAGCAGTAATCAGTATCTAAGTATCGAGAAAGCTCGCTCCTACGTGATGATCCACCCCTACATTTCCTCCTCGCTAGCTAAATAGAAAAATCGTCATCTCCGAACAAGGTATCCATATCCGTAATCACAGTCTCACCACCACCACCACCATACCTAGTATCGTAGGTATGGTGAATGAACCCTTCAGGTGGCTCTTCCAGGTTCATGCACGAGGAAATGTAAGTCAGGGTGTTTTCTACCCCTTCCACCTTAACCCTAGGGTCCATGCATGTAGCGAGGCAATAAAGAGATGGAACGGTGGACAAGTACTTTAAGTACTTGGTTTCCATCTCTGCAACCATATGGCTAAGTGTCGGGTCAGCTCGATACTTCCTAAACATGCTACTAATGTTGCATATGCACCGGAGTGCAATGCAAGTCGTGGGCGTATAAACCTGACGAATACATGTTCATCGTGTCATAAAAAATCTTCAGGAATTTCATAAATGAAATTCTTGAAGCTCAGTCAGTGTCGTCAATAATAAGTTCGTCACTCTTACTATTGACGTAGTCGGATATCACGTGTTCGTATCCAACACATGATTCCAACATCAGGTACTTGTAATTCCAACGATATCTCACATCCGATTGGAATTTCTTCTTCTTAAGATTCACAGACAAATAGGGACTACCAAACTCTTGTTGTCTGCGAGCAGTACGAATATATTTTAGTGCATTACGTATATTATCCAACTTGGGGAAACACACCTTCATACCCGCTTGAACAATCAGGTTAATCACGTGACACATGCATCTGACATGAAAAATCTTTCCTAATGGTGCGTCTCTAATATTTCTAACAAACATGTTAATCACTACTCCATTATTAGATGCGTTATTGAATGTGACACTAAAAATTTTATTTTGAATTTTATATTCCCTAAAGATTTTCATCATACACTCAAAAATGGCCGGGCCATCATGAGGATGAAGAATCTCAGAGAATCCTAAAATTTTTTTATTCATAGTCCAGTTAGAATCTACATAGTGGCTGGTGAGACTTGCATAAGATGATTCATCGTGACAGCAATAGTACAATAACAGAGGTTCCGCTGTTCGGTTAGCAGGCCGTATAATTTTTTGGAGTGAAGCTTGGCCCGTCCGAGTGATCCGACCTGCTCTGTTTAATTAAACCAAGAAATCATATTGATATAAATTGATTATATTTATGTTTTTTGGGTTGTTGTAATTTTTGGTGTGAAATTGTTCATCTCCATTTTTCTCCTCTCCGCGTGCTTTTTATCATTATTGTTTCTGTGCACATACTGTAAGAACTTCTATTTTGGTTATAACCTATAAACACATAAGCATTTTTCTGGTGGTTGTAGCTTGTCGTGTTGAACGACTAGTGAATCATGTTATTTTTTGTGATTCTGTTATGGTTTCTATTTTGTTTTTGATTCTGTCATGGTTGGATTGTGGTTGTAGATATATTGTTTATTATTTTTTGTTGTTCTCTTCTTCTGAATCTGTGAAAATATAAACGTGGAAGCGAAATTTCCCAAAAATGTATGTATGTGTGTGTGTGTGCGCGCGCTCATACAAAAAAAAGTTTGAACCTTAATTATGCCTTGCGCCTCAAGGCCCCAAAAAGATTTTATGCCAGGTTGAAAATACCAACATGACCAAAGAAAATATAAAGGTCATGCACGTGGTGAAAGTTATACTCATGGGTGAGGTTGTAATTATATTAATTAAAATAATGATTATAGAAGAAAACTTAGTTTCGGCGTCAAATATTTTTGTTCTAATGTCTTTATTATTAATATATATGTCAAATTTAATTTTATAATATTCATTATTTATTATTTTCTTAATCTATGACACTTGAAATAAGAGGAATGCAATATTTTTTATAATTTTTTAATTGTTATTGTTAACTTATTTATGTTTCTGAAAATATTAATAAAAATAACATAAATGCAACCCAATGTGTCCCTTTAATTTATGTGGGCATTAGGTAGTTTTTCACCTCCACCTCATATTATCATACTTCAGAGTTGTGGCTCATCACCAAAATTTCTCTAGTGTTTTACTAAAATGACATTTCAAATATAACAAAAAAATATGAGCATAGACAAAATACTACGATGCTTTTAGAAATTTTCAAAAAATAAGAGAGCCATATTCAAAAGAGAAGAGGCGAATAGATTATTGATATACTATGAAAAATAAAATATATTAATATGTTATTTGAAAAAACATTTTTTGATTAAAAAAAATATATTTTTCATTTTTTTATAGTATAAATCTGTCAGTCATTGGATTTTACCCATTGAGCCATTGGATTAATCCAATGGTTGATAAAATTTAAAAATGGATTTATTTTTGAAATTTAAACTGACACATTTCAAGCCTTACGTGCCCAACATGACACAAGGTCTAGGCAACCCTAACACAACATGAGCCATGCTATGGGTCGACAAGAGTTCAGTCTAAGCATTATTTTGGATCTTTCCATGTTGGAGTTGACACAACTGAATTATGCTATGTTGTGAACTTACCTAGTCCACCTGACACCTCAACAAAATATTCAACTTCTTTCAATTGTCTTCCTTGCATGCTAGTTTCAACTTGTTGTTCATTATATATGTGTGTGTGTGTGCGTGCGTGTGTGTGGTGTATGTATGAATGTATGTATCAACTGCATTTTTATATATAGAGAGAGAGAGAAAAAAAAGTGGGAGTTATTCCTCTCTCTCATGTTGGTGTTGTTTATAAAAACTTTGGTTATTTATAAAAGTGATATTGTGTTTTTATTTATGTGTGTGTGTGTGTGTAGATTGTGTTTCTATGTGTGTCTTGGAGCTTGGATGGTAGTTGGAAATTAAAGAATATCCTCTTCTATCAAGTAATTAAAGATAAAATATCCTCTTCTATCGAGTAATTAAAGATATATGATATGCTACCATTTCCTAGTCGTGATATCACATGCCCATGCTATAACCTAAAAAATAAAATGGAACAAGAATTGGAACATCCTCTCCAAAATCCTAAGTTTACATATTCGTATTGGATTTTGTGATTCTTAGAGTTTCATCTCCTAAAAAATATATTTTAGTCTAAACCTTAATCTTTGGTATTTTGTATTTTATGAACTTTTTGTGGTTGTGGGTGGGTCGCTAGAACACTTTATTCCAGTTGCTAGTATTGTAATTTGAACTTTAGACTATTCACTATATTGGATTTTTGATGTTTTATATTTGTGATAATTTTTGAATATTGGGTTTTTAAAAATTTAAAGCTTATGTTGCTTAACCAAATAAATATCATTCTCAAATTTTAGTTGTTTTGAATTAATCATAGTTCAAATGGCCTCCCAAAAAATTGCTATCATTAATGTGAGGTTCTAGATACCACCCAAAATGTGGTTTCCAAATTTCTATTGAGGAGATCATTCATTGATATCGAGAGAATATCTAACTTATTCATTATTCTTTTATTGATACTTGATTCTTTTGATACCAATATAGTGACATCAAATATGCTTTGAGATATTTTTGTTTGTGTGTGTTACATATAATTATTATTGATTTCTATTATCACGAATGATCACTCTATGATAATAAAGTTAATAGTTATCAATTATTCAATTTGAAAAAAAAATAGAATGCATGACTACCTTGTATTTAAATAGCTATATATATGCCTTAGCGAGTTAAAAAACTAAATCTAAAAAATTGAGTGAAGAAGAATAAGACGACATCCACTATAGGGTTGCTTTCATAATTTGGAAATGAATAAGTAATAATACTCATCAACATGTTATCGATGAAATCTATGTAGATAAGCTATGTGAGAAACTAAAGTTTATGTTAAAAAAGAATATACTTAGAAATAAAGTATTGATAATTAGATGTTTAGTTAAATTGAAGTTCAAAGATGATAGTTTAATATTGGCCCACATCAATATCTTTCTAAATTGGTGAACTAGGTTGCATTCATAAAGATGCTTTTAGAAGATGAGTAACTAGATGGTCTAATGCTGAGCTCACTTTAGGACAATTAGGACAACTTTATGGTTTCTTTCAGTATTTTATCACTTGGAGGTGTTGTGTCAATGCATGTTGTATCAGAAACATTGTTGTTCGATTAAACTAGGAGAAATGAGAATGGAAGATCTTCTCAGGTATTATCAGTTTTAAAAGATGTGGTAGGAGCACCATGAGGTACACGTAGACTAATGAAAGGACCTCATTCTTCCAAAGGTAAATCACAAAATAGAAAAGAAGTCTAATATTACTACTATAACAAGATAGGACATAGAAAAAAGGACTACAAAATTTGAAAAATACTACAACAATAGTACACGACAAGAGATAGGCCTAAGGAAGAGACCAACATTACCTTGAATGGTGACTTGATGCTAGTTAGCCATTATAATTCCATTAATCTAGTATCTTTGGAGGATAGTTGACTTATGGATTCATGATCATCATTTCATAATAGTGGGATATCACATATTTTGAGTATGAGAGGTATTTTTTGTTGATGCAAATATGCCATCCACTATTGCTGAGAGATGTCCAATACATATAAGATATTCATGTGAACATGATGTCCATAGGCATGCTAGATGACATAGGATACATGAGAGGTATTTTTTGGTCTCTCTCGAAGAGATTGAATATCCTCAATTTTATTTATATCGATATTTACTCTATACATAATAGAATACGTGGGTGGGACTATTTACTTTATAATATTCATTGATGATTACTCCAGAAAAGTGTGGACATATATACTAACAACTAAAGATAATATATTTCCTATCTTTAAAAATTTCCAGGCTAGAGTTGAGAGAGAGACCAAAAAAACTAATCTTCATATATTCTGATAAGTGACATAATCCAAGGGTCTATTTGAAATTCGCTATATATCTCATGACATTAGAAATGAAAAGATACTTGCCAAGATATCTAAATTAAATAGAATTACTAAGAGGATGAACCATACTATTGAAGAGAGAGTTAGTCCATGTTTTCTCATGCACAACATACCAAATAATTTTGGAGAGAATTAATGCTTATGGTTGTTATTCAGCACATCATTACTAAATATTTTGGATTATTTGACATGTATATATTATTGTGATTGTACTTATTTTAGTATTCATTGAATAGTTTCACTAAATATCTATTTTGAGAGATTTTTATGAATATTAGTGAAATTGTAGATATTTAGGGTGAAATTGGTAGACTTAGAGAAATAAAGGCTTGGGAGGAGAGAAATAATAGAGACTCATGATATTTCCCATGTCACGACTTAGATACACCTTTATATATTGCTAAATAGTTGTGATATTCTTTTTTGATTATAACTCTATAAAACTGGTCATGATAATCTTTGTACATCATATCTCTACCACTAAGTTATCATAATTTTTTTACAATGCAACATTGTCTCTATGGAAATAATATTTAATTATAATCATGGTTGAAATAACTTTAAAACATATAATGGTAATGATATTATTTTCATATCATAGTAACCAAGTATTCTACTAGTTTAATTAGTCGCAATAATTTCTAAAGTCATGACTTATTCAATACAAAGCCAAAACGCTAAGTATTTTGCATTAAAGCATTATTTTAACCATGACATTTTATTCTAGAGAATAATTACTCTATTCATAGCTTTTCCAATAATATGAATTTGTTCTATAGTGGAAAAACATTAAAGCTATGGTCATTCCCAATAGACATTGTGTTATAAAAAGTAAATCCATTAGTCATGGTCATTCCCAACTCTATGACTTAATATTATAAAATATAAATACATCATTCATGGTCATTCCCAATACTGCAATATTGTACTACAAAAAAAATATCAATCGAGACTATTGCCAACATCATAACACTTTGTTCTAGAAAGAATTTATCTTAGTCTTGGTATCCCCAGTGCCACGAGATCATGCTCCTAAGAAGATTTACTTAGTCATGAAATTCATTGCTACCATAACTTTGATACTCTAGAGAAGATCTGACAATACTAGAAAGTCATGACCTTATGCCAATATCATAATTTCTATCTTAAAGTATTACATGGATCCCCAAAGTATATGAGTCATACTTAGAAAGATTTTGCAAAAAAAAGAAAGATGAAGGGGGAAATTGGATTTCAAGCCAAGAATAATAACAAACACTAGGCAGCATGATTACAGCCCTCAATTAGGGCAAATCCAATGCAAACATGAGTAATATTTGATTTGGTTTATGTTTCAAAACTTAGATCATTACTTGGGCTTTCATGATGAACCTTTAATTCCATGAGATGCATCTTTGAAATTTCTTGCATAAAATTGCTCCCAATATTAGGCTAAATTAAGATATAGTGTTGGTACAATATTTATGCGTGATGGATACATGATTTATATGATTTATTTTTGTATTAATATTTTGGTTTGGATGTTGATAGATATAAGTAGTAATTAGAATTGAAATTTATAATTTTCATTGTATTGCAGGTTTATGTTTATGTGTGTTAGATGTGGTGGATGGTGAATGTATATCATGGGAAATACTTATGCAATATGGTAAGAAGAACATGATATCCCTTCTAATCTTAATCCATAAGATAAACTTACGTATAAAAATCAAAGATTGGGATAAGTTTAAATATTGCAAATATAATAATTATGAAGCCAAAAGTACAAATACTTATGACCAATCTATTGTTTATATTTTAGAAGAATTGACCTCAGATTATATGAACATTAAGTATAATATCAAACTTAGGAGTTTCATCATAATGTGGGAGTAATATGTTAGTCATGATGAATAATGAAAGGTAAGTCACGAGACACACTCAAGATGAGGTGCTTTGTATGGTGGTGATAGCCATATGAGTCAATTCCTATTGTATAATTTTCACATATGTTATTCTTGGGAAGATGTATATTGCTTATCATGGGTATAATACTTACGAAGATGACAACACAAATGAATTTATTACGACATCATCAAGACATTAAGGGTCAAAGAATAGAAGTTTATATTCAAAGCAATAGTTAAGAGTAGTGCAACACCACAAAATTTGTGTATTCATCTATTAACTTTCAACTTGCAAAAAACATGTGAATGACAAGAAAACTCGACACCACCATTCATGACCCAATTATTAGGACCCAAATTAAGAGAGGAACTAGATAAATTCCTAGTTATAATATTGATATCAGATGTCAAGCCATAGGTATTTATGAACTTATGCTTTAATACCAAACTATAACATCCTATGCATGAGAACTCTATCCAAAAATCAACATCTTGGCCAAAATCAAAATCACTTTTATGAATAAGTTCTACCGAGTAGCTAATTCATCCATTTCAAGAAACACAATGAAATGTTATAAATCCATAACAGTTTATATTTTATCATAGCATTCCCACATAAACATTTAAATGGAAAAGCCCATCATTCTAATTATTTTACATCAAATCCCATCAAGCTATAATCTAAAAATTATGACCATAAAAAGTTTCCATCCACTAGTGCCTATCTTGTACTCGAAATGTTTCTCAAGTCGGAGCCATGCCTATTAGAGAATATTCCTGCAAGGCTACTATTCTTCTAAGTGCACATGTGGTGGTCACAATAGCAATGAACTCTCATGATTCATAATACAATCTCAAACTTATATGTATATAATTGAAATGAGACTTGAATGTACATTATGCCTCAAGCACTTATCAGATCTCACCATACCTTATACATGTCAATGTATGATAAAAATTTCATTGATGAGCATAACCAAAGATTTATTTTAAAATAAAAACTTGTTATGTTTGTAACCAAAATGCTTCAAGAATTGCCACCATTTAAAAATCCTTTAAATATCAAATCCCTTGTATTGTGTAGTAGATTGTTTGGGTCTCATTAAAGAAACTTTACATGCCTACAAATATTTTATGGCCTTTTACCAATGTATATGTCTAATCAGTCCAGGCTAGGCTAGAGGTATCAAACGAGTTGGCCCGACCTGACCCAGTTTGTTTAGGCCCAATAGGGCTGGTGTGCCATACCTGGCACTACACACTTCCTTGGAGGGCAGGCCTAGCATGAGCCCGTCGCCTGAAATTTCCCCAGGTTCAGGTTGGCTGGTTCGGGTCAGGTCGGTCAATTTTTTAAAAAACCTAGGGTTTCGGTGCCGCGTCACCATGCCTCCATCGCTCCATTGGGTGTGCCGAGCCTCGCCCTTCGGGTGTTGGCACGTCGTCCTTCTGTTGGGCATTGCTCAATGCGTGGGCTGGCGTGCCGTGCCTGACATGACACGTGGGCCAAAAACCTTCGGCCTGGCATGACACGACTCATGCTGAGGGTGCGCCTAGCATGGACTCAGGCATGTCACTGTAGAGTGTTGTGCTGAGCTTCGGGCCGAGCTGGCTCGACCAGTTTGACACCTATAGTCCAGGCCTTACACATGAGGGAGAATCTAGCCCTTCTTGCTCATATTGACACGCATTCCTTTTTCATACTATGCAATGCCATGCTGCTCTATTAGTCACTATCCAACAATACCAAGCCAATCCATCCATCACCAAGCAATGATAAAAATTTCCGATATATCCACTGATATATCTCCGATATATTCATAAATTCTAAGTATTGATATATTTATCAAGACCGATATATCTATCATTGATTGGTGGTCATATACAAATACACACTGATATATCTTCGATATATCCATAAAATCTAAGTATCAATATATCCGTTAAAACTAATATTTTAATCCTTGTCACCAAGTGATGATTGAACATGACCATACATTTGCACCCATGTAAATGCAATGTCTTTATCCATATGCAATGTAATGCTCTAAATCAATTCAATATCATAAGACATGTGAATAAAACACAAGGCTCAATTCCATTATGCACATTATCGTGCACCTTGGTTAACCATGCCACATTAGAGGTGTCAACTGACCTGGGCCGGCCCAGCCCAGCACGAAACACGACACGATTTGGCCGTGCCTGGGCTGACACCGCACGAGAATTTTTCGTGCCAGTGCCCATGCCGTGCTTGTCCACGGCACCTAAATTTTTCGTGCCTGGGCTAATCGAGCCTTGTGCCGTGCCTGGCCCGACACGGTATCGTGGCCCATTGGCACAGTACATCGGTATGAGCTAAGAAACCCTAATTTTTTTTAAATTAGGGTTTCGGCGGTGTGGCGGTGCGACGGTGCATGCCGAAACCTAATATTTTTTATATTAGGGGTTTGGCTGCATGGCGGCGTTACGGTGGATTCGTGCCGCGGGCCCGTGCTGGGCTGACCTCCGCAGAATCGTACCGGGTCAGGCACGACATGATACAGTAACCATGTCATGCCTGGCCCGACATCAAAGCACAGTTGGGCCGGCTAAAAATGGGCCGGGCTGGCCTTGCACGTCCCGTTTGATACCTCTATGCCACATGCATATATTTTCCATCCATATTAAATATCACAATATGTCACATGGTAGTCCACATAACCTCATCATATATTAAGGTTAAACACAACTTGTATTTAACAAATTTTATCCGAATAAATTGGGCATTCCCCATTCTTTTCAATTGTAAAATTAACATTGTAATTGATGTGTTTAGAAGATGTTGCCCCTAACAATATATTATCTTTTAAGTTTACTTTACATAGAGATTTAATGCATCTAGTATGGCTCACTGTAACTCAACTTATGACCTAAATAACAAAATAGTTTGTATTGGAGACATAATTGTCCCTATGAGTTAGAACTATAATTCAAAACCCTTCAACTATAATTCGGTTCTCAGTGTCCTCCAAATTTTTTTAGGGAATTTTATTTTATTTTATCTCCTATTATAATCATCTAATTTAGAGGTATGTAGGACAATTCGTGGCTAAATTAAATTTGGGTTAATAATGAAATTTATATAAATATTTCTCTAATACAATCAAGCATCATCTTCATCCAATTCATTATTCATAACTTTATAAGTCCTAATACATCCACAATATGTAAACAAAACACATAAAAAAACAAATAAATTTTTCCAATATAGCCTTTTAGGATATAATGACATCAAGTAGGAATAAATTCTACATCAAAAGCCAAAAAAGATCTCGTGAACCCTTTTTATTAACCTCTAAATCTTGATTTCTCCATATTTTCTCTTTAAGACTTTGGATAAATTGTTTGATTCTGGTATACATATATAGATCTCATCAAATTGATACTTTTTGATTCTTTGATCAACTAAATCTGATCATCGAATCTTCATAGATCTAAGAGGGAAGTTTTTAGAAAACTATTTCTATTCTCTTTTCCCTCTCCCAGAGAGTTTGTTTAAGCTTTTTAGATGAGTATTTTCATTGTTTCTATTTTCTCCCTCTTTCCTTTCATCATCTAAATTTTTATAATAGCCATAATTTACTTAAGTTTGGTATTATGGATTTAGGGGGAGTCATGATGTTAGGAAAGATCATAACTTAATGAAAAGTCACAACTTTAGAAAAGTCATGAAAACTACGAAGGAAAGATGTTGCCTTGAAAAAAGTTGTGTTATCTAGAAGGAGAATAATGTCCTAGCTTTGAAAAAGTTATGGCATTCAAGAAAAAAAAACCACGACCTTGAAAAAAGTCATAATATTTAGAAAGAAAGTTACAACTTTGAGAAAAAGTCATAATATTTGAACACGGTTGCAACTTGCAACACATGTTATAACATTTTTGATATCGCATAACCCAAGGAAGTGATGCATTGACCTTAAGAATCATTATCATATATTAACCCCAAGTTTGAGCTACTTCTAATAATTTATCTCTAGCTATTCTGTGTCCATTTCATCCTTTGAGAATCTAGAACATATTTATTTATTGAATTCAATTTTATTTGGGTTTTACATTCTTACCCCCTAAAAAACTTTCCATCCCCAAAATTTAAATAGATACACTTGTAATATATATATATATACATATAATATTAACATTTAAAGACCAAAACATACATTCATTTTCAAATAAGAAGGGATAATTGGCATACACAGTGTCCTTATTCTCCCATGTTGTCTCCTCTATTCCTTGATAATGTCACAAATACTTTTACCAACCTCATAGTCTTGCCTCACAAAACCTATTCATGTCTATCGATAATGGGCATTTGTATCTCCTCAAAGGTTCTATCAACATCAATAATGAGCTTTCCCCATTCCACTACATCGGTCAGATCTAGAGTATACTTTTAGAGCATAGAAACATGAAATACTACATAAACACTCAATAAGTTTGGTAGTAAAACCAACCAATAAACCATCATGCCTACCCTTTCAAGTACCTCAAAGAGTTTAATAAATCTTAGTGAAAGCTTTCCTTTTTGATGAACATGACCACCTCTCTCATGGGCATCACTTCAAAAAGACATGATCTCCCACCTCAAACTCTAGACATCACTACCATCTATCAGCATAGATCTTTTGTCGACACTAAGTTGTTACAAAATGCTTTCATATCAAAAAAAAAAAAACTTCTTAGATTTATCTTTAATTAATTTATGGATTCATGGTGATTCTTTCTCTCACTTACATCCAACGATCTATTTGTATAAATTGCTTCACAGTGTACTATTTGCATGCTTGCTTAGTAATTATTATTGTAGATAAATTCTACTAAGGGTAAATGCTCTTTCTAGCTACCCATGAGATCAAGGATGCATACTCATAGCATATTCTCTTAAGTCTAGATGGTCCTCTCTGACTGACAATCTATTTGTTGATGAAAATTTATGCTTATCATCAATTTTATTCTAATGGCTAGCAGAAAACTTTTCCAAAAGATAAGATATAAACCTATGTTCTTAATCTGATAATATAAACATTGACACTTCATGTAACTGAGCTATTTCAGTATGTACAAACTATAGAATCTTTATTGAGTGAAGGTCATCTGCACTACTAAAAAGTATGTTAACTTAGTAAACCAATCCACTATAACCCACACAACATCCTATCATTGTGATGTCCATGAAAAATGAGTCACAAAATCCAACATGATTGATGAGAACATAGGATACAATAAAATTGTAAATGAACCACTCCAAATACCGGTTGGGCCTATTTCAAGAGCAAGGGCCAAGCAGTTTCAAGAGGCACTGAATGGGTTCATGAAGAAGTTCATTTGGGCCAATCCAACATTAGAAGATGAGTTTGGGCCAAGTCAAATCCTCGGAGGAATTAGAGCCAACAAAGAAGCCCAAAAGATCATAATTATCATCAAGGCTATTAATGACTTTTAGAGAGTGTTTGCAAGTTGTAGGCATAATTCCAAATTGACAAAGTTAGGTGGCCTAATTAAAATGTCAAAGTTAGGTGGCCAAATTGTCATAGTTTGGTGGCCTATTTAAAATTTTCAAGGTTAGGTGGCCTAACTTCATATGACTTTTCCTTTTTTAAGTGTGTTGTCTTGTGTTTCCTAAGCTCTATATAAAGGGCATTTGATGTATTTGTTAGGAGAACTTGAATAATTTCAATACTCTTTGGGAGGTTTTTCTTCTCTTTTTCCTTATCAATTTTTTTTGATTCACACTTGTTTTATCCTCACTTGATCTTCATATACTTGGTTTGGTGTCAATGCTACAAGAGTTACAAGCTTATTGTTCATAGTGAAACTAATATGATTCTTGAAGCCATCATGGTTGGCTCTGGAATCAAATTGTCATGGCCTGCCCAATAAGATGTGAGAAGCATACATAGGGACGACATCACATTGAATATCATCATGATTCTTCTCTATGGAGAAAGATACTAACACTTGCTTTTGCACCCTCACTTCCCCACTATCATTCAACCACTGCAACTTGTAAGGTCTAGGATGTTTTAGTGTTTGTAATTGAAACTTCTCAACTAGTAAGGCACTAGCAACATTTGCACAGCTTTTACCATCAATAATTAAAGTACATACCTTATTTTCAACATGGCAGTGGGTATGAAAGATGTTCTCACGCTGTTGCTCAATGTCATCCTCCTTCACTTGAGTGTTCCATGCCACATCACCAAGGCTTCTCCTTCCACTAGATACTCCAAATCAGCATCGTAGTTATCATCAAGTGGTCCCATTGACTTTTCCTTCTCTTCATTGTTTGTCTCAAATTTCCCTCCAAGCATAACCATGGTTCTCTTATTTGGGAAATTGGAAGAGATGTGACCTATGCCATGATACTTAAAGAATTTAATATCTCTATTATGTTTTTAAGTCTCGGATCTATCTTTTTGAGCTATTGTAGTGTTCTCACTCTTTATAGTTTCAACATTAGGTTTGGAAGCATTCCTTTCATCTCTCCCTCTTTGTAGTTTCAACATTAGGTTTGGAAGCATTTTTTTCATCCCTCCAATTTGGCTTCGATGAAAGATTTTTCCCAAAGTTGGTATTTGGTCGGCTACCCTTCCTTTGCAGCTGACGTTCCACTTTTGAGTGACATGCAACAAAATTTCCATCTCCACATAATGCTGCAACTCAACAATATTGGAAATATTAGGATTTAGACCATTCAAAAATTGTGTCATGGTGGAATCGTGATATTTTTCAATGTTAATTCGAATCATTGCAACCTTCATCTCTTTGTAGTATCCATCTACACTCTTGGAGCCTTAAAAGAGACCCTACAATTTATTGAATAACTCACAATAGTAATAGTTAGGAACAAATCTTTTCCTCATTACCGACTTAATGTCATCCCATGTCATGATGGGGGTGTTCATGGTCCTGCCTTCGTGCCATCACTAGTTGGTCCCACCAAATAGTTGCGTAGTCTATGAATTCTACTACTGAAAGCTTTGCTTTCTTCTCCTCTGAATAGTAGTGACAGTCAAATACCCTCTCCACCTTCTTCTCTCATTCAAGATAGGTTTTGGATCATTCTTTCCATGAAAGGGTGGGATCATCATCTTAATATTACCAAGATTTCGATCAAACTTTTCTTACCTTATTGGGTTCCATTGTACTCCTCGACCATGCCTTTCCCTATGAGGTAAAAATCTACCCTTTTTCTCTACCCCTTCCTCTTCTTCATCCTCATGACCATTCTCTTCATGACTCATTACTGTTGGAGTTTGCCTTCCTTGTCTCTGGTTTTGGGGAATCATTCTTTGTATTGGCTCCTCATTTTGTTTCGTTCGATCTTGTATGTTGTTTATCCGGACCTCTAATCTTGTAAAGTATCGTCACATCGCCTATTGTAGGAATGACTAGTCCTGACCTTCTTCCATATTTCTTGATAATTTATTGAAGATATGATTAGAAAAAAAACCTCACAACACTCCCTCATGTGTTGCACTCACTTTTTTTTCACTCAATTGTCGGCTTTTTTTTTAAATAATGAAAATTACTCTTGTCTTTTTCTCTAATACTTCTCTTTTCTTGGTTCTAATTTGAACTAGTGAGCCAGATCATAGATCAACCCAAGAAGTTTCTAAATATAAACAACTTTGAAAAAAAAAATTACAGAGGGAAAGATAAAGTAATACAAGGGAAAAGTATTTTGAAAAAGATGATGGGTAGGAAAATATTGAGAATAAAAGGAGATTCTTTCTTTGTTTTTTTTTTTTTTGAGGAGAATGTAATAACAAATAATATGACAAAAAGACACCGAGGCGTTTGAATGTCGAACCTCCGATACCAAATGATGTGGATTATTCCTTGAATCTTCACACATAATTGTTAATGACCCCATCCCCTTGACTATATTGAATCCAGAGCCATAAGTGTAGTGTAGCATTTCCATCCCCTTGGTTATATATAATCAAAAGCTGTAAGAACAAAAGTACAAGAAATATCCCCTTAACCATAAAAGAATCAAGAGCCGTAAGTTTGATACTACAAGGATTAACCTTTAAGGCTCAAAAGTTCTCACAAGAACCAAAAGAGAAGAAAAACCTCACAAAGTGTATTGAAATTATTCAAGTTCTCATGACGAATACATCAAAGGGCCATTATATAGAGCTTAGGAAACACAAGTCAACAAACTTAAAATATGAAAAGTCATATGAAGTTAGGCCACCTAACCTTGACAATTTTAATTAGGCTACCTAACTATGATAATTTGGCCACCTAACTTTGACATTTTAATTTGGCCACCTAACTTTGTCAATTTGGAATTATGCACACAACTTGAAAAAATTTTATAAAAGTCATTAATAGCCTTGATGATAATTATGATCTTTTGGGATTCTTTGTTGGCTCTAATTCCTCGAAGGATTTGACTTGGCCCAAACTCATCTTCTAATGTTGGGTTGACCCAAATGAACTTCTTCATGAACTCATTTAGTGCCTCTTGAAACTTCTTGGCCCTTGCTCTTGAAATAGGCCCAATTGGTATTTGGAGTGGTTTATCTACAATTTTATTGTAGCCTATGTTCTCATCAATGATGTGTTTCCATTTTCACTCAGAAATCTCCAAGGGATATAGCAATCATGTTAGCCTCGGGTGATTAGCTTTCACTTGTTGATATGTTAGACATCAATGAAAAAAGTCACTTACATCCATCTTTATCCCACTCCATACATAATGGCAATGAAGATCATAGTATATTTTTATGTCAATTAGGTGCATAACAAAACAAGATCAATGGAAATTTTTGAGAATATCCTCTTTCAGTTATGTTGACTGGGAAGCTACCACTCTTCCTCAATACCGAAGACTACCATCAAGTTTAATGGCTCAGCCTTCATCACCTATATCTCACCATACTCAATCCCTAATGGACACTATATCCATGTCATGTCCATGCGACTCAATCACCCTATTCATTAAGAAAGATGTATCCACTAAACTCCCCAATGTACCTTGGGCCTAAATCATGTTATTTAATACAAATTACACAATAGTCTCAAGCAATTTTCATTCTTGAGAAGCCATACTAGCCAATATACCATGTGACTTCTAACTAAGTGTATCAGTCATCATATTTTTCTTATGAAGATCATAATACAATATGAAATCATAGTCTTCTAGATTATTTATACACTTGAATTGCCTCATGTTGAGGTCTCACTATGTAAAAATATACTTCAAGCTCTTGTGATTCTATAACACCTTAAACTATCAGTCATACAAATAATGATTATAAATCTTTAAATCAAATATAATGGCTACTAACTCCATATTATGCAAGGTACAATTCAGCTCATGGTTCTTTAATTTTAGAGAACCAATGGCAACAATCATTCCACATTGTACCAATATATACCAATGTCCATCCTTAGAGGCATCATTATATAATATGTATATTTGCGCCTTGTCTAGAACTATTAGAATAAGAGCTAAACTAAGTCTCTTATTCAATTCTAAGAATGCCTTCTCACATGAGTCATTCAACATAAACTTGACCCTTGTCCAAGTTAGTTTCATCATAGGTATATCCAATCAAGAGAAGTCCTCATTTGGTACCATAGAAATCCCATGAAACTACATATCTCAAAAACAATATATAGTTTCTCCCAACTCATAACTACCTCAACTTCTCCGAGTACAAGGATATACCCAAAGATTATACCACGTGCCCCAATAATTTGACCTCACTAAGCTAAAACTCACACTTATTGAATTTTTAATATATAATTGATAATCTCTCAAACATTGAAGAACAATCCTTAAGTACCCCTCATGTTCCACCTCAAACTTAGAATAGATCAAGGTGTCATCAATGAAGATTACAACAAACTAATAAATATAGGAATAAAACACCCTATGTATGAGGTCCATGAATACCACTAGAGTATTTGTTAATCTAAATGGCATCATTAAGAACTTGAAATGCTTATATTTCATCCTAAATATTGCCTTTAGATTATTTATCTACCTAACCCACAACTGTTGGTAGCTAGTTTGAAAATCTAACTTTGAGTAAACCCTTTCACCTCTTATCTGATCAAACAAATAATCAATCATCCTCAGCAAAGGACATTGATTTTTGATCCTAATCCAATTCAATTGCCGATAATCCTTATATAATAAAAATGGTCTTAATTTTTTTCTTAGAAAATAGTATTAGAATACTCCAAGGTGAAATGCCAAGTCTTATAAATCCTTTATTCAACAATTCTTGTAGCTAGACTTTTGAGTTCTTGCATCTCTACTAGTACTATTCAAAAGTGGAGTCAAGTAATAGATAATGTTCTAGGGTATAACTAAATTGTAAATTCAATATATCTTTGTGGGGGTAATCCTAGAAATTTATTTGGAAAAATATCTTTATATTCACAAACCACCTGGGGTAGACACAAATTGTGTGTTACCTCATCCTTTCGAGTAAGGATTTCTAGCCAACTCATCAACTGTTCACAACCTAGCATCATACACAAATAGGGTAAGATATCATGCTTGTCCCTCTAAAACACAAAACAAGTATTATTAATTGTGTAGGTAACAACTTTCTTATGATCACAATCAATGATTGACCTAAATCCTAATGCATTAACAACTAGTCTATCCTAAGGATGATTTTAAACTCTGACATATCCATGACCTTCAAGTCTTAGAGAGTAGAATCCATGAGATCTCTAACTCACAACTCCAACATATTTGATTAATACTCGCCCTAATTTCTATGGGAGAACCAACAAGCATTAACATTTCTATGGTTTCAACAATCAAGTCCAAATATTTCATACATATTAAAGTAATAAAAATATGATGTACTATGATCAATTAATACCCTTTCTAATAAATAAAAGAGTAGAAGAGTACCTCATATGACTAATTGATCTACAATCTCAGTCTAAGGAGTGATGGCATAGACATACCTCCTATTCTTCAAAGTCTTGGCCGATGAGACTATTCCTCAGCCTTAGCTGATACCCTAGCACCTCTAACCTACCTAAGAAGTAGAAGGTTCTTGTACAACACATTAGATCTGATATTAGTTCATAGTGCCCATGTTAGGGTAAGGAGGAATAAATTATGTCTTTGTGCATTTAATTGATAATTGGGACTATGGAATCCTCCCATGAATATATGAGTATAGTGTGCCTTAAACTTCTAGAGATTACTTGACCCTTCTAGGCCTACCTTTGCACTAGCCTATGCAATGATAGTAGCCATGGCACTCACATGTGCAATGGACATAGTCATAGCTCCAATAGCCTACATGAAGGATTGCTAGTTAAAAGTCAGTGGCATTTAATTGTTGCTCCACCCACTAACATTGCATCCTTTTCCTTGACTTGTCATCTACACATGTCAAATAGAAAAATTTAGACTTTTTTAATAGTCTTGCTAGCAGTACATGTCCCAAGAACTAATAAATATTAAACCATGAATAATTATATTCATTCCATTACCAAACTTCTAAGATAATATTTTTTGACTCTAGTGTTCATCCATTACTATACACTTTTCATCTTGGACATATTTCTCACAATGTAACACATAATCACATAATACCAAAAAATGCAATACGCAATGAGTACAAAAAGCCTAAACTCATGCCCATCAAACCTAAGGTAATTATTTACCTAGGCTTTGAATACTAAGATGTAATACCCCAAATTCTTAGTGTCCAATTGACCAACTACCAACTTATGAAATACTTGTGAATGGATGATAACCTAACATCACCATGTATGATCCCAATTATTAGGACTCAAATTAAAAGATGAAATTAGATAGATCCCTAGTTATGATACAAGTTTTAAACATTTTCCCTGGGTACCCATGAACCTATCCTCTGATGATGAGCTATAATGTTCATTACATAATAACTCTATCCAAAATTTTATATCTTAACCAAAATCATAATCACTTTTACAAATAAGTCTAGATATTGGCATATTCATCTATATCAAGAAACACAATAAAACATTAAAACTCCATTACAATTAAAGTTTTATCATAACATTCTCACACAAATATTTAAATGGAAAACACCATCATTCTAATTATTTTACATTAAAACCCAACAAGCTATAATATAATTTTCTTCAAAACCAAGACTTCGAATGATTTCCATACACTGGCACCTATTCTCTACCTAAAATGTTTCCCAAGGGTTAGCCATGACTAGTAGAGAAAATTTATACAAGGGTACTCCCTTCCTATGTACACATATAGGGGTCATAATAGCAATTAAAAACATATGATTTATAATGCAATCTCAAATTGAAGATGCTATATGTATGTGATAAAATGAGACTCAAATCTATGTTATATTACAAGCCCTCATCGGATCCCACCATACCAAGTACATGCCAATGTATGATAAAAATATCATTGATGAACATATCCAATGATTTCTTTTAAAATAAAAAATATGTTTTATTTATAGCCAAAATGCTTCATGGATTGACATTATTTCAAAATCCTTTTTATAATTAAATCCCATGTGTTTATTGGGCAACAAGTTTTTGGGTTCTCACCTTAGGAACTTAGCACACCTACAAATATTTTATGATCTTTCATCAATGAATATGTCTCACTAATCTAACATTTCATTCACAGAAGAATCTAATCCTTCTTTCTCTTACCCACACATGTTATCTTTTTTCAGGATATGTAATTTTATATGGCTTTTTCGATTTTCATACAACAATACCAAGCCCACCCATATATCATCAAGAGATGATTGACCATGAATATGCACTCACACCCATGTAAATGCATTGTTCCCATGCTTATGCAATGTAGTGCACTAATACTTATTAAAGTTATGGAACATATAAATAAAAGATAAGACACAGTTACATCATGCACCATACCATGTATATTGGGGAACCATGCCATAAGCAAGTATTTCCAACTCATATTCAATCTCAACACATATTACAAGTCAATCCACATGACCATAATCACTTAATGCATTTAGACAGTTATCTAGCATAATCATCATGTTATAATGTTAACCATAACTTACATTTAACTAATTATGTTCGAAGGATTTGGGCAGCCTCCAAGTCCTGATTCAATTGAAAAATTGCCTTTGTAATTGACATGTTTATAAGATGTACCCCTAATTTTTATATACTTTAAATCATTGGGTTTGGGTTACACAACACAAGATAGTTTCAATGTTTAGAAATTTTATTTTGTTTCATGTCCAATTGGAAACATACAACTTGGACGTCCTTAGGCTAAGTTATGACCAAATCAAATTTGGATTATTAAGAAACTTTCTACGAAAATTTCTCTAATACAATCATCCATCATTTTTATATAATTCATTATTCACCATGGAATTTCCCAAAACATTTATAACATGTAAATAGAATACAAAAATAAAAATAAAAACAAATAATTTTTTCCAATACAACCCTTTAAGATAGAATTAAACCAAATAAGAAGATACTATATCTCAAAAGCTAAAGGATATCTTGTGAATTGTCTTTATTAACTTCAAAACCTTGATTTCTTCAAATCTACCTTTGATGACTTTAGAAAATATTTTGATTTTGGTATCCCAATGTATATCTCATTGAATTGCTAAACTTTGATCCTTAGATCAAATAAATTTGATCAAATGATCTTCAAAGATTTAAGAGAACAGTTTTGGAGAAACCCCCTCTCTTTTCTTTTTCTCCCCCTTCATGATAGTTCATCATTTCTATTCACTACAACAAAACTTCAAATTAATGACATTTTATACCTTGATGCTTTCAAAAAATATCATTATTCTATTTGTAATTAGACATTTAATGACACTTACTAGATGTGTCATCTTTAATAAAAATTATGTGATTAATATAATATTATATTTAACTTCATTTAATAAAATGAAGACTCGATCGCTAGAAAGACGAGCGCGTCTTCTTCATCATGTTCGGCATTTTCCAACAGCTCGGCTTCAAGCTCGTGTCTCCGATATCCTTGGCCATCTTTGCAGCATCCAGTAAGTTTCACCATCACTTTTCTAATTGTATCAGCTCTTCCATACATTTAACTTTTATCAAAAAACAACGCATTGAATCATTGGAATTGAAGATGTTAACTTATTTCATCAATGTGAACTTATCTCCGATCTTTTTGCATTTTTTCGCAGCATCTTCCAAAATCTTCTGTTTTACATCTTATATTCTGCATAAACTTATCATCATTCACAAGTAGATGGGAGGGGGGGGGGGGGGGAAGAAACATTATATTCTCATGTTTTGTTTTGGGAGAGGAATTATCTGGACATGTGCGAGTGGCCTTGTGATCATGACAATTGAGAGTGAATTCAGTGAGCCCATGGATTCCTATTGAGAATTAATTCAGAGGAAAACTAGGGGGGAAAGTGTAACTTTTTTGTTTCATTCTCTTCATTTTAATTGAGTTCATTTGTACTTGGAAGTGGAGGTTGCAGAAGCATAGCAGATTAGAAAGTGACTGTCATGGATGCTTTCTTCCCCATCACATTTCTGCCTTTTAGAGGAGATGTTTCGTTTTCACTCCCCCCAATACTAGCTTGAATTTGATCTTCTCTTGTTCTCCTCGCACAGAGCTAACCCAATTCCTTCTTGGTCTCTCTCTCTCTCTCTCTCTGTCTCGTCTTCTATGTGTTTTTCGGAAGCAAGATCTGATTTTCATTTTCTCTACTATTGATGCTTCACTCACTACAACAAAACTTCAAATTAATTATGTTTTATACCTTGATGCTTTCAGAAAATGTAATTATTCTATTTGTAATTAGACATTGAATGACACTTACTAGATGTGTCATTGTTAAGACTAATAGGTTAGGAGATTTCTTTACTCCTTAAAAATTGCCAAGGAATAAGGGGCTGCAAATTAAAAACCTTGTCACTTTTATTAGTGTCATTGATGTGAAAATATTAATTTTGAATTAATTGATTTGGAACTAATTTCTTTTGTATTTTTTATCTGTAAAATAAGTAATAAAATTTTAAATTTTATTCTTGATTAATAAAAAAATTTATCAAATTTTAGTTGAAATTTATTTATTAAAAATAAAAAGAAATTTATGATCAAATTAAAAAAAATTAAATATTTTTACATTCAAATTTGAATTTTTTATTTATAAAATAAGTAATAATATTTAATTTTAAAATTAAATTGTTAATATTTATTTTATCCCTAAGAGAAATAAAAATAAATTGAAAATTTTATGTCTTTTAATAAATTGATGTGATTAATATAATTTTAAATTTCTAGTGAGTCTTCATTTAATAAAATTAAGACTGCCTCACTATTATATGCAAATATGGAAGTTTCCCCGTTAACTTACTATCACATCTTCTTCAAATAGTTCGGACTTTTCCAACATCTTGGCTTCAAGCAGCACCTCTGAATATCCTTGGCGATCTTTGCAGCATCCAGGAAGCTTCCCCATTAATTTTCTAATTGTATCTGCTCTTCCATTCACTTTAATTTTTTCAAAAAACTGTGCATTGAATCACTTGAATTGAAGAGGTTAACTTATTTTACCATTGTGAACTTGTCTTCCGATTTTTTTGCATTTCTTCGCAGCATCCTCCAAAATCTTCTGTTTTGCATCTTATATTATGCCCTCGTCTCTTTTAATGTAATGATATTGCATGGCATGTTCTTTCTAGTTGGAAATGTAACAGAGTCCCTCGTCGAATAGCTCCCCCTTTTGACAGCACTCGATACATTTGCGGAAGAAGTTGACTTTAACGTAAGCATCTGCTGCCAGCTTATAATATGCTGCTTGTGTGAAATATTCTGCAGGTTCTTCAAGTTTGGGAACAGAAGTCTTTTCATAAATAAACAAAAAACCTACAGCTGAATCTTAGACACACTGGATTGTAAATTTGTAGCGGAAAAGATAAAAATTAATATTTGTTTGTATAATAAATTATATTAATTAGACATGTCATTTAATTTTTCTCAAAACATCATTATTTGGAACATGTTTTATGTTTTTATGGCACTTACTAGATGTGTCATTTAAGACTAATAGATTGTTAAGACTAATAGCTTGTTAAGACTAATAAAGGGCTGAAAAATATAAACCTTGTCACTATTATAAGTGTCATTGATATGAAAATATTAATTATGAATGTATTGAATTGGAACAAATTAGTTAGTATATTTTATTTGTAAAATATGTAATAGGTTTTAAAATGGCACTAGCAATAATCTAGAAGAGTTGAGTGGAAGAGTCTATGTCTGCTTCTCTATGGCTTCGTTTTCCATTTCTTCATTAATGGAATTCTCTTTGTTTGTTTATATCTTTCTTCCTCAGGGTTGTTGTATTCTCGCACATGATCTCTGTGAATAGATTCTTATGCGTTGCATGATAGGTCCTCACCGCCCTTTATTGTAAAATTAGTAGATATGTTACCAAAATGCATAATGCTTAATGGCTACCTTTGTTATATGGATATTTTTTGTAGCTTGGCAGGACAAAATAAAAAGCTGAAAAGGAATTTAAATTGGGATCGAAAGATAGAAATTGTAGTCAAATACTTTTGTCATCAGTTTCTACACGGCTTAGATTTACAAACTGTGGAAAGTGGAGTTGTACATGACTTATGCATCATATCTTCGGCATCGTGTTTTGTGTTGCTATTTTGTGAAGTTTAATTAGTTATGTTTCCTTCAATCAATGCAAAATTTGTGATGTTGGTGTTGGGTTTGTCGGTGATTTTACCGTAGTTGAGTTATCTGCTTCCTATTTTCAGGCTACTATTCTACCAAAGAGTAATAATGAATTCTTTTCCATTTCCCATTTTCAGGCTCAGTCTCCGGTTCTTCTTGCAAGGTCCAATTTGCTAATTACAAGGGATATAGAGTGGGCAATTCTTGTTGTTGGCTTTGAGCAGGTGATTATCCATTCTTTTTTATTTTTGATCTCGTGCCATTTTTATACATGTTATTCTATTTGTTCTCTCCTCCTCTATTTTTCAGACAGTGAAAGTATGGAAAAAAATGAGGCTATATTTCATAAAAATGTGTGCTCTATAGTCATGTCATTTCAAAATCAATTAGCCTAAGGACCTAGAGACATGTAATGTCATATCTAGAAATTTGTCTAGCTCACGTATTTGTTTATTTTATGTTAGATATTACAGCAAAGTCAAAATATATTAGTATCTTGTATTGAAATAGATGAATGGTAAATTAATAGTCACCTAATTAAATACTTTTACTCTATTTTTTAAATGATTTCTATACATTGAGAAGTATGTTCTTCCTCACTAAAAAGAAAAGAAAGAAAAGAGGGATATTATTATCAAAATAAAAAGTATGAATTTTATCCATTATTACTAACTTTGTTTTTGTTGTTGTTAAATTTGTTTAATCGTATATGTCAATTGTTATATAATTTATTTTTATGATATGTTGTTATCATTCCTGTTTTTTTTTCCAATTCTCTATAATATATTTTTTTCTGCATGTGTAATTATTTATTGTTCATCTTTTTGTATGTAGGTTACCTTATTTGGAAATTAACTTTTAACTTTGTCAGGCGAGCATGAAGCAGTTTATTGGAGATAATGCACAATTAGGTTGCATATATCAGAAATTTTGAATTGAATTAAAGAAATGAATGCTGAACTTTTGTTATATATATATTTTTTTGAATTGTAAGAAGTCCGAGTTCCCCATTGTACTTGATAACTTTATTCTTGGTATGGATTGTAAAGAATGTTTTTCTTATGTGCATGCAGTATTACAATAATATGTGAAAATATATTTACAATAATTATTAAATTTATATTAAATAAAATCATTATCTTCCTTGATACTTTTACTAAGTGTCATTGTATTCAAATAATTTAAGATTGATACAATAAATTATGATGTTTTCCGAGTGTCAGTGTAGATTAGTATAATAATTAATGTCACTTTAATTTAGCGTCAAGGTTTGATCCAACGACACTGCAAAAAAACATCATTATATGCAAAGACTTTTTATGTCAGGCTAGCGGATGACGCTATCGATAAGCGACATGAATTATATATAATGATGCTTTTTAAGCATCTTTGATTATGTTTTTTATTGTAGTGATTCCCCATGATTTTCCTTTTCACCATTTCAATATTTATAATAATTTGAATTTACTTAAGTTTGTTATTGTGGCTTTAGGGGGGTCGTGATATTAGGAAAGATGATAACTTAATAAAAAATCAAAATGATAGAAAAAGTCGCCAAAAATTAGAAGGAGAATAATGTAAGATTTGGAAGTCATGACATCCAGAAATAAATTCTTGAAAAAAGTCATAATATTTAGAAAGAAAGTCATGACTTTGAAAAAAAATCATTATATTTGAATAAGATTGCAACTTGCAATACATATTATGACATTTTTGACATTTTGTAATTTCAACGAAGTGATGCCATAGCCTCAAGCATCATTACCATGTATCAAACTAAATTTTTAGCTACTTTTAACAATGTTTTTCTAGCTACTCTTGGCCAATGTTATCCTCTAAGGACTAAGTATCTAGAAAATGTTTTTTTGTTAAATCCAAATTTATTTTGGTTTTTACATGTAGTTGACGTTTTGCTGAAAAAGTGTATATGTGCATATGAATTATAATAGAATAATGTGTGGTTTTCATAGTAAAAAACTGAGAGAATAACTATGAGGAGATCATCCTTGGTAGTTGTAGTCCAAGGATGACAACCATCTTCTATGCAAAAAGGACCCTATGACATTTTCATATTAATCTAATATTCTTCTAAAAATCAACTATAATATTGACTAAATACTAAAGAAGTATCATCATGCACCAGAATATAAACCAATCATATAGTCTAAGTATTCTTTCAAAAATTCAAGTCTATGTACTCAATTGGAGTAATAATTAGTTTATTGTTGGTTAATCAAACCACGTGATAAATCTATATGAGATTGATATCCTAATTTACATCTATTTACTAATCTACAACCTATATACTTATGGGACTACATTGGATGAGATAATATCATCCAAGGAGGTATTAGAATCATGTCAATTAAAAATAAGTTTTGGTACCCTCAAAAAGTTAGAATAAGTTTATGATGCTGCTACTTGGGGTTTGATTAATTATAGTTTGATTAGTCAACTTTAGTTGACATAATTTTTTTGTAAGATGATAGTTCTTTTTCTATTTGTTAGGATAAATTTATTAATTAGTGTTTATATTGCATTAGTATGTTATTTTCTTTATATTTTATTTTGTTTGTTTTATATCTACTGCACCTATATGAGTAGCAATTATAAAATTGAGTCAACACTTATAGACCCAAAAATTGAGAGAACAATGAGAATAATCTTGAGATAGAAAGTTTAGAAAGACCAAGTGCATGATCTGTTCCTACCCATTCTATTAAGTTGAAGAAACCAATTTAATACAAAGTAGCAAGAATTATTTTAGACAGAATATGGTGACTTCCATCTGTACTTTCATCCTGACATTCAAAGTGATGAAGGACTATCATATGTGTGTCAAGAACAACCACTAAAGCATGATAATCTATATTCAACAAACAAGCTATCATTTTAAAAAATTATTTTGGAATTATTAACAAAGACAAAGGAGAGTAATGATGTGGAAGAAGATCGAAATAGGCTTAGTGAGAATCAAATCAAGGATACATATTCATAAAACTCAATTTGAAATAGGCTTAGTGAGAATCATATTCATAATGCTTTAGTGATCATTCTAATATTTTATATGATACACATTCATGACTTTTAATGTCAGGATGATAGAACCAATGGTTGTCACCACTCAATTTGAAATAGTACCACTATTTTATAGTGAATTAGTTTTTTCAACTTGATAGATTAGGTTGGAATAGATCAACTACTTGGTATCTCTGAATTTTTTATCTCAAAATTGCTTTCATTGTTCTCTCATTTTTTAGGTGCATGCGTTAACTCAATCCTAGAAATTTTGTTCATTCAAATGTAGTGACTACAAAATAAAAAAATAGAAAATAAAGAAAATAAAAAAGAAATACTAAGTAATAAATCTTTCCAAACAACTAAAATTATTATTATCTTTTTTCAAATATAATTATATCAACTCAATTTTACTAATTAAACTACAATCAAACAAACCCCCAATAGTGGTACCAAAATTTTGTTATCACTTTGTGGTAGTATCAAAGTTTGTCATTAATTGACAAGATCTTAAATCCTCATTGGGCTATCATCTCTCATCAAACATTGTCTTGTAAGTATATATGTTGTACAAGCAGCAAAATTGATGTAAGCCTTTATATCAATCCCATATGAATTATATATGTAATTCGATAACCTAATAGTAAACTAATAGCTACTCGAGTTGAGTATAAAAAGTTTGCTTTTTGAAATAATACTTAGACTCTATGATTAAATCATATATTTTTGCATGATAATACTTATTTAATATTTGGTCAATATCATATTTGATTATCAAATGAATGATAAATTAGAGTGAAAATGTCCTAGTACCATATTGACATGCAAGGTAGCAATCATCCTTAGACTATCATTGCCAAGGATGATCCCCACGTAATCGTCCCTATAATATTTTTCCACCAAAGTCATATATTATTCTATTCATAGGTCATTCATACATCTACTCTTTTAGGAATGCTTTAACTATCTTTGATGATTATTTTGAATACACACTTCTATTCTTTAACCCTAATATCTTAAAGATATAAGATAATGTAGTAAAAAATATATTTGTGCTTTTGGATTCATAAGCATCATACTAATGAGAATTAACATACGTCTTCCCGTGAAATACACATGTAAATATCATACAAGAATAATTGACTCACAGAGTTATCACAACCATGAGAAGCACCTCATCTTGCATATGACCCATAATTTACTTATCATCTTCCATCATGATCGATACATAACTCTCACTCTATGCTAAAACTCCTAAGTTAAACATCTTACTTAACATACACTTTACTCAATGTTAGTTCTTTGAGATTGTGCATAATAGATTGGAGGTAAGTTTATTCATACTTTTGGTTTCATAAGTATCATACTTGTAATGATTAAACTTACCTTAATATTGAATTTTCATATATAGGTTAATTTCATATGTTAATATTATAAAAATTATCACTTCCTTCTTAGCATATAATGTGAGTGTATCAAATAACATACCTATTACCATTTATAATGGCCAACACACAAAAACTTATGATATTGTGAAATCCTAAAATTTAGTTCTAATTAACACCTATATGCATCAATATACAAACCATGATATTAACATAAACATAAATTATATAAAATTATATATCTATCATACACAAGTATGTTGTACTAACCCTTGATCTCAATTTAGCCTAACATTGAGATAAATTTTATGTAAGATATTTTGAGAGGCATCTCCTAGAATCAAGAGTTCATAATGAAAGCTCAAGTGATGATCTAAGTTTCATAATATATACCCAATAAATAATTGCTCATGTTCAACATTGATTTGCCCCTATTTAGGGGTTGGTATTGCACTACCTATAGTTTATTATTACTCTTGAATTGAAATTCAATCTCTCAATTTCTTTTTTTTTGAAAAATCATTTACGTGTTGTTTATATATTTCAAAGATCTGTGTAATACTTTAAGCTAGAAGTCATGAAACGGGCTTGATGTGCTGACTTTCTAGCCTCATCAGTTCTTTTCTATACTACAAAAGTCAAATTTATAATAAATTCCACGGCCCAAATAACTCCTCTTAGGAGCATGATGTCATGATGCTAGAAATGTTATGGATGAGATAAATTCTCTCTTAAATAAAGAATCACATCATTGATAATGACCAAGACTAATATAGTACTCATATGATATCAAATTTGTTGTTACAAATAGTGAGTACATGACAATTTTATGTGGAGTATGTGAATCATATACCAGAGGTCAATGGTCAAATTATTGTCATTTATATATTTTATTAAACATAATATGTTCATTATTATTTTATTATTTAATTTGATAATTAATTTCATGAATAATTAATTCTCCACATGATCATCAAGTGTGTCACTTTATAATTAAAATAATTATAAGTTACTAATTACAACTTAGAATAATACTTCATATAGTATTACCTCATGTAATAGTTGAAAAAACCTTCTAGAAGAAGATATTAAGCGACATGAAAGTAAAATGATTTTAATATTTCATCTAATTTACATATAAAAATATACCGTGTCAATCTATAATATCTAATGTAATAGTCACAAAATTTAGAATGTCTCCAAGTTGATTACCAAATAGAGGTTACAAAAAAAAAATATCATCTCAATGCTAATAAGTCACAAATCATATGACATTAGGTATTATGAGTCTCTATGAGATGATAAACAAATAGAAAATAACAAAATTATTATGAGTATCATAAGCCTATCAAAGCATGAATCATATGACAATTAGAATTTTTCCATGTGCCCATACATAGTTAGTCATTCATGATAGCTCATGCCTAAACAAAACTATTACTTATTTTCATTGATTCTTTTAGTAAATGGATTGAAGAAGAAGCCCATGCTTCTTCTTCAATATAATTTTTTTACATAAAAGATTGATATTTTATTTGATCTATATAAAAGAATATAATTGTTTTTATTTGTAATACCTCATGCAATAGTTACATAAAATGGGATGTCTTCAAGCTAACTACCAGATAGACGATACAAAAAATGATCATTACCATGTTTTAAAACCTCTAGAGATAATTAAAAGGAAAGAAGATTAAAAAGTTGGTATAAGTCTCATTAGCTTGTCGAATCATGTGCCTTATGACAATTAAAATTTCTTCATTTAGTAATACATATTGGTTGGAAGCAATGAAACATATAGAAATGAACATATCTACCACTTGGTTAAATAGGTCAACACCATCCAATCACTCGCTAGTAGCTAAAGAATTAAATCTATTAGATGAGGCATACAAATGCATAGATATCCAAGTAGCCTCTTACGACAAAAGGTCACATAATAATATAATAAGTACCCATAAGAATACGCCTAGACCAATTCCTTAATCATATCTTTGAAAATAAAGCTAATTGATCAACTAAAAAGTTGCAATCAAATTATGAAGACTCATATATAGTAGGCAAAATTATAGTTTCCACATTACATGTTATTAATGAGCTATATAGGATATGAGTCCTCTAAATGTGGAACATGTCCCACCAAAAAAAAAAATACTTTTAATAATAGAGGTTACTCTCAATGAGCAAGTACATCATATTCTTTATATTTTTATAAATTATTGGTCAATTCTATAATTCTAAAATAATATCATGTACAAATTCTAATTTTGATGTTCTCTAGTTTTATATTCTGAGATTCTTTTAAAAAATGTTATAATGTTGGTTATGTTTTATATTGTTAGATTTCACCTTAATAACTCTAACTCATTACCACAAATATTTTATGTAGGATTTTCCATGTTTTTTTTATAATTTTAGATTCTAAGATTCTTTTAAAAATTTTTATAATGTTGGTTATGAAAAAATGAATGAAGCCTTCAAATTATTTTATTTATTTTCTTGCAATGTTTTCTTATAGGCCATAGGTATTCAATTGATAAAACCTCTTTTTTCCATACCAAGAAGACTAATATACTTTCAAGACATATATCATAGTATTCACTAATTATTTTTATAAGTCTTTAAAATGCAAGTATATCATATTGTGATCAGATGTTGAAATACTGATAGTTCGTATCAAAACTAAATGTTATGCCAATAAACTAGTTTATAGATGATGATTACTAAGAAATTATGTTTGTATTAAATATTTCATATTTTATTGATTTTCCAAAGTCACCATGTAAAATCAATGGTGTAATATTCACCAGTAGTCACAATTATTCTATAGCACAAAAAGTACAAAAATTATGTATGCATACTTACAATCCTACCAAATCCACAAGCACTGTAATGCATACACTCTTTACCAGACTTTTTTCATAATATAAAACACAAAATGCGCATACAAATACAGACACACAAATGACAGACTTTTCGAACAACTTAAAAACACTTTTTTCTCACTCTTAAACTATAGACACCACACACCACATAAAAAAGATGCACTAAGATTTAAATGTGAAAAACTCTAATTTGGATGGGAAAATCCATGTTGGCGGATAGGTCACAACTAGTACATAAAATAATAAAGCACAATTTTCCTCTCTGTTATGTGCAATGCCAAAATTGCCTATAAGTTTTCTAATGTTTCCTTTTAAGAGAGAGCATGCACACGCACACACACACACACACACATCTTTCTTTTGCTATCAAGCATTTCCTCTTTTTAACCTGTTGAGATTTAGATGGAAATAATTTAATGCTCCCCATTTTATATATATTACAAAGCAAACCAAATCAAATGAATCAAACTAAGCAAAGCAATCCAAATTGGTTTCAGTGAACCATTCTGCCTAGTTTATTCAAACCCAATGTATCCAAATCTATATGTTTCGGTAAAATCCTTTCTATGAAATAACTATTAGAAAAAATATTTTTTTTGTAGATGGATGAATATGTGCAAAATATTGAATAAAATAAAAATACACTAAACACAAATTTATAATACAATGAAAAAAGGAACTCATGTCTTGTATCCATGAAAGCTAAGCTAAGAACTTTTATTAAAAAATGAAAAAAGATATGAGAGGTTTGGAATTTGATTATACTTTATATGGCTCAGTGGGTATTTATGACTACAAAGAGATTGATTAAGAAGTAAAACATGTTTTACATTGTGTTTATCATTGATTTTTTTTTCATGTTTTGCATATCCAAAATATTCACGATCCAAATGGCTTTTTTTTATGAATTCACTATATTTTAATAGTGTTTCACAAGTATTAAAATATATTTAAGCATAAGTAATATTTTCGGATTAAAATAAAAATTACAATAATTAGAATATTTTTCCAATTATTTGAAATAATGAATTCTCTTTAATTCTATTGAAATAACCTAGACTTAAAGTAAAAACACTTATTTTAGTATGTTAGGATTTCCAAATAGTTCTCATTCTTTATTTACCATTGATAATCAATCTCAAAAATTAAGTTTTCATTTATTTATCTTAAATTTCCACACAATTAAATCAATTGATATGAAAAATTTATCTCATTTATATTAGTTTGCAATGGTATCACCTTTGAAGACAACCTATGTATCTTTATAAAGTTTATATTTGAGTTGATATTACTATCTTTTTTTGATATCGAGTTAATTCCAAAATTCACATACTTTAAAATTATACCAATTTTAAACATTACATTTAAAAAATACTAGTAAAAATATAGAGCAAAATAAAACCCAATCCATTAGTATTCAACTAATTACAAGTTATTCCATATCTTATGACTTTATTTTCAATTCATAATTTAATTACAATAAGGGGTGACTTATAATTTATAATTATGATTTAGCACAAAATTTAGAATTTGTTAATAAGTAAAAAATATTACAAGAAAAAGACCTGTGTTGATGGAAATAATGTTAAAACAAAGATAGTGTCAAAATGAAAAATATTGAACAAAATGAAAAATATAAAATTAAAATATAATCAAAATAAATGTGATTATATTATTTCTAGAATAAAAAACTCCTATATGTGAAGTTGATGAATGAGTTAAACTTTTTTTTTGTTATGGACAATGCTACTCACTTTCTTTAGCTATAAATTTGTCCAAGGGGCAAAGACCAAATTCAATTTGATTATTATTAAAAAATGGTGAAAAATACTTTGGGCTGTTTTTTTTTTGTTTTTGTATTGGGCATCTGAAATGAGACAATGGCATGACAAAAGAAAAGTCTTATGTATATTTTTTTTCTGCAAGTCTCTATATTTATAGTTTTGTAGTATTTTTATGATTATTAAAATATTGTATGTATTAAAGTTATTTGACAATTCTCTCATCCGGAAAAATTAGGTACTCTTGCAAATTACTTATTTGGGTTCCTTGAACTATCATCTTGAAAACCCTTTTTATGTTTTATCTGAGTTATTAATTCTTCTCTATGACACACTTGTTTCTAGGGATCTCTCTAATAATAAAATTAATGGATCAATCTTTACTTCCATTGATAAGTTATAACATTGTTTAAAGTTGTATATTCGAGTTCTAATCATTTCCATTATTTTCAAGCACCATTTTTCTTATTCATCTTCTTTCCACATTTTTTTTCATAGGTAGAAACCTCAATAAGAACTAATTAATATGATACATTCCAATTCAATAGTTTTTCATGCCACGAATGGAATCAATCCTAAGGTCATCTCCATTTTTTTTGTTTTTTAAATTTGTCATATTTCTTTGGCAAAAAACTAGCATCACACGCCATTTCTTTGTGTGTGTGTGTGTGTGTGTGTGTGTGTGTGTGACTAAGAAATGTTACTTTATTATTTTTAATTTTATTTTGATAAGTAATAAAATCCACCACCAAAAATTTATGTACAACCTAAATAAGTTTCATAATATTACATTCTTTGCTGAAAATAATATAAATCTCAATTTTGATCTTCCTAACTAAAAATTCTGGATCTTGGGCGTTGCCTTCAAAGAGTATTCTATTCCTTTCTTTCCCGATATGATACACAGCTGCAGCAAAATATGCCTTTTGAAGGTTGTTCTTAGGTGTTTCTGCCAAGTAGAACTTCTTCATCCCTTTGAAGCTCAACGAAATAGAATTCATGTCCCTTTTAGTTTCTGTCCAGATTTTTAATTCATTCCAAATATACCTAAAATAGTAGCAATCAAAGAAAATATGCTCCATGAATTCTACAAGGTTGCAGAATTAGCAATTAATATTTTTTGGAATCAAGAATGCATGATCTTTAGTTCTAAGTCTTCCATGCTTGGCGATTAATAAATTTATCACATGTTTAGGCACGTGATTCTTCATCCAGATTATTTTAGTCCAAGCTTTCTTTTTATTTTGAATTTATCCCGATTAAGAATTTATATGCATCATTAAATGATCCTGCCATTGTCCCCCCATATATTCAGTAATTTTTCAGCATGTTCCTTGGAGCACGCTTTAATATTCAAGATATACCTAAAAGAAATTAGAAATTTTCAAAATAGAGAGTCTTCTTTTGATATCTAGTAATCCCAAGTACTTTGGGAATTACGGTAGAAATGATGGACTCACTTAATCCAAAGTGAGTCCTCTTTTCTATTTATTCGCCAAAAAAGTTTTAAAAGAGAAAGCTTTATTCCATATGAAAATATTCAGGATACCGAGACCTCTAAGAGATGTAGGTAAGCAGACCTTTTCCCATGAGACTTTAGGTCTATATCTACCAATTTTTGGACCTCCCCATAAGAACCTTCTACATGCTCCTTCTATTACATTAATGATATAGTTAGGTAGAAGGAAAATCGAGAATCAATATCCTTCGATTCCTTGTATAACCGTGCATAAGAGCTCTAATCTTCCAGCTATGTAGAGGATTTTACCTGCCCATTGATGAATAGCTAAGGTAATTTTATCTAAATTAATAGAGAATTGAGAGGATATTAAGCGGCTTGAAGAAAGAAGAACCCTGAGAAAAAATAAAAGAGAGCATGCCTTCTTCTCGTCCAAACTTTTTTAAAATTTATTCTATTAAATCTTTATTTACTCCTACAAAGAAAAGATTCGATTTAGAAGAGTTAACTTTTAAACTCGAGACTGCTATAAAGGCTCATAATGTGTCCAAAATTATGCTTGTGGAGGACAAGTTGTCTCTAGAGAAAATGATTAAATCATCCACATACATTAAATGAAATATTTTTAGTGGAGCACATCCTGAGTGAAAAAATAAATGTTCTAAATATATTGCATCTATCAACTACCTCGAATGATATTGTATACATATAGTAGAGAAATTAGGAGAAATAAGGTCTCCTTACCTAAGACCCCTATTGCCTTTGAAGAAGTCATGGAGTTGTTTATTAATCACCACCGAAAAAGATGTTGTACTAATGCATTCATAGATAATCTCTATGAAGTGCTTCTATTAGGAATCCCCATTCAACAGTATCAAATACCTTTTGGATATCTATTTTAAAGAGGCATCTTGGGAGATCATTCTTCTTGCGTATATCCTGATCAAGCTTTGTGCAAGGAAAAAATTGTTCGAAATTAATCTCCCCTTCACATAGGCTCCTTAAGTTGGATTTATTATGCCACCCAACATAATTTTCAGCCATTGAGCTATGAGCTTGGTGATTATTTTATAGATTACATTACAACAAGATATTGGCCTATAGTCTTTGACCCTAGTTACATGTAAAGATTTTGGAATTAGATCTATATAGACATAGTTTATTTTCCTCAGTATTCTTCAAGAATGGAAGAAGCTATTTATAGCTTTGATCATATCACATCCAATATAGTTCCAAGAGACTTTATAGAACTCAACTGTGTAACCATCTGGCTCGGGGAATTTTGAATCGCCCATAGTGAAAACATTATTCTTTATTTCCTCCAAGGAAAATGATAGAGAAAGCAGATAATGATCTCTTTCATGGAGCTTATGGCCATTTGATATGATTCATTCCTCAATTCTAATCCTAGGACTAGATGAGCCCAAAAAAGTTTTATATTATGAAACAAATGTCTCAACAATATCCTTTTTAGATTTCGTATAGCTCCATCTTCTTTAACAATGGTGACTATTTTACTTTTTCGTAGCTTAGAGTTTGTTAGCGCATAAAAGAACTTCGTGCACTTATCACTTTGTTTGAGATAATTTATCTTGGCCTTCTGTCTAAGGAAAGATAAATCACACTCTTCCAATTTCCTCAATTTGATTTTGAGGCCTAGCTCCTCCTCCTTTATAACCAGATTGGGGCATTGTAGGATATTCTTCTAGACAGATTGAAGAGTATTTTTGGTAAATGACACTCTTGCGCTAATATACCCAAAATGCTTTTCATTCAGTTTCTTTAGGGGTTCTTTTAGCAGCTTCGGCTTTTTGACTTGTTGGAATATAATAGACTCGATAATGTTCTTCTTCCAAATATTAAGTAGCATAGGAGTGAACTCTTTGTGAGAAAACCACATATTACAAAATTTGAAAGGGATTATCCTACCCTTTTCTACGCTCTCAGTAGATATGAGCATTAGGTAATGGTCCGAAAATATCTCAGTGGTCAAAAACCATGCATGACTATCCAGTTGTAGATTACCCCATTCATTATTTATCATTATCCTATCAAGCATACTAGATACCCTACCATTTGTCCAGGTAAAGTAGTTGTATGATGAAGGTAAATCCTCTAGATTTAACATGAATGTGCAATTTAAAGCATCTTAACACTCATAATTTGTAACAATTTTACCTCCAACCCTATCCAGCCCAGAGATGGGAGAGTTAAAATCTCCAATTACAACCCATGGAGAAGAGTTGATCCTACCCTCTTCAATTAAATTTTTTCAAAGGCTTCTTCTGTTGGTGATAGGGTGGATGCCATAAATGACTGACAATCTAAAAGTTTTCCTCTTCTACTTATCCATGACTTGTAGGTAAGCATGTTGGGATTAGCAAGAGAGTACATTGGTGTATGTGATCTGATTATCCGATAAAACTAGGATCCTCCCATTCTTGTGACAAGATAAGTTATTTATGGCACATAGCCTTCTAAATTTGATTCTCATTAGCCAAGCCAACTTTTTGTAGCTTAGTTTGGTCTTTATGATTGCAAAAATATCAATAGAATGGGCATAAAAAAGCTTAAGAACCTCCTTTTGTTTGATGGAGCAATTAAAACCTCTTAAATTTAGTAGACAATCTTTATGATATACCTTTTTCCATTCTTTTTGTATACTCCATATGTAGTCTCACCAATGTTAAGATTTTATATATCGAATAGTACTTTACAAAGCAAGCAAGTAGATTTCCCTTCTTAGTGCCCATATCTGCTAGATGGAAAATACCCTTACATAATATTTCCCACACAAACCAATGATATCATATAGAAAATACAGATTAAGTTCGTTACAAGTGACATGAGATGCCCTTAAAACCACCCTTACAAACCAGGAATCTATCAAACCCCATAGTTTCTAGTGCTAGCATGAGTGAAATCCCAAGAAAGTCCCCATGCATTCATGATTCATACATATCAAGCATCATTTCCATATAACTATTTGCATTATAAGGCTCATTTATGAAGATGTCACCTTTTCTTCGTTCCAGACGGCCAATTAGTGGATAAGATTTTTTCAGGTGGTTTTAACTTTATCCATGCATAAAGAGAAGTTAAGAAACTTAACCCATAGTCGAATCTTTTCCATCACCTTTAAGCCATAGTGAAATCTCATAAGGAACGACTTAACATATAATGGTCGGCCAAATACTAGGAAGGGGTCAGATTTGAGAACCTCCTCATTTTCTTTAGAATTTCTAAATTTAAAAACAATACAACCACTTGGATGTTGGATAACTTGTGGAATTATTCTTTACTATTCTTCCATAAACCTCATTAGCAAGAGTTGTCCAGGATTTCTAGTCTCAAAGTATCCTACCAAATAGTTCTTTCAATGCTCTATCCCGTGGAGAAAATCATCCTCTTTGAAATAGGCATGACCAGGCAGTTTGGGGGGAGATAGGACAACTTAGTGGTGTTAGCAAGATTTCTATTTCTAGTGAATAAGCTACTACAAGGAGCCTTATTCTTCCTGTAAGTTTCGGGGTTAGGGGACTAGCCATCTCCCCCCTTCATTCTGATTTTTAATAGAATTTAACATTCTATTTTCATGCATTTCTATCATAGAGGTAGTGGCTCTCCAATCCTTCAAGCCTTTGTTATTAGTGCTTAACAAGGCTTGAGGTTCCTCATTCCCATAAATATTTTTCATATCATGTGTGAGTTTTTAGCATCTACATAAATTGTATTTTGACCCATCCCTCCCGTGCGATTAAAACTATCCACAAAGAACATATTATTACCTCCATTATGAAAATCATCTTTTGAGAAGGGATTAGTATAACTGGCATTGTGAAAATTTCCATTAATACTAGTCGAGGTTTCAATTTGATCACTAATATCATTCATGAACCCATTATTTCCAGTTGAACTATCCATTTTTCACATTCACTATTACTTGCATGTGATTTATTAGCATCATTAGAGGAAGAGAGTGAATTCATGACTATATTCCGACTATTTACATATTCAGAATGAGTATACATAACTTCATCACAATTAGTACCCCTTACATAATGTTCATCCATACCTCCATTAGCATTCCGCTCTATTTTTGCTTTCATTTAGAATATCATTAAAATCACTTAAAACCCCATTAAAGTTACCATTAAAAAGAATTTGGGGTTTTGTGAGGGATTTCAGGAAGGAGTGAGGGATGAGAGAATTTTAGGGCCGGCTTAGTCTTGAAAGTCTATAAATGTTACATTATTCTTGGTGTATAATGTTGTCAATGTTGGTTCAATTTTGAAAGCAATTATATACGGAATAACTATCGATGACGTTTATGTTTTTTCCTAATATTACTAGAAGCTTGTTGGCCGCATAAGCTAATACCTTTTGGAGATGAATTATTTGAAAACCCATGAATTATTTGGCACTTGTACTTGACCACAAGCAAATACCTTTTTGAGATGAGTTACTTGAAACCCCATGAATTATTTGGCACTTGTACCTGATATTAGAATGATGAAAATGAATCATTATCTTATATTCTCTTGAACTTCTTCACTAACAATAGAAGAAAAAAGGGCTCCATTGTATATATATATATATATATAGACACAAACATATTTATCATATCTCATTTTAAATTATGCAGCCAAAATATGAAATGACAAAAAATTTCTTACACATGAGTTAGTGGACCAACACAAAAAAGGACAAAAAAGGATGTCACCTAAAAAAAATAGAAATGAACTAAGAATCAAGAATATGACATGATTATATAAATATTTATTTTACCACATAGTGATATTCTTAATTTAATTATGCATTTTTTTTATTTTCATAATTGAGATTATATATATATATATTGTAATATTTGAAGCAAGGCTTGATGATAATGCAAATTTTAAGCTCATTATTTTTATGAAAAGAAATGAAATTTTTTCTAATATTAACTTTGATCTTGTTCTTATTTGATAGAATGAAAGTTAGATGAAAGCTTTATTGATCATATGTATTTCTACTTTTTGAAACATTACAAACAAAATATTGAGATTTTATTGAGATTTATCTTAACTTTTACTTTCTTTAAACATTTTTATCATTTTTTTAATTCAAGATATTGATTGTAATATTATATCTGAATCATTTATAATGATTATGAGATTTATTTTATGAATGATGGAATACATAAAATTTCATAAAGAAACAAATATATTTTATTTCTTCATGGTAACAACTTCAATAAAAAAATGATAATAGAGACATTTTTATTAAAATTACAACCAATCATTATATATATATATGACAATAGTAAAAAAAAGCTACATGACTAATTAAAAGATCAACATATGCATATTGTGTTAGACATAATGGTGTTAAGATATCTATCAACTTTTTTAATACCCCAAGCATTGATGCTAACCATCAACAAATACCTATTTTCATATGGTGAAGAGCTTGAAACCAAAAAAGATTTAAACATTTTTTTTTATGGTATCACTCATCTCCAATGTCAAATCTTCTCCTCAATCCCTTCATTTTAATTTATATTATATTTTCTTAATCAATTTGTTAATTTCCCCTATTTTCTTGTAAATTATGTCATGATCAATTGGGAAGAATATTGCCTTCCCTTTGTTTATCATGGTCTATGTCAATATTTGATTGTGTTTATGATCTATATTGATATTTCTAATTGTTAGACATGTAACATGCAAGACATTGGTGTAAAATGTGCTTGCTAAAAATAATATATTAGATAAGCTAAACATTGGAAACTTTATTAGTTAGATTAATAATCACTATACAATAGTTTCATCAAATTGTTAAATTGGTATTAATGAACCTAAAGTTGCAATTTAGACAATGAATTGGTAGCATTACTTACATTGACTTGCCTAGCAATTGAACCAAAGGAAGAAGCTCATATCTTTAGTCATTTTGTCAGGATAAACTTGAAGATTAGCTCATCAAGATAAAATAAACTTACTATCTACTAATATATACTAAATGAAATACTACGAGCCTAATAAATTTTATGATAATTTTTTATATCTCTTTTCTTGAACTTAATTTCAATAATTGTTTTTACAATATACATGTATTGGCTTGATTTTATAACATAATATTTTTTTTATAAAGTATATTTACTGATAATAGTTTCTAATTCAACGCTATACAATTTTTTCCATTGGTAAATTATTTTCTACACATTAGTGTTAGGTCAAAATAAATTACTTATAGGTAATTTAAAATTTAGTATATGAAGCTTTTACTTGAGTCAACCATGTCCATTGACAGTATTTATCTTTGTCATAGGTAGTTTCATTATGATGAATTGTTAGTTTAATTATTACATTATTACTTTATCATAATTTCTATTTTATTGAAACTATTTTTGGAGGATAAAAGTATTTTTTTTTTGGAAGCTTTATATCCAATATTAGGAATGTAATACCTCAAACTTTTAATAAAAAAAAAACTATGAATTGTAATGGATCATAAAAATTATTAAAATAGAAATTATGAAATTAATAGAAAAACATACTATTTAAATTTTTAGGTAAATATTTAATTTAAAGGATAATGAAAAGCTAGTAGAAAGAAATTCATACTAATAAACATTTCAATGATGTATCATTATATTATTTAAATACACATATGAAATGAATGTATAATGGGTAGAGTAAGTATAAAATATAACAAAACAAAAATCTATCAAGTTAATAAATGATTTTTTAAAACAAAATTTATATCATTAGTTAAATTTATTTAACTCAAAAATATTTTGAAAATTAATAGGAAAAATTTTGTTTTTTTTAATCTAAAATTCTAAGTATGGAAGCTCAATTTTAAAGAAAATATGGCTTTTAAATAAATATTTTTATTTTGTTTTTTTAGAATTTTTTAAAGGGGTGAGCCATCTAAGATTTCTTCTCTTATCGACATATACCCTCTCTATACTTTCTACATAAGAATTAATTTTCTTCCTCGAGATATTTTCACCTCAATCATATTCAACATCTTAAATTCTTTTTCGAAGTGTAACCTTAAACTTTATTTTTCTCTCCTATGATCCACATTTTTTTCATCTTACAAAGTTGAAGCAAGCAAACTTAGTTTTCTCTCCTAGCCAAGATATCTTAATATTAGTGAGAGAATTTCATATGTTTTTATCTTCTCCAAATCACAGGCAAGGAATGAATAATAAGCAGTGATCTATCATCTATAATTCAAGTAAAATAAATGAGGTATAAGCACAAATTCTTGAAAATAAGTTCTCTCCTTGGTCAAGCAGAAACATATTTGTATGATGCACATATTATATATATATAATAAACTATCTTGAGGTAACATCATAATATCATTAGCATACCCACATTAAATATAACTTACACCATATAAATTTCCTATGTGACATAGAAAATCTTAATAATATAGACACAATGGTATGAATTGATTATTCTAACACACCAAGCATTTCTTAATACCCACTTCAGGCTAACTCATATACCCCAATCTTGCCCAACTTGTTACATAGAAAATATACTTGAGGTCATAACACAAACATAGTAAATATATCTCTCAATTGCGTTGATGACAAAACATGCCTAAAGGTAATCACCTTTCTCTAAAATGTCTAAAAGTTTAAGTGGCAATTTGTCTCTATATATTTTATCATATCATGGAAAACTAGATTTGTAGTGCTATATATTGTAGACTTGTTGTCACACCATAGCATCATGCATGTGTCCACGATTACTAATCCTAGTCACTAATTGTTGAATCAACATCACCTTTGCAATAATAAATGTAAAAATCTTGTACTTTGTCTATGTGTTTGATTACTTCTCTTATCTTATTTTTCTAGTATATTAGATTTTCACTTTTAAAAATAAGAAAACCAAATTTGTAATGTCTACAAGTCACACACTCTCTCCAACTCCCCCCAACTTGCATTTGCTTATGCCTCAATCAATGAGTGGCTATGTCACCCAAACTAAAGTTATTGTCCTAGATATTTAGAAATATAACTAAGAAAATGCATGACTTCATTTTAGTGGTAAATGCAAGGATAAATCATGAATTGATTAAATGTACTAGTTGCCTATCATTTATTTGTAGTGGTTTGAGAACTTATATACCAATTCATCCTCACAAACTAACTTCACCCCTAGATCTAGATGATAATTTGCTACATTGGCATTCAACATGACAATATATGACACCAAATTATAATTGTATTTCCTTAGAAAGGTCAGGATCCCCTTTTTGATTCTTGCCACCTCAACATCTAAAATGTCACAAAAATTTTCCAAGTCATTAATCTGAAAATGAGATCCAAAGAACATTTTTAGAGCACCAACTACGTTCAAGACTCCAAGTCATCACCTATGATAACATATCATCAACATTTATCACAAGGTAAAAATACTATACAAATGAATGTCTAAATAATATTGTGTGATCATTTATTGACTTTAAAATTCTAAGCATTGTCCCATTTTAGTAAACCACGAATAAAAAAGCACACGAAGACTATTTCAAACCATATAAAGAATATCTAACATTATTTCCCTACTGACTCTTACTAAGTAACATATCCTAATGGTTGCTCTATAAATATAACCTCATCAAGATCACAATGAAAAATTTTTTGTTCATGTCCAATTGAAATAAGGGCCACTATTGAGATGTAACCAAGGAAAGGAAGGAGCGAACAAAAGTCAATTTACCCACTAGAGAGATCTTATCAAAATAATCCACTCCATTGATTTGATGATGACCCTTCACAATCATCATTGCTTTCAACTAGGCAAAAAAACCATCTTTGTGTACTTTAATTATATATAATTATGTATAGCCAATTATTTTTTTCTCTTAGGAAATTGCATAAGATCTCATGAATTATTAGTATGAAAAGCACTCATTTCTTTCTACATAGCACCCTACCACCATGGGGGTTGCAAAGCCTCAACCAATATCCTTGGAATATTAATTTGTGTTTAACCTATCGAACATTCTTATGTATTTTGATGGTTTATGATGATGTGTAGATATAGAAATAAAAATAATATGAGTTGGGTTCATGATTTTGATATTTTGGTGAATTTTGATAAATAGTCATGAAATTAATAGGTTTTGGAAGTGTTTAGTAGAGGGAGTATAACATTGAGTCTTGCAAAGTTTCAATGGTAACATACCAAAGAGACAATTAAAAGAAGACCACTATTGAAATGAACTCAATAATAACATGCATCTTGTATACTATTAAGGAAAAAAGTCTTTGCACAATATTTCATTCTTTATTATATGTCCAATATCATAAAAGTCCAATAACTTAAACATCATCATATATTGTAAATGAATATACTATTGACCTAAGATTGTTTAACAATCTTAATATCTATTTTACTAAAAATAGTTATCTCATTATTGAATATTTGAAATACTGATATAATTCCTATGAGATTGATATCTAGATAAAAGTCTATTTTACTACTTGTACTACATATGTACTTGTAGATCTAAGATGATGAGACATTTTCATTAACTAGCTTTTAAGACATTGTCTAACTGATAAATTTAGTTGTTATAACAAAGTCACAATAATATCAATCGACTATATCAATGATTGGATAGAAAGTTCAGAGACAAGTTGAGTTCCTCATAGGAGGAAATGAATGGAGGTTGATCACAATATGCATGGTAAGGCTTATGAATATCAATAAAAATATCATTTACCAATGTCGATAGAATCTCAAGACTAACTATGGGACCAACCCAGGAGGAATATTTTTCATGGTTGGTGTCTACTACTCAATATAACTATATGTATCTAGAAAATTACTTACAAAAAAATTAGACTAATACAATGTAATAGAAAAGAATCCAACATATGGGTACTAGGAGCTCATAGTCACATGTGGTAGTGGAAATAACTTCTCCTTAGGCTAACATATTGTTGTGGGAACCTTCCCTAATAGCATCATGGAAGAAAGTATTTTCATAGATATTAGGCTATAAGGACTACATTATTGCAAAAGTACTTGGGCACCTTCATGTGAAAGAGGAATTCTTGAGGCACCTCAATAATGTGATAATTCTTCTTTTATGTGATATCATTTTGTTGTGGAGTGTATGAACTTGAGGTCTGATGAATAATCACCATAGATTTCATAAGATATTTCATCTAGGATGAACTATACTTTCATCCACCATCACTTTGGATAGTTTGAATTTAAATGTTGAACTATGTATGAATCTATGAACAAGAACCCTTAAAACACAATATGTAGTTATGAATTGGCATGCATAAGGCTCTCACAAGGCAAAGAAGATTAACAACAAATAAATATAATTTGATATTTATAATCAAAATCAAATGATAGGAGACAAGGCTCCCACACATCAAAATATACCAATAAAACATAATGTAAGGCTTTATTTGTTATCAACTATTTCAACATAGGAAATACAAAACTTTTAGCAAACTCATATGATAAACATTGAAAATAAGAAGAATAACTTTTAGCAAACTCAAACACAAGTTTACAAACTACTAATTGAAAGATGTCCTAGATGATAATAGGCCTCCAATAATAGTGATGAGATAGCAGTATCAAACTTAGGGATCTCGAGCACTCTTAGTCCACCAACCAACCTTTCTCTATTGATAGTCCTCATTGTTAAAAAAATATGGAATACACAATGATCAAAATAAAATGTTATTTTCAATATATATCATTAACTAATTTACTAATCAATAATAAATTGAATGAATTACTATAAGTATGTAAAACATGATCCAAAACTAGAGATGATCCTAATCTAACATAATTACATTCCTAAATTAGTAGACCACCACCTTTAGAAACAATTATCAATTTATTTCCTAGTATATTAAAAAAATAATGTAATATATTATAAAATCTAGTCAAATTGAAGGATTCTCTAGAGTCCATCACACATTGATTTTGGGTGAAGTAGACAACTTAGTTACCTTCAAATGTAGATCTCTGAGACAACTCTAAGACAATTCTGAAACAACCTAGTTTGTCACTATCAACTTGAGTCACCTTCTTCTCAGTCTCATGCATTTTCATGATGAGATTCTTCCCATCTTGTTGTAAGCTCTTGCATTACCACTCGAGGCATACCAAATTGCCATAATTGTGACATCTTTGTGTGTCATTACAATGATCATGATCACCTCCTCCTCCATGAGCACTAACTCATTCTCTTCCATAGCTAGCAAACATGGTAGACAACTATCTAACATCATCTATACCTCACACCTCCTCATGGTGACTAGATCAAATGTAGATATACTCTCATCAGTTTCTCGAGAGTAGCCTTTACATGTACAAGTCTATAGGCTCCAAAGAATATATCCTTCTTTTTTTTATTCCTTTGGTATTTATGCATCAAAACGGAATCTTCTTCATTAGGCTCCATGAGGATTTCAGCACCCCTTTGAGGAAGGTAGTCCGATTCCATTCTCTATGCTCTACGCCTCATTGCATTTATAATAGCAAGGAAGAGGTTTGTTATACATCTCTCTATTCCTCCCAAAAAACACCAAACAATGTGCCACCTAATTAAACAAGTAAACACATCAGTCGCGATAAGAAGGGAGTCGAGAACTCCCTTTAGTTTTTTATGTTGGGCCATGATGAACAAGTTCCCTATTTTGTTTATCCTTCAGTTTTTTGTTTCAAAGGTTTAAGGATGGGACTTCTCTTGGAGCAACAAATTCCTTATACTTCTTCTTACCTTTAACGATAGTGAAGCCCCCTCTATCCTCTTTCTGGCTGATTGCCAATCTCCCCTTCTTCCTACAAAGAAAGATGAGGCCCTACTCAATTGGTTCCTCATCTTTCTAATATGAAGCTAGCCCTTCTTCTGGTTGAGGATCATTTTGATTTGCCACTTCATCTAGTTGGGAACTTCTTTTAGAAATCCTAGGTCTAATTGAAGGGCATGAGTTTTCTCCAACAACCTCTTTATTCTTACTTTCTGTGGCTGTTAACAGAATGCCCAAACACCAAACAACTTTTGCAACATGGGGGAAGTTGCTCATAGATTACCTAGTTGAAGAATCTTGGAGCAATCAAGGAAATTTAGAGTGATTACTTTTGGTAACTCCTCATTTAAATTAGTTTCAATGAGTACCCTTGCATAAGCTATTCTAGAGATATTCAAAGTAAGCTTGTCCATGCAAGGTGTATTTAATAAACTTGCTATTTTCCCAAGGCCAATTGGGTTCCACAAGTGGATTTGAAATTTAGAAAACTTAACCCAAATTGGTACTTTAGCCATTTCTTCTAGACTTAAAACTTGAAAACAATCCACCATCTTGGATGTTGTATGACTTGAGCTTTGGATTTTGAATGTTCTTCCATAAAACATTTCACCAAGGTATATCCAAGGTTTCTTGTAACAAAATACCCAACTAAGCAATTTTTCCAATGCTCTATGCCTTGGACTAAATCTTCATTATTGAATAAGGAGGAAAGGGAGGAAAAAAAAGATAGCATATTTAGTTCCTAGTGTCGTGACTTTGTGTTATATATAGTAATTTTCTCAATGATGGAAATCCTAGAAAAACAATACTTTTCTTATAAATCCAAGACCAAAATCATGACCAATTCTAGCGCTATCACTTTGTGTAACAAAGAGTAAAGATTTTTGTTTTGACCATTCCTAGTACTACAATAACATTATTCCAGAGAAGATTGAAAAAGATAATAAAGTCACGACCTCAAGTTTATTCCATGACTTCCAATTTAAATTATTACATGGGTCCGGTAAGCATAAAAGTGACATTTAGACAATTAATGAAAAATAGAGAGGAAACTAGGGAAAATATGAACCACATATGCTAAAAACCTTAGGAAACATAATTATGATTTCCTATTTAGGGCAAATTCAAGGTGAACACAAGTAATTTCAATTAGAATTAAGATTTTTTACTTAGATTTTCACTTGGGTATTTATTGTGAACTCTTAAATCCATGATATTTAACACCTCACATGATTTTCTTTCTAGTATTTGGATAAATTGAGATCTAGGATTGATAAATACACTTGTATTGTGATGATTTAATGAATTTATGAGTTTATGTTTGTGTTTATAATTGTGTTTTGATGTTAATGAAGATGAATGAAAATTAGAATCAAAATTTAGAGTTTTCATAAATACATAGATTTATGAGTATTGGATATGGTAGATAGTGATATTTAAGTCATGAGACACACATCATATGATAAGAAGGAAGTGAAAATCCTTCTAATCTTAAAACATGATATAAAACAATTTATAAAGACTCAAATTTTAGGTAAGTTTAATCATTATGAATATAATACTTAGGAAACCAAAAGTATGAATATACTTTATGACTAATCCATTATGTACTTTCTAGAAGAACTAAAATTTGAGTAATGTAGAAGTTAAAAGTAGAATGTCTAACCATGAGTTTCATCATAGTATGAGAGTCATATTTCAATCATATCAAATGGTGAGAAGTATATTGTAACACCCCATATATTTTTTTTTAATGATTTTTTTCATTAAATTTAAGTTTTAGGTGTTTTAAGATCCATCATGAATTTATAATAATTTTTAGGAATTATTTCTCAATTAAAAGGAATTTTAGGAAAAATATACCCAGCAAGGTCAAATTTAGAGCAGTTGATAGAAATAGAATTTTTAAAAATACCAATTGAATGAAATAAATTATGGAAATTTTTTTAAAGCAGAGTAAGGTCCAAATATATGTTATAAAAAATAAAATTAATAAAAATAAATAAATAAATAAAATAATAAAAATATGTGAATAGTGAATCGGGTAGGGAAAAGTCAACAGATTTTGTTGACCAAGCCCCAAAGAGACTTTTTTAATAATTCCCAGGGCCTTGGAAAAATTTAAGAAAACCCATAAGGACTTAAGTGGAATATTAAATTAATTATTAAAAATATCATGTCTCATAAAATCGAGCAGAAAATGAAAGAAAAAAAATTGAAGAGCCTTAGGTTCTCCATTCGGCACCGAATTGCTAAGTAGGGAAGAAAATTTTATAGCAGCCTATTCCCTTTGAAAAAAAAACTATGATTTTTTATGGTGGGAGACTTATGAAAATATATAAAAGCTCGATGGCTTTTAATTTTGGTTTTTCATGGTCTGTATTGGAGGAATGGGGCTGAAATGATGAATGGTTGTTGTTTGGATGGTCAATTAGGACTGTTTGGAGTTAATTAATTATTCTAATGTGTATACTAAGTTATAATTGTATTTTGTATGTATAGAATGTGATTTAAGAGGTATGAATTAGGTCTGGTATGTTTAAAATTTAGGAAAAATGTATTTAGAATGAAATTGAGGTGGTAATTAGTGGAATTAAGGGTAGAATTGATTGAATGTGAATTTCTGTTTGAATGTCGACTTGGACAGAATCATAGGAGGATCTAATGGACGAATCATAGAGAATATTTGATATCATTGGAAAGATATGGATGTTAGTGTAATTTTTCCACTAGTTTTAGGTCTTTTAGACATCTGTAGAGAATGTTATGGCAAATATACTAACTGATGCGCAAAAAAAATGAGTTTAGTGATTAAGCATTAGACATAAGAAATTAGTAGTAAAATTGAATATTAAAATAATAATTTTGGGGTTTTAGATGTTAAAAGGCAGAATGATGAAGGTAAAGAAAAAAAAATTAAAAAAAATTATTTAAATAGCCCAAGTTAGGCGATTAAATAGAAATGTGTAAACGGCCTAATTGAGTAGTGAATAACAAGGTATGGTGTGTTATGATTTTGACATTTTCTTTATATTTCTTTTTCTTGCATGAATATTAGTATAGAAAAAAAAGTTGGGGAAGGCTCACACGTTCAGGGTGAATAGCCTAGCTGAACCTGGACTAATAGGGAGGTGAGTAAATTTATATCATCGTACTTGCACCTTTGAAATGTATAATAGTGTTTTCATTATTTGACTTGATCGTAGTAATTGAATATGATTAAATCCTTTATTCTTGAGCATTCATTGAATTGAATTTGTCATATGCCACAAATCATGTGTCCTGATGAATATTTATGTTAAGCACGGTCAGCTAACTCTTATTGTATTTGGTGTTATCTTTTGTTGCATGCTGAGTACGGTCGTCTATATTCTTTGATATTGCCATTTTTGTCTCATGATGAGTATGTTCAGATATAACTAATAATCATTAATGTCATTTATTGGTAAGAATCATAGAAAGCCTAACTGATGGTGAGGTCATCAGGCTATGTGCACATGGTACCCTCTGGTGTGGGAAAAGCCAGTGCTTTTTTAGAGAGGTGGTAAAACTCTAGGCATAGAACCCAGCCCATTCTACTAATCTTTGGTTGGAATGTACGGATTACAGTATAAAAGTTAAAAGGAATCTACGTATTCCTGAATGGTAAACTATATTTCTGTGTGTTTCAAACCTTTAAATCTCATTTGATATTGTTGTTCATATTGATGCTATTTATTACATAACCTATGTATGGTGATTGATTGATTGAGCATAACCATCCTTGTGAGCTAGTTTTGAGTATCTAGCCTCACAAGTATAGTGATATATTTTTACTCAATGAGTTATCTCACCCTCGTTGATTTCCTTTTTTTCAGGGTAGACAAAGAAAGGAGAATCCAGGCATTTCTAGACCACTTAAATTTTTTTTTTTTGAAAATGTAATGGATTATTATTTTGTTTATTTGGTGAATAAGAGTCGAAGTTTAGAGGAGACTTCATGGTGAATTAACTTAATTATTGAGTGTGATAAATTTTGCTTTTGATGAAATCTTATTTGATATTTTTTATGAGACAATTGAGGTCGTTTTTTGTTAGTGGAGACCACGGAGGTCAATAGGATTTATCATTATTATAGAAACAAATAGATCATATAGAAAATTTTGGTAGAAATTATGGGACTTAGGTTTGCTATGGGTTTTGGTGGTTTTAACCCTACCTATTCCTTAATGCCGGTCACAGCCTATAAAAGTGGGATTGTGACATATATCATAGCCACAAGCAAGTAGGGGAGGCTTGTATGATAGCCATAGCCTAGTAAGTATTTTTTTTGTATGACTTTCATAGATGAGATTCATATAGAGGTATCAAGTGAGCTAGGTGGCACTGTCATGCACGAGGTAAGGCCTGAATGAGTGGTGCCTGGCTTGGCATGACATGGTCTAAAATTGTGCCTGGATATAGGTCTTGCGGGACTGAAGTATTATTTGTGCTGTGCTGGACCATAGGATGCCATGCCTCATGCTGGGTTAGGCATGACCTACATTATGCCTAACCTATTGTCATGATCCACTGGCATAGTGACCTATGACCATTACATAGTACTAGGTCATAGGTCATCAGTCACCATGACCTAGGACCGTGCCTAGACGTTGAACCCATTTTCAAAAAATGGGTGTTTTTTACGCACCCAAACTTGATCTGACAAGTTGATGTGGAAAATCAGTCTAGTGGGACCAAATTCCCAATAGCTAAGGAACTGTGTTGGCACGTCAAAACATTTAGTGAATGTGCATATCAACCTGACAACGATAGAAATAACTGTTGCTTTCAGGCTCATGTGCATTTGCGATGACTAAAATTATTTTTTAACAATCAGATCATGATAGTTGGAATTAATTCCAACATTGGAGTTATGCCCCTGTATAAATTAAAAAAAAAGATTTTTTTAAAAATATATTATTTTAATAAAAAAAACTATAAATAAAGATTAAGTGTTTAGAGTTTTTTATTCTCATTTTTAAAGCTGTATCCTCTCCTTTTTTTTATGTGTTCTTCTTTACTCTGATGTTCTTCTCTTAATCTCTTTCACTCTCAATTTTAAAGCTGGAAATAAGAATGGAATGGTGCCTAACCTCTAGTTTTAGTTACACTAACACCTAAAGATAACAAAATCTAGGTTTTTTTTGTGGTTATAAAAATTAGACTTTATTATTTTTAAACAAATATATAAAAAATAACAAATTTCTAATAGTAAATATAATATTAATAAATCTAATATTAATTTAGATATGAATAATAATGATAACTAAATGAAAAGGTCCGAGTCCTAAATCAAGTATTTGAAGTACTAGTCCATAATTCCAACTATTTATTCCATTGATACCTGAATGGATCCTATGGTTAATGTGGATGGGGAAAAGAATATTTTGACATATATATCCAAGTGTATGAACTAGGGTCACGAACTTGAAGGGTTCTGCTTCTCATTCTTCTTATTATTATTCACCTGCTACTACTTCTTCTCCTACTTCTTTCTCTGCTTCCTCTCTTCTTCTTCTTCCACTAGTTTTTCTTATTCTGCTTCTTTTCTTTCTCCTTTTGATTTTCAACTTTTCATTATTATTATTATTATTCTTATTCTTCTCCTCCTCCTCCTCCTCCTTTTACTTATTTTTCTTTTTCTTCTACTTCTTCTCCTCTTCCTCCTTCAGCTTCAACTATTTCTTCTTTTTCTTCTTCTTTTTTTTTGTTCCATTTCTACTTCTTCTTTGACTTATTCTTCTTTTTCAACTTCTTCTTCTTCTTCTTCTTCTTCTTCTTCTTCTTCTTCTTCTTTCTCTTCATTTAGTGTTCTTCTTATTCTTATTCTTCTTCCTCTTTTTCTTTTTCTTCTTCTTATACTTTATTTTCTTTTTCCCATTTTGCTTATTCTTCTACTGTTGCTAATTCTTATTCTTCTTCTACTTGTCCTTCTTCTTCTTCTTCATCATTATTTTTTTCTTTTTCTTCTTCTTCTTTTTCTTTTTCTTTTTCTTCTTACACTTTTTATTCATCATCATCTTCTTCCTATTCCTTTTCTTCGTCATCTTCTTGTTATCCCTCCTCTTGACCATCTTCATCTTCATCATCTTATTTTTATCCTTCCTCTTGATCATCTTCATCTTCATCATCTTATTTTTATCCCTCCTCTTGATCATCTTCATATTCATCATCTTCTGATTATCCCTTCTCTTGATCATCTTCATCAACTTCTTCATCTTCTTCTACTTCTTCCTCTCCTTCTATTATTCTTCTTCTTGTTTTTTTCCTTCAACTATTTCTTCTAGTTCTTCTTCTTCTTTTTATTTTTTTTTAGTTGTATTTCTTCTTCTTTTCCATTATCTACTACTTCTTCTTCTACTTCTTTTGTTTCTTCTTCTTCTTCTTCTTCTTTTTCTTCTTCTGCTTCTTCTTCTTCTACTTCTTCCACCTCTTCTTCTTCTTTTTCTTGTTCTTCTTCTACTTTCTCTTTCTTCTTCTTCTTCTTCTTTTTCATCCTATACTTCTTCCCCTTCTTCTCCTACTACTACTTCTTCTTATTTTTTCATCCTATACTTCTTCCCCTTCTTCTACTACTTCTTCTTTTTTTACTTTTTCTTCATCCTCTTCCTTTTCTTCTCCTTTTTCTCCTCTCCCTTCCTTTTCTTCTTCTACTTACTCATCCACTTTTTCTTCTTATTTTTATCATCTTATTCTCCCTCTTCTTTATCTTCTTCATCTTCTTTATCTTCATTATCTTTTTCATCTTCTTTATCTTCATTGTCTTTTTCATCTTCTTATTCTTATCCTCCTTATTATTCTTCTGCTTCTCCTCCTTCTCCACAACCACCTCCTCCTCCTCCTTTTTCTTCTCCTTTTCCTCCTCCACCTCCTTCTCCCACTTCTTCTCCTCCTCCTCCTCCATCTTCTTCTCCTCCTCCTCCTCCTCCATCTTCTTCTTCTCCTTTTACATCTTCTCTTTTTTCTTTTTCTTATCCTTTTTCTTCTTTTTGTTGTTGTTCTTCTTATTATTATTTTTCTTCATCTCCTACTCATTCGACTTCTCATTCTACTACTACTTCTTCTTCTTCTTTTTTAATTGCTACGTCTTCTTCATCTAATTATTCTTCATCTTCTTTTTTTATTCTACTAATTCTTCTTATTCTTCTTCTACTTCTTATCATTCTTTTTCTTCATCTTCTTTTTTTTTGTTCTTCCTCTTATTCTTTTTTTTCCTCTTATGTTTCTTTTTCTTCTTCTGCTTCTTCAACTTCTTCAGCTTCTTCTTCACCTCCTCCTCCTCATTCTTCTTCTTCTTCTCTCATTATTATTTCTCTTCTTCTTCTTCTTATTTTTTTTACTTCTTCTTCTTCTTAATCTTTTTATTTTGCTTCTTATTTTTCTCCTCCTGCTATTTTTCTTCTTATTCTTCTTCTTCTTCCTCTTCTACTTCTTATTCTTCCATTTCTTTTTCTTCTTCCTCCTCTTCTTATTCTACTTTTTCTTCCTCTTCTTATTCTTCTTTTTCCTATTCTTGTTCCTCTTCTTATTCTTCATCTTCCAATTCTTCATCGTCTTCTTATTCTTCTTCTTCTTCTTCTTCTTTTTCTTCTTCCTCTTTTTATTATCATTCTTCTTCTTATTCTTCTTCATCTTCTTCTTATGATTCTTATGCTTCTTCCTCTTCTTTCTCTTCTTCTTATTCCTATTCTTCAACTTCTTCATGATCATCTTCTTCTTTTTCTTTTTCTTCTTTTTATTCTTTTAAGTATTCTTCGTATGCTTCTTCTTCAACATCTCCTTCATATTCTCCTTCTAAATCTTCTTCTTCTTTTTCATTTTATTTTCCTTCTGAATCTTCTCATTCTGCTTCTTCTTCTTATTCGTATACTTCTTCTTGTTCCTCTTCTTCCTATTCTTCTTCCTCTTCTTCATTTTATTATTATTATTATTGTTGTTGTTCTTCTTCTTCTTCTTCTTCTTCCATTTTTTATCTATTTCTTCTTCTTCTTCTCTTACTTCTTCTTCCTCATCTAATTCTTCTTCTTCTTCTTTTTTCTTTTGTTTTTTCCTTCTTCTTCTACTTGTTCTTATTTTTATTTCTTCTTCTACTACTTCCTATTATTATTCATCCTTTTCTTTTTATTATTCTTCCTCTTGTTGTTGTTCTTCTTCTTCCTTTTTCTCTTTTTTTCTTTCTCTTCTTCTTCTTCTTATTCCTCTCCTTCTTCTTCCCCTTCTTCTTCTTCCTCTTGTTCTTCTCTATCTTCCTCTTCTTCTTCCTCTTTTCCTTTTTCATCTTCATCATCATCTTCTTCTTCTTCTACTTTTGTAATTTCTCTTCTTCTCTTCTTCTTCATCTTTGCTTCATCTTCATATTCTCTACTTCTTCCTCTTTTTATTTTTCATCCTATTCTTTTTCATTTTCCTCTTCTTATTATTCTTCCTCTTATTCTTTTTATTATTTCTATTTTTCTTATTCCTCCTCCTTCTCTTCTTCTTCTTCTTCTTCTACTTCTTCTTCCTCCTCCTCCTCTTATTCTTCTTCTTCTTCTGTTTCTTTTAGTTTTTCTTCATCTTCTATTTCTTATTCTTCCTCTCTTTTTTTCTTATTCTTCCTGCTCATATTCCTTCTCTTCTTCGTATTCTTCTTCTTCTTCTTCCTCTTAGTCCTCTTCTATTTTCTTCTATTCTTTTTATTCTTCTTCCTCTTCTTGTTCTTTTTCATCTTCCTTTTCCTCTTCTTCTTACTCTTCTTCTACGTCTCGCTCTTCTTCTTCTTCTATTTCTTTTTCTTCATATTCATCATCATCTTCTTCTTCTTATTCTTCTTCTTTCTCTACTTGTTCTTCCTTTTCTATTCTTCTTCCGCTTTTTCATATGATTCTTCTTTTTCTTTTTCTTCTTTTACTTCTTCTTCTTCTTCTTCCTATTATTAATCTTTTTCTACCTCTTCTTGTTCTTCTTCTTCTTACTTTTGCTCTTCTTCTTATTCCTCTTTTTTTCTCTTCTTCTTCATATTCTTCTTCGTCTTGCTCTTCTTGTTATTCTTTTTCCACATTTTCTTTTCCATCTTCCTCTTCTTTGTGTTCTTCTTATTCTTCTTCTTATTCTTCTTCTTATTCTTCTACTTTTTTATTTCTTCCTCTTCTTTTCTTCTTCCTTTTCTCTTCTTCCTCGTCTCTTCTTCTTCCTCTTCTCTTCTTCTTCCTCATCTTTTTCTTCTTTCTAATCTTTTTGTTCTTTCTCTTCTTATTCTTCTTCCTCTTCTTCTGCCCATTGTTCCTCTTTTTCTTATTCCTCCTCCTTTTATTATTATTATTATTATTATTATTATTATTATTATTATTCTTCTTCTTCTATTTCTTCTACTTCTTCTTCTTCTTCTATTTCTTCTACTTCTTCTTCATCATTTTCTTCTTCACCTTCTTCTTTTTCTTTTTCCTCCTCCTCCTCTTCTTTTTCTTATTTTTCATCCTCTTCATCCTTTTATTCTTCCTCTTCTTCTTCTTCCTCTTCTTCTTCTTCTTATTAATCTTCTTCTTTCTCTTCTTTTTTTGTTCTTCCGATTCTTCCTTTTCTTTTCCTATTTCAACATCATCATCATCATCTTCTTCTTTTTCTTTCTATTCTTCTTTTTACTCTTCGTCTTCTTCTTCTTCTTCTTCTTCTACTTTGTCTTCCACTTTTTCTTCTTCTTTTTATTTATTCTTCTTCTTCTTCTTCATCTTTTTCTTCTTCTCCCTCCTCCTCCTCTTCATCTTCTTTCTCTTCCTCATCCTCGTCCTCCTCCTCCTATTCTTCTTCTTCTTCTATTTATTCTTCTTCTTTTTCCTTTTCCTCCTCTTCTTCTTCTTTTTCTTTTTTTTCTACTTCTTCCTCTTCTACTTCTTTTTTTTTCTTCTTATTCTTACTCTTCTACTTGTTCTTCTTACTCTTCTTATTTTTCTTTCTCTTCTAGTTTTTTTCTTCTTTTCTCTTTTTCTTTTTCCTCTCATTTTTCTTCTTATTATAATTCCAATTTTCTCCTTCTTTTTTATCTTCCTCTTTTCCTTCTTCTTCTTCTTTTTCTTCTTCCTCTATTCCTTCTTCTTCTTCTTTTTCTTTTTCCTCTATTCCTCCTCCTTCTTCTTCCTCTTCTTCCTCTTCTTCCTATTCTTCCTCTACTTCTTTTTGTTCTATGTTTTCTTCTTCTTCTTATTCATTTTCTACTTCTTCTTCTTATACTTTTTCTTCTATTCCACTTCTTTTACATCATCATCTTCTTCTTCTTCATATTTTTCTACTTCATTTTCTTCTTCTTCTTTTAGTACTTATTCGTCTTCTTTTTCTTCTACTACTTCTTTTCCTCTTCTTAATCATCATCAACTTCTTCTTCCTCTTCTTAATCATCATCAACTTCTCTACTACTTCATCTTCTATAAATTCCTCCTACTTTTTTTTTCTTCTTCTTCTTCCTCTCCTCCTCCTCCTCCTTCTTCTTATTCCTCCTCCTCTTCTTCTTCGTCTTTCTGTTGCTCTTCTTATTATTATTATTTTTTTTCTACCGCTTCTTCTTTTTCTTCTTCCTCTTTTTCTTTTTCTTCTTCATCTTTTTCAACTTCTTCTTTTTTCTTCTTCCTTTTCCTCTTCTTCCTTTTCCTCTTCTTCTTCCTTTTCTTATTCTTCTTTTATTCTTCATCATGTTCTTCTTTATCCTTTTCTTATTCTTCTTTTATTCTTCAACATGGTCTTCTACTTCCTTTTCTTATTCTTCTTTTATATTTCATCATGTTCTACTTCTTATTCTTCTTCCTCATCTTCTTTCTTTTCTTATTTATGAAGAAGTCATTCTTTTCTTCTTATTATTATTATTATTCTTCTTCTTGTTCTTCTTCTTCCTTCTCATCTTCTTATTCTTCTTCATCTTCTTCTTTATCTTCTTTCTCTTATTCTCCAACTTCTTCTTCTTCTCCTTTTTCTGCTCTTCTTTTTCTTCTTCTTCCTCTTCTTTTCTTCCTTTTCTACTTCTTCTTATTTTTATTTGTTATCTTCCTCTTCTTCTCCTTCTTCTTCCGCATCTTTTTTCCTTCTTCGTATTCTTCTTCTTCATATTCTTTTTCTTCTTATTTTTATTTCTCTACATCTTCTTATTCTTCTTCTTCCTCCTCCTCTTCCTCTTCTTCTTCTTCTTCCTTTTCTTCTTCTTCTTATTTTTCCTCTTATTCTTCTTCTTCATCCTACTCCTCCTCTTCTTCTTTTTATTTCTCCTCCTCTTTTTCCTTTTATTTTTATTCTTCTTCTTATTCTTCTTCCTCCTCCTCCTCCTTTTCTTCTTCTATTTCTTCTTCATTTTTCTCTTCTTCTTCTTCTTCTTCTTCTTCCCTTTCTTATTCTTTTTCTTTCTTTTCATTTTCATCCTTTTCATCTTCTTTTCTCTTCTTCTTTTTTTATTTTCTTCTACTTCTTATTCTTATTTTTTATCTTCCTCTACTTCTTGTTCTTATTTTTTATCTTCCCCTACTTCTTATTCTTATTCTTCTTCTTCTTCTTCTTTGTCTTCTTCTCCTTTTTCTTCCTCTTCTTTTTCTTCTTCTTCTTCTTCTCTCTCTCCTTCTTCTTATTGTTTCTTTTCTAATTATTATTATTCTTCTTCTTCCTCCTCTTCTTCTTCTTCCTCCTCTTCTTCTTCTTCCTCCTCTTCTTCTTCCTCCTCCACTTCTTCTTCTTCTTCCTCTTCCTCTTCTTCCTCCTCCTCCTCCTCTTCTTCTTCTTCTTCCTCCTCCTCCTCCTCTTCTTCTTCCTCCTCCTCCTCCTCCTCTTCTTCTTCTTCCTATTCTTTTTCTAATTCTACTATTTCTTTTTATTCTTCTTTTTAATTGTCTTCCTCTTCTTCTTTTTCTCCTTCTTTTTCTTTCTCTTATTTTTATTTTTCTTCCTCTTCTTCTTATTTGTTCTTCTTCCTCTTCTAGTTCTTCTTCCTCCTTCTCCGCTTCTTCTTCTTCTTTATTGTCTTCTTCTTTTTCTTTTTCTTTTTCTTTTTCTTCATCATCCTCTTCTTCTTCTTCTTCTACTTCTTCTTCTTCTTTTGCTTCTTCTTATTATTTTTCTTTCGCTTCTTCTTCTTCTTCTTCCACTTCTTTGTTTTCCTCCTCTTATTGTTCTTCATCTTCTTCTCCTCCTTCCCCTTCTTCTTTTTCTTGTTCTCCTACTTCTTTTTTTATTCTTAATCTTCTTCTTCTTCTTATTTTTATTCTTCTTCTTCATCTTCTTTTTTTTTCTCTTTCACTTTTTCTTTTTTTTCCCTCTCCTTCTTTCTACTTTTTTTTGAAAGTTTATTTATTAATTATAACCCTCTCTTTTGGTGGGGGAATATCATTTTTACAACCTATTTTCTTGCTACCCATAACCCTTTAAATCCTTTTCAACCTACTCTAAACCTTAGTTATCGTAAATGTTATAATGTAAACATGGAGAATTATGGGTGCATTCTAATTCGCCTAGAGAACATAATTGAATTACTGTTGGAATTTTCAGCATTGATCTTTGCTGCCTACTTTTTGTTGCTAGTTGTATAATCGATCTTTATTCTTTAATCTCTCTCTTCAATCTAGTTTCCTTTTCCTTCTTGCCGAGCCTTTGTCTCTGCCCTTTGCCTTTGTTGCTGTGTCTCATCAATGTGGCATATGTATTGTCTGAGCTACCCTTATCCCTGTCTCCCACCCCGTGATGCTCTCTCCTGAATTCCATCCAATGAAGCCCATATATTTGACTTTCCTTCTACTTATTACCTGCATACATTTCACAAACACAAGACAAAGAGATTTCCAGCCTCCAGCCCTCTGCTGGACCTCTTCCTCACTATTCTGGCGCCCTTCTTTATATCAGTCTTTTCCTTATAATTCAAAGCTGTCAGAGCTTCCTTTGCAGCTTTTTGTTGCTCCCTATTCTGGACAGCAGCTTTCTATAGCATACTCAACCTAACCTACTTTTATGGACTTCTAAATTAGCTTAAAATAACACAGACACTACAGTAAAACTTCACTTATAACTTATAACACAGACCACACTACATTACTACAAACTTGAACCGTTTAACATGACCACATCAGCATGGAGTTCATACAGACTATTTGAACCTATACTGCTGCAGATACAGGCACTTGTGTGCGTGCCAATTCCTCCTACTTTTCCTATCCTTGCTGCTAAGAGAAATATAGCAAAAAACAACAAAAACAGCAAGTGTTCAAGCCAATCTTACTCTTTTCGATATAATTCCAAACCTGTAGTGATCAAACATATTAAGATATTTCTGTGGGATTCCATATATGTGTATGCCGCCACAATGTAATTAGTCAATTCTTCGGAGTCTTCCTTTAGGACTAGGAGGACTTGAGCGATTATGGAACCTACCCTGTACTAATATAGAGAAACCGACAACAAATATAGCTTGAACACACACAACAATGTTAAAACCTTTTGATATCCTCTTGATCTTTTTTGACCATTCTGATATATGAGTATTCTTTTTTATCTAGCTTTATAATACCTTTAAATCTCTTTGGAAGAGAGTCTTCTTCATATGCATGGAATTCTTTGAGTTTTTCTTCTTTTGCTAATTTGTCTGCTAGGGCATTTGCTTCCCTGTATATGTGCGTGGGTGATGCATTCAAGAATTTTATTAAATTGTTAATTTCTTCTAATTACTTTTCAAATTTCCACATACTACTTTTGTTATTCACTAAATCTACCAAAATTTTTGAATCTATTTGAATATCTATATTAGTTAGCTCTTTATTGAGACCATCCCTTAATGCTAATATTTTTGCATGGAGGGCAGATGTAGCATTATTGGGACCTGAGAAGGCAAATATTAACTGACCACTAAAGTCCCTTAAAGCACATCCTCCACCAGCTAGGTCTATGTCCCTGTCGAAGCTACCATCAGTGTTTAGGTCTAATCTACCTTTATTTGGTTTTTCCCACTTAATTCCTATAACTTTTAGTGGTTTGATTTTAGATACCGTGAGATTCCAAAATTTTAGAGTGTAATTATCTAGAAGAGTACTTTGAGCTGCTAGCGGGGAAGATTCCGAGGTGATTTTCATTTCTCTCTTTATTGCTTTCCATATATATTCAAGGTCCATTATATGCCCTTCATATCTGCTATTATTCCTAGCTTTCCATATACACCAGATAGCGATATGAGGTATATTATTTTTAAGCCATTTCTGCGAGCTATGCTGAGAATGAGCATTACTCCATTTAATTAGTCTATTTCTAAGAGGAATACATGCATGCTTTATTCCCATTTCGGGTTCTAGTCTTTCCCATATTTCCATGGCTATGTTACCTTGGGAAAACAGATGATCTAGTGATTCTAGTTCTTGCAAACAGCATTCGCATCTAGAAGCAAGTTGTATGCCTTTTGTTTTTATGTTTTCATCTATAGGAATGATATTTGAGAGCACTTTCCATGTATTAGTTTTTATCTTTTGGCTATTATCATTATCCCATATCCATTTAAATAAAGGTTGCATTTCCTTCCTACTTCTCACTTTCTCTTTAATGGGTTTGAGGAAGAATATTCCATCTGCACTCAAAGTCCATTTCCAGCCATTTTTGGAAAGTTTAGAATGTTTTTCCACTAATTCCCTTAGATTGAGCATTTGAAGCCAGATTTGTGATGCTTTATTCTTTTTTCTATTCCTATTTATATCATCCTTTATACAATATTTTGCTCTCATGAATTCAGCCCATAGGTTATTGTTGTCCTTGAGCCTCCACCGTCTTTTGCACGCCCACGCATTAGCTAGATCGTTTAAATCAGAAAAGCCGAGGCCTGCTTCCTGTAAGGGGTAGCAAAGATCTTTCCATTTTTTCCAATGTAACTTTCTTTTTCCACTTTTTGATCCCCATAAGAAATGGGCTAATTCCTTTTCTATTCTTTTTTTATCCATCACTGGAATGTGAGTAAGTATAAGATTCTGCATGACTATGCTTTGTAATACATGTGTGATTAGAGCAATTCTACCACTCATGGTAAGCATGTCCACTTTCCAGCCAACAATTTTCCGTTTAATTTTTTCAGGTAGGAAATCTAGATATTCTGATTTTAATTTTCCTTCATGTAGTGGGAATCCAAGATATTGTAATGCACCTTTTATCTGTGTAAAACCTGTTATTTTGCTAATTCTATGACCTAGACTTATTGAGGCTTTTTTAGCAATCAAAAATTGATACTTTTTGTTATTAATTTTCTGACTCGTTTCTTCTTCTAAGACTTTTAACAACTCCATCAGGTTATGCAGGGATCTGGAGTTTCCATTTGTGAAAATAATCACATCGTTCGCATATGCTAGACATCCCACTAATGGAGTATTCTTAGGCTGACTAAACCGACCTATATTCCCTGAGTTCATTTTATTTTTGATATTAACAATAAGGAGCTCTAGATAGATGTTAAAGAGGGAGGGAGAAAGAGGATCTCTCTGTCTTTACCCTCTCAACGGCTTGATATCTTTTCCTAATTCTCCATTGACAAGAATTTTAATCCAAGGACTTGATAAGCATCTGTAAATCAAGTCAATCAAGGTTTCAGAAAAGCTCATCTTTCTCATGACAAAACATAAAACTTTTCATTCTATTCTATCAAAAGCTTTTGAGAGATCTACTTTTAGCAATATATTATGACCTCTAGATTTGGATCCTATTTCTTTGATCATTTCTTTAGCTAAGCAAATATTTTCTATTAATAATCTATTTTTCATAAATCCTGATTGCTCTTTAGAAATGATTTTTTGGTAAAACTACAGCTAATCTGTTTTGAAGCAGCTTGGCCAGGATTTTATAAATGGAGTTACACAGGCTGATAGGTCTAAAGTCTTGGGCTTTATTAGGGTTTTCCATTTTAGGTATAAGTACCAAGTATATGCCGCTCCATTTATTGCCTATTTTGCGCCACAGAATATCCAATATATATCCCCTAGGAGGTCATTTTTTATGATTGACCAACATTTTTGATAGAACTCATTGTTCCACCCATCTGGACCCGGGGCACTATTTTTGCCCATGCTAAAGACAATAAACTTCAGTTCCTCTTCATCCGGGAATTTGGTGAGTGTGTCATTTTCTTCATTGATAATTTTATGATCTATTTTATTTAGGAGATAATCTCCGCTCAATTCCTTAATCCCTCTAAATTGATTTTCAAAATATTCGTCAAGGTGATTTTTAATTTCTAAGTTACTGTCTACCCATTTGTTTAGGTTATTATTTATACCTTTTATTCTTTGTCTTTGAATCTTGATTTTAGCTGTTTTCTGGAAGAACTTCGTGTTTTTATCTCATTCTTTGATCCATTTTATTTTAGCTTTTTGTTTCCAAAAAACTTCTTCCATTAGTAGTTTTAATTTTAATTCAACCTGTGCTTTATTTAGTTCCTTTCTACTATCTGAATTTTGAAGTGTTTCATGTTCTAACTCCTTTTATTCAACTTTCTTTTCTGCTTCTATAATATTTTTGTTAATATTACCGAAGGAATCTTTATTCCATATCATTAAGTGCTTTTTTAGTCTTTCTAATTTAGTATTCTAGATTTGCATGGGGTTACCTGTTATTTCCTGTGTCCATGAGTTTTTTACTGTATTAATGAAAGCATGATGTAAAAGCCATGCATTCTGAAATTTGAACGACTTACTTTTAATTTTATTTTTTTCTATGGTTATTAATAATGGGGTGTGGTCTGAACAGGTTCTATTTAAGTGTCTGACAGCTGTGGAGCCGTAAGCTTCTAGCCATTTGACATTATATAAAACTCTATCTAGTCTTGCCCATATGATGCCTTTAACTTTCAAGTTATTACACCAAGTATATTGGGGGCCTGAAAAGCTAGCTTCCATCAAACTAGCCTCTGATATCGTATCATTAAAATGAAAGATATCTTTTTTATTAGGGGTGTTGCCTCCTTTTTTTCTCGCTAGCCTTTCTTATGATGTTAAAATCTCCTCCTATTATCCATGGTTTATTTAATTTAGTTGTTTTAAGTATATCATTCCAAAGCTCCTTTCTACCTTCTATAGAGCATTTAACATAAACCACATATATAATCTCCTCTTGGGCGATATCTAAACTAAAGTTGATAATTTGATTTTTGTCTTCTAAAATAATTATATTAAACATGCTTTTCCAAAAAATCCAGATTTTATTATTTTTGTTAGTGAAAGCATAATCAAACCCTAATAATTTTTTGTAGTATTCTAACTTATCCTTATTTACAATGGGTTCGACAAGTATTATAATTGGAGTTTTATATATTTGAATCAGTTTTTTAACCCTTTTTATTGAAGAGGGGTTTGCAATACCCCTCACATTCCAGTAAAGAAATCTAAACATTAAAAGTAGATTTAGCCCGAGCTCTTGTAGTGTATTTTGATTCATATGTTTTATTTAACTATTTTTTCATGTTTCAAGGTTTTTTAATCGAACTAAGCCCTCCTATTTTTTCATTTTTACATTCCATGCTTAGCTGAAATGCCATGAGTTTTATTTCCTCCATGGCCCAGTTTCTATCTATCTCCCTTTATGTTTGTAAAATTATCTATTTCTATATCATCTTTCGTGGCTCTTAGAAAGTCAAATTCTACCTCATTTTTATTTAAAATGATATCGCTTCTAACCTTTAGATCCTCATCTGAGTTATTGCCTAACTCCTCTACCCATTTTCTTCTCCCTGCACTCTTTTTTATGGTTTCAAATCTGCCTCTCCTAACCCTTTTATTTATTTCAGCTATTTTTAGGATAAGTTCATGGTTTTTAGCATATTCCTCTAAGTTATCTGTTTCTCCAGCCCCTTTGATTACCACTTTCCTAGTGGGAACATATTTCACTATTTCCATGCATGTAACTACTCCATTGCTATTCTGTTCACTATGTTAAGGGGGTTTAATTCTATATTCTTTCCTCTCATATATTGTCTCTGTTTTAGGGCCATTCCACTGTTTATCTTCTGCAAATTTTTTAACCAAGCAATGTTCACATGAATGACCCAGTTTATTACAGTAAGAACAGTAGCTAGGGAGGTTTTCTGGGATCAATTCTTGCCAAAAACCATCCCCGTTTTTACTACCTATCCTTATTCGGTGGGGGATATGATGCATTAGGTTCACTTCTATGTAGAGCCGAGCTACATTCGGTCGAGATAACATGGCAGTGGCACCATCGAAAAGAAGAGGGGTGCCAACTGCACGAGCAATATGATAGAGAAAGAGCTTATCAAAGAAGTGAATGGGAGGCATAGGGAGGAGAAACCAAACCGGGTGTAATGGCAACTCCTGTTTGGTTGTGAAGGAAGGCGACCATCTGAAGGCTCTCATGGGGTAGCCCGATATATACCATACTCCCTTCAACCATACTCTATGGAAGTCCTCCTCGGTGGACAGATGTATGAGGATATGCTTAGCATCCAGGACGCCTATTTTTGATAGTCCTTCAAGCTTCAGTGATGCGAAGAATGCCCTGATATCTTCAATGCGAGGTCGCCCGTGGGAAAATTTGCCCACTACCATATATTTGTGAGCTTCAGCAAGCATGGTGATATCGGTGGGGGAGATCTCTATCGAGGGTTCTCCATTTTTTTGCCCGTAAATTTCCGAAAACTCAGAATAGTGAGGTGCGGTCTTTTTAATTTGATGAGCAAATGACTTTTTATCACTTAATAAATCAACTTACTCCATTTTTTTGCATGAAATCAGCTTCTTCTTCAATGAAAATTGTTGTTTCTCTCTCTAAAAATGGTGGTTCTCTCTCTAGAACTTGATAGCGAAAACAGATTTTTTTTCTGCTATTCCTTCTTCTTTCTACTTATTCTTCTTCTACTTCCTCTTCTTCTTCTTCTTCTTTTTATTTTTCTTCTTCCTCCTCTTCTTCTTCATCTTCTTATTTTTCATCTTTCTTTTCTTATTATTCTTCTTATTACTCTTCTTCGTCTTCCTCATATTCTTCTTCTTATTCTTATTCTTCTTCCTCCTCCTCCTCCTATTCTTCTTCTTCCTCTTCTTCTTCTTCTTCTCCCTCCTACTCGTATACTTCTTCTTCTTATTCTCTCTCCTACTCTTCTTCTTCTTTCTCTTCTTCTTCTTCTTCTTTCTATTCTTTTTTTTCTTCTTCTTCATCTTCTCTTTCTTCTTCTTCTTCTTCATTTTATACATCTTCTTCTTCTTCATTTTATACATCTTCTTCTTCATTTTCTTATTTTTCTTTTTCTTCCACTTCTTCTTCTTATACTTCCTTTTCTACATTTTCTTCTTCTTCTTATTTTTTTAGACTTTTGCTTCTTATTTTTCTCTTTTTGTTTTTCTTCTTCTTTTTCTTCTTCTTGCACTTTTTGTTCTTCTTATTCTTATTCTTTTATCACTTTTTCTTTTTCTTCTCATTCTTATTCTTCATCTTCTTTCTCCTCCTCCTATTTTTCTTCTTCTTCTTCTCCTTCTTCTTCTCATTTGTTTTCTTCTTCTTCTTCCTCTTATGCATCTTTTTTTTCTTTTCTTCTTCTTCTTCTTCCTCCACTTATTGTTCATCTTTTATTCTTCTCTTCTTCCTCCTTTTCTTCTTCTTCTTCTTCTTCTTCTTCACCTCCCCTAATTTTTTTCTTCTTGCTCCTTCTCCTTTTATTCCTCTTTTTTCTTCTTCTTCTTCTTCGTATTCTTCCTATTCTCTTTTTTCTTCTTCTTCTTCTTCATCTTCCTCTTCTTCATCATCTTCTTCCACTTCTTCTTATTCATTTTATTCTTCTTCTTCTTCTTTTTCTCTTCTTATTTTCTTTTTTCTTCCTCTCCTTATTCCTCAACTTATTCTTCTTTTACTTCCTTTTTTTTCATCTTCTTCCTCTTCTCTTTCTTCTTCTTCTTTCACCTCACCTTCCTTTCTTCTTGCTCCTTTTTATTCTTCTTGCTCCTTCTTCTTCTATTCCTTTTCTTCTTCTTCTTCTTCGTATTCTTCCTATTCTTTTTCTTCTTCTTCCTTTTCCTCTTCTTCATCTTCTTCTTCTACTTCTTCTTATTCATTTTCTTCTTCATCTTCTTTTTATCTTTCTCTATTTTTTTTCTTCCTCTCCTTCTTCTTCTAGTTATTCTTCTTTTAATTCCTTTTCTTCATCTTCTTCCTTTTCTTTTTCTTCTTCTTCTTTCCCTTATTATTCTTCTTCATCTTCATTTTTTTTATTTTTTGTCTTTCTCCTCTACTTCTTCTTCTTATTACTCTTCTTCATCTTTCTTTTCTTCTTCTTCTTTTTCTTCCTCTTCTTCTCCCTACTACTCTTCTTATTCTTCTTTCTCATCATCATCTTCTTCTTTTTTTTCTTCCTCTTCTTCTTCTTCATTTTCTTTTTATTATTCTTCTACTTATTATTATTATTCTTCTTCTTTTTCTTCTTCTTCTTCTTTCTCTTCTTCTTTTTCTTCTTCTTCTTCCTCTCCTTCTTTTTTTTTCTTCTTCCTCTCCTTCTTTTACTTCTTCTTCTTCTACTTCTTGCTCTTCTACTTGTTCTTCCTCTACTACTTATTCTTCTTCTTCTTCTTTTTCAACTTCTATGTCTTCTTATTTTTTTTATTGTATTTTCTTTTTCTTTTGCTTCCTCTTCTTCTTCTTCTTCATATTCTTCTTCTTCTTCTTCTTGTTTCTTGTACTTATTCTTATTCTTCTACCACTTTTTCTTTTACTTCCTATTCTTATTATTCTTCTTTTTTCCCTTCTTTTTTCTTCTTATTCTTTATCTTTTTCTCCCTATTCTACATTTTTTTCTCTTCTTCTTCTTCTTCCTCCCCTTATTCTTTATATTTTATTCTTCTCTTCTTCCTCCTTTTCTTCTTCTTCTTCCTCTTCTTCTTCATCTTCTTATTCTTCTTTTTCTTCTTCCACCTCCCCTTCTTTTTCTTCTTATTTTTCCTTGTTTTTATTCTTCTTGCTCCTTCTCCTTCTACACTTCTTCTTCTTCTTCTTCTTCTTCTTCTTCTTCTTCTTCTATGCATTCTTCCTATTTTTCTTCATCTTCTTCTTCCTCTTCCTCTTCTTCATCATCTTCTTTCACTTCTTCTTATTCATTTTCTTATTTTTATTCCTTTTCTTCTTCTTCCTCTTCTTCTTCTATGCATTCTTCCTATTTTTCTTCATCTTCTTCTTCCTCTTCCTCTTCTTCATCATCTTCTTTCACTTCTTCTTATTCATTTTCTTATTTTTATTCCTTTTCTTCTTCCTCTTCCTCTTCTTATTCTACTTCTTCTTTTTCTTCTTTTCTCCATCTTCTTCTTTTTCTTCTTTTCTCTATCTTCTTCTTTTTCTTCTTCTTCCACTTCTTCCTCATATTATTATTCTTCTTCTTCTTCATATTTTACTTCTTATTCCTCTTCTTCTTATTCTTCTTCATTTTCTTCAATTTATTCTTCCTCTTCTTCTTCTTCTTCATATTACTCCTCTTCCCCTTATTCTTCTTCTTCTTTCTCCTCCACATTTTACTATTATTATTATTCTTATTCATCTTATTCCTCTCCTTTTTTTTATTTCTTCTTCCTCTTATTCTTTCAATTCTTTTTTATTTTTATTCTTTTTCTTCCTCTTCCTATTCTTATTCTTCTTCTTCTTGTTCTTCATATTATTCTTCTTCTTCTTCCTCATCTTCTACTTCTTCTTCCTCTTCTACTTCTTCTTCTTCATATTATTCATTTCTTCTTATTTTTTATCTCTTTTTATTTTTCTTCCTCTTCTTCTTTTTTTTCCTATTCTTATTTTATTCTTCTTCTTCTTCTTCTTCTTCTTCTTCCTTTTCTTCATCATCATCATCATCATCTTCTACTTCTTTTTATTCTTTTTATTCTTCTTCTTCTTATTTTTCATCATATTCTTCTTTTTCTTTTTATCTTCTTGTTTTCCTTATTTTTCTTCTTATTATTATTCTTCTTGTTGTTCTTCTTTCTCTTCTTCTTCTCCTTATTCGATTACCTATTTTTCTTCTTCTTCATGTTAATCTTTTTCATATTCATCATCTTCTTCTTGTTGTTTCTCTGCATCTTCTTCTTCCTCTTCAGCATCTTCTTCTTTCTATTCTTCTTTTTTTTCTACCTTGACTTTTTGTTCTTCCCCTTCTTTTAATCTACCTCCATTTCTTCTTCATATTCTTTCTTCCACTTATTATTATTATTATTCTTTTTCTTCCTCCTATTCTTCCACTTCTCCCTCTTCTTCATCTTCTTCTTCTTCCTCTTCCTCTTCTTCTTCTTCCTCTTCCTCTTATTCTTCTTCTTCCTCTTATTCTTCTTCTTCCTCTTCCTCTTCTTCTTCTTCCTCTTATTCTTCTTCTTCCTCTTCCTCTTCTTCTTCTTCTTCTTCAACTTCTTCATCATCATCTTCTTCTTCTTCTTCAACTTCTTCTTTCTCTTCTTCTTCTACTACAACTTCTTCTTCTTATTCTTCCTCTTCTTCTTTTTCTTCTTCCATTTATTCTTTCTCATCATCATCATCATCTTCTTCTTCTTATTCTTCCTTTCTTCTTCTTCTTCTTATTCTTCCTCTTCTTCTTTTTCTTCTTTGTCTTCATCTTCTTTTTCTTTTTCTTCATCTTCTTCTTTTTCTTCATTGTCTTATACTTCTTCTTCTTATTACACTTCTTCATCTTCCTCATCATTATCATCATCTTCTTCTTCCTCTTATTCTTCTTTTTCTTTTTATTATTCCTCTTCTTCTTCTTCCTATTATTCTTCTTTTTTCTCTTAATATTATTATTATTATTCTTCTTCTTCTTCTTTTTCTTCTTCTAGTTCCTCTTCTTCTAGTTCCTCTTCTTCTTTTTCATCATCATCATCATCTTCTTCTTCTTTATTTTTCTATTTTTATTCTTTTTCTTCTACTTCTGTTTCATCTTTTTTTTCTTTTTTTTCTTTTTTTTCTTCTTTTTCTTCTACTTATGCTTCATCTTCTTTTTCTTTTTTTTTCTTCTTCTTATTCTACTTTGTTTTCTTCTTCCTCCTCCTCTTTTTCTTCTACTTTTTCCTTCTCTTCTTATTTTTTCTTATCTTCTTATTCTTCATCATCATCATATTCGTCTTCCTCTTCTTCTCCTTCTCATTCTTCTTCTTCTTCTTCTACTTCTTTTTTCTTCTTCTCCTACTTTTTCTTCTTGTCCTTCTTATTCTTCTTCTCCCACTTCTTCTTCTTCTTCTTCCACCACTTCTCATTCTTTTTATTCTTCTTCTATTCTCCTCCTCTTCTTATTCTTCATCTTCTTGTTCCTCTTTTTCTTGTTCTTTTTCTTCCTCTTCTTTTTCTTATTGTTATACTTTTTCTTTTTCTTCTTCTTCCTATACTTCTTCTCCTTCCCCTTTTTCTTTTTCTTTCTCAACTTTTTATTCTACTATCTCTTCTTCTTCTCCTTCTTCTACTTTTTATTCTACTATGTCTTCTTCTTCTTCTTCTTCTACCTCTTCTAGTTCTTCTTCTTTCTTTTCTTCTTTTCTTCTTCCTCTTATTCTTTTTCTTTTTACTCTTTTTATTTTTCTCCATCTTCCTCTTCTTCTTCTTCTTCTTCTTCCTTTTCTTATTTTCTTCTTCCTCTTTTTCTTTTTCTTTTTACTCTTTTTATTTTTCTACTTCTTCCTCTTCTTCTTCTTCTTTTTGTTCCACTTCTTCTTCTTTTTTTTTATTTTTGTTCCACTTCTTATTCTTCTTCTTCTTAATCTTCTTCATCATCTTCCTCCATGGTTTTTTTTTTTTTCTTCTTCTTCTTATACTTCTTCTTTTTATTCTCCTTCTACTTCTTTTTATTTTCCTTCTTCTTCTACTTCTATTTCTATTTCTTCTTCTTTTTCCACTTCTTGTCCTTCTTCTTCCTTCTCTTCTTTTTCTTCTTCATCTTCTTCTTCTTATTCCTCTTTCTTCTTCTTCTTCTTCCTCCTCTTCTTCTTTTTTTTAAAAAAAGGTTTATTTTATTAAATATAACCCTCTCTTTTGGCGGAGGAATACCATTTGTATAAACTAGTATATACTCATTTCCCTTTTACACCCTTATACAAGAAAGAACAAAGAAGGTCGCAAACTATATAACTTTTATGTTTATTGAATTCTTTCTCCCGCTCTTTATAATTTCTCTTATCTTTCTATTTTGAGTCCCCTTACTATCTCCTTGTGCTTTGTCTAATCTCCTTTCTTGCTGCTCTTACGGTTTTGCTCTTTCTTTTACCTTCTTTCTTTAACTTCTACATTGCTACCAATTTCCTGCAAAACATACTTGCAATGCATTAAGCCATTTACCATTTCTCATATGCTAACCTTTATTTTAAACGCCCTCTGCTTAGATGTTTCAGATTCTCCAATGGAAGTTTTTTCTGTCCTTTTTCAGCTCCTCTAACACATCTTTCTTTATCCTTTGTTCTCTTTCCTTTAGCATATATTGCCTTTAGCTTTTCCAGATCTGAAATGTCTCCTCTTCTATTCCTAAACTCTACTTATACAGACTCTATTAACTTTTGACTCCATATATTAACACATGACTCCTCCTTTCCGTTTATTCAAGGTTTTGGATATAAAACTTGTATTCTAAAGTTCAAATAAAATGATGAGATTTTTACAGCCTTCAAACTTGATTGCCATATCTTATAGATGTTGTCATTTCTAAGCTTCAAACCTATTATGCTGCTAAGAAAACAAAAAATACCAGCTACGAACAATTATAAGTTTTCTGTATTTATACCTCCTTTTCCTCTTGCTCCTGTTTGACCTGTTGTGTATTCATTTGAATCCGGATCCCTGCTAAGAAGACTTCACAACAAGTAGTAATTTATTTCAAGATATATGTATTCAATATTGTTATCCACTACTTCTATTATTTATCCCGCTCTGTTCTTGCTTATTCTTAGATAAGGGAAGTCCTGCTTATCTAATCTAGCTATTCCTTTTAGTTTTAGCGGTAAAGATTCCTCATCATATTCTGCTGCCCCCTCTGTCAGTCCTATTTTAGCAAGATTATCTGCCAGTGTATTCGCTTCTCTGTATACATGTGATATTGATGCATCCAATTCTTTAGCGAGATTAACTATTATTTCTATCTCCTCCTCATGCCGCCACAATACTAATTTTTTATTAAATAACTCAACCACAAGTATTGAATCTACTTGAATTTGCATATTTGTATATCCTAGCTTTTTGCAAATATATAGTCCTTCTTTTAGCGCCCTAATTTCTAAGTGGAGAGCCGAGGAGGATTTCCCGACAAGTGTGAAGGCTTTCCTAATGCTGCCATCAGAGTCTCTTATTACACCTCCTCCACCTGCTAATCCTATATCCCTATTGAAACTCCCATTAGTATTCAGAGATAGCTTCCCTGCTGGAGGCTTATTCCAACTTATACTTTTAACCCAATGTCGCCTAACTATGTTAATTGAGAGGTTCCATGTTATCCTGACTTCTTTTTCTATTTCCCTATTATCTGTTATTATAGGTTTTATATAGGATATATTACTAATTTCTATCTTAATATCTTTTAAGATTTCTTCTGGATTTATTTTTATGCCCTCAAATCTGCTTTTATTCCTTGCTTTCCATATACACCAAATTACTACGTGTGGTAAGTTTTGATTTAGCCATTTCTTTGTGGGTGTTTTTGGGGTGCCCCTCCCCCATCTTTTAATTCTATCTATTAAAGTTACATTCTTACTATTTACTTGACTAAGACCCTCCATCTCTCTCCATATTTCTTCTGTAATTTTCCCTTCCGAAAATAGATGATCCAAAGATTTTATTGCTTGATAACAGCAATCGCATCGGGATACTATCTTTATACCCTTTCTTTTAACATTTGTGTCTACAGGTAAAGCATTCACAAGAACTTTCCATGCAAGAGAGCACATTTTTTGTGGAGTGCCTTCCTTCCAGACCCATTTAAAAAGTAGGTTAATCCATTTTTTCTTTCGAATCAGATTCTTTACCGTTTTAATTGTACAATTACCTTGAGGAGTGAGGGTCCATTTCCAACCACTCTTCTCCATTTTTGAATGAGATTCTACTATTTCTTTCTATTTTTCTAATGCTTTCCAATTATTCGAGGCCTTTTTCTTATTAATTTTCTCATGTTCTAAGTATTTAGCTCTCATATATCTCGCCCATAGACTATTATTTTCTTTTAGCCTCCACCATCCTTTACAGTCCCAAGTAGCTGCTAGATCTTGTAACATAATTAAACCTAATCCGGCTTCCTCTTTTGGGTAGCAAATATCTTCCCATTTCTTCCAGTGTAGTTTATTTTTGCCTTCTTTTTTGCCCCATAAAAAGTTAGCCATATCTTTTTCTAGTTTTTTCGTAAATTTTTTAGGAGGGTGAATAACTGAAAGAATATGTACCAATGTGCTTTGTAGGACATGAGAGATTAATGTAATCCTCCCCCCTGAAGCCCAGTAGTTCTTCTTTCCAACTTGCTATTTTCTTATTTATTTTCTCCTGTAGTGTTATTAAGTACTCTTCTCTTAATCTTCGCTCGTATATAGGGCAACCTAAGTACATTAGTGCTCCTTTGTTTTGGGTAAATCCTGTAATGTTCTTTGATTTATTTGCCACCTTTTCCATTACTTTCTTAGCTAACATAAACTGACACTTCTTTTTATTTACCATCTGCCATGTTTCCATTTCAAACGTGTGTAAAAGGTCCATAAAGCTCACAATTGATCTTCTACTTGCATTTGTAAAAATTATAAGATCATCCGCATAAGCTAGGCAGCCTATTCTTGGGGCATTTTTTGGTTGTCTGAATGGAATAATCTTTCCTTCAGACATTCTTTTGTCTAAATTTAATATTAACAGTTCTAAGTATATATCAAATAATAAAGGAGATAGCGGGTCTCCTTGCCTTAAGCTTTTTTTGGCTTGAACTCTTCTCTTTTTTTCCTGTTTACAATAACTTTAACCCAAAGATTAGATACACATCTATATATCATATCGATGCATAATTCAGAAAAGCCAAATTTTCTCATGGCATAACAGAGTATATTCCATTCCACCCTGTCGAAAGCTTTAGATAAATCTAGTTTAATTACTAAATTATTCCATTCCTCTTCTTTTTCTTCTTCTTCCTCCTCTTCTTCTTTTTCTTTTTTCTCTTCTTCTTCTTCTTGTACTTCTTTTTCTACTTTCTCTTCTTCTTCTTCTTTTTGCTCATCTTGATCATCTTCTTCTTCTTTCTCCTCTTCTTCTTGCTTTTCCTCTTCTTCTTGTTATTCCTCTTCTTTTTATTTTTTTTTTCTTCTTCTTCTTCTTTTTTTCATCCGCTTCTTCTTCTTTTCTTCTTCTTACACTTCTTCTTCTTCCTCTTCTTCTTTTTTTCCCCTTCTTTTTTTTTCTTCTTATTCTTGTTCTTATTCCACTTCTTCATATTATTATTCTTATTCTTCTTGTTCTTGTTCTTCTTTTTTTTTTTTTCTTCTTCTTCTTGTTCTTCTTTTTTTTTTCTTCTTCTTCTTTTCTTCTTCCTCTTCCTCTTCCTCTTCTTCTTCTTACTGTTATTCTTCTTCTTCATCTTTTAGTTCCTCTTTTTCTTTTTATTCATCATCATCTTCTTCTTCTACTTTGTTTTCTTTTTCTTTTATCTCTTCTTATTCTACTTCCTCTTATTCTTCTTCATCTTCTTTTTCTTCTTTAACCACTTCTTTTTTTCCTATTCTTTTTATTCTTCTTTGCCTTCTTTTTATTCTTCTCCTCCTCATTCTTCTTCTTCTTCTTCTCCTTCTTTTTCTTCTTATTCTTCTCATACTTCTTCTTCTTGTCCTTCTTCTTCTTCTTCTTCTCATACTACTACTACTTCTTCTTCTTCCTCTTCTTCTTATTCCTCCTTTTTTTTTCTTCTTCTTCCTCTTCTTCTTATTTGTCTTCTTCCTCTTCTTCTTCATCGTCTTCTTCCTCCTCTTCTTTTTCTTCTTCTTCCTCTTTTACTTCTTTTTCTTCATCTCCTATTATTATTCCTCTTTTTTTTCTTTTTTTCTTTTTCTTCTTCATTCCTTTTCTTCCTCTTCTTCTTCCTCTTATTATTATTACTATTATTATTTTTATATTTTTTCTTCTTCTTTTTCTTCCTCTTCTTCTTCCTCTTCTTTTTCTTCCTCTTCTTCTTCTTCTTATTCATTCTCCTCAAAGCCTTCTTCTTATTATTATTTCTTCTTCTTCTTCTTCTTTTCTTATTTCTTTTTCTTCTTCTTCTTCTTCTTTTCTTATTTCTTCTTCTTCTTCTTCTTCTTCTTCTTGTTCTTTTGCTTCTCCTACTTATTCTTCTTCTTCTCATCCTTATTCTTCTCCATCTTCTCCTTCTATTCTTGTTCTTTTTCTTTTTCCAATTCTTATTCTTCTTTTTTCTATTCTTATTCTTCTTCCACTTTTTGTTCATCTTCTTCCGCCTTCTCTTCTTCTTCTTCTTATTCCTCCTCTTTTTCTTATTATTCTTCTTCTTCTTCTTCCTCTAATTTTTCTTCATCTTCTTTTTCTTCTTCTTTTTATTCTTATTCTTCTTATTCTTCTACTTTGACTTCTTTTTCCTCTTCTTATTGTTCTTCCTTTTCTTCTTCTTTTTATTCCTAGCTTCTTCTCTTTTATCTTTTTCTTATTCTTCTTCATCTTCTTCATCATCTTCTTCGTCTCCTTTAACTTTTTTTTCTTCTTTTTATCCTCCTCCTCCTTCTTCCTATTCTTCTTTTTTCTTCTTCTTCCTCGTTTTCCTTTTCTTTTGTTCATTTTCCTTTTTTTCCTCTTCTTTTCTTCTTCATTTTCCATGTCTTCTTCTTCTTTCTTTTCTTCAAATTTTTTTTCTTCCTCCTACTCATATTTTTCTTTTTCCTCTTCTTCTTCTTCCACTTTTTCTTCTTTTTCTTCCTATTCTTTTTCCACTTCTTCTTATTCTTCTTCTTCTTCCACTTCTTTCTCTTCTTCTTCTTCTTCTTTTTTGACTTCTTATTCTTATTTATCTTTTTTTCTTCTCCCACTTTTTATTCTTTTCCTCTTCTTCTTCATCTTCTTTTTCTTCTCTCTCTTCTTCTTCAATTTATTCCTCTTCTTCTTTTTCTTCTTCTTATTATTTTCTTCTTTCTTTTCTTCTTCTTCATTTTTTCTACTTCTTCCTCCTCTTCTTCTACTTATTCTTCCTCTTTTTCTTCTTCTTCTTCTTCTTCATTTTCTTTTCCTTCTTCTTTATATTCTTAATATTTTTTTCTTTTCTTCTTTCATATCTTCTTCTTCTTATTCTTCTTCTTCTTATTCTTCTTCTTCTTATTCTTCTTCTTGTTCTTCTTTCTCTTTTTCTTCTTCTTCTTCTTTATCTTGCTCTTCTTCTTCTTCTTCCTCTTGCACTTCTTTTTTTTTCTTCTTTTTTTTCTTGCGCTTCTTCTTTTTTCTTCCTCCTCCTCCTCTGCTTTTTCTTCTTTTTCTTCCTCATCCTTTTCTTTTTCCACTTTTTACAATTCTTTTTCCACCTCTTATTATTATTATTCCACATCTTCTTTTTCTCTCTTCTTATTTTCTTCTTCTTCTTCCTCCTCTTAATCTTCTTCTTGTTTTTCTTATTTTTCCCCTTCTTCTTCTTCCTCTTAATCTTCTTCTTGTTTTTCTTATTTTTCCCCTTCTTCTTCTTCTTCCTCTAATTTTTCTTCTTCTTCCTCTTTTTATTCTTCTTCTTCCTCTTCCTATTCTTCTTCTTATTCTTCTTCTTCCTCTTCTTTCTATTTTTCTTCCACGTTTTATTCTTCTACTTCTTCTTCTTTTCTTCTTCTTATTTTCTTCTTCTTCTTCCTCTTCTTCTTCTTCTTCTTGCTCTTTTTTTTCTTCTTCTTCTTTGTCTTCTTCCACTTATTCTTCTTCTTCTTCTTTTTCCTCTTCTTCTTCTTCCTCTTTTTCTTCTTCTTCTTCTTCTTCCTCTTCCTCTTCTTCTTCCTTTTCTTCTTCTTTTTCTTTTTCCTCTTCTTCTTCTTCTTCTTTTACTTTTCTTCTTCTTCTTCTTCCACTTCTTTTACTTTTCTTCTTCTTCTTCCTTTTCCTTTTCTTATTCATCTTCCTCCTCCTCTTTTTATTCTTCTTCCTCTTCTTCTTCTTTCTCTTGTTCTACTTCTTCTTCTTAAACTTCTTTTTCCACTTCTTCTTCTTCTTCTCTTCTTCTGATTCTTTTCTTCTTCTTCTTCCTATTATTATTCTTCTTCCTCCTCTTCCTTTTCTTCTTCATTTTCTTCCTCTTTTACTTCTTCTTCTTACTATTCTTCTTTTTTTCTTTCTTCTTCTTCTTGTTATTTTTCTTCTTAGTCTCCTTTTTTCTTGTTTTCTTCTTCTTCTTCTTCTTGTTTTCTTCTTTTCTTCTTCTTCTTCTTCTTCTTCTTTTTCTACTTATTCTTCTTTCTTCTTCTTTTTCTTCTTATTCTTCTCTCTTCTTCTTCTTCTTCTTTCTTCCTTTTTTCTTTTTTTTATTCATCTTCTTTTTATCTTTTTTCTTCTTCTTCTTGTTATTTATTTTTATTCTTCTATGTATTTCTTTTCCTTATTCTTCTTCTATTTTTTTTGTTTTGTCTACTAATCTACCCTCTCTTTCAACACCCTCTTATTCTTCTTCTTAATCTTTATTTTTTTTATTCTTCTTATTTTTCTTTGTTATTCTTTTCTTTTTCTTTATTCTTTTTCTTTATTCTTTTTCTTTTGATTTCATTCTTATTTTTTTATTTCTTTTTCTCCTTCTTATTTCTTATTCTTTTTCTTATTCTTTTTCTTATTCTTTTTCTTCTTATTCTTCTTATTTTTCTTTCTTTTTCTTCTTTTTGTGATTTTATTATTTTTCTTTTATTTTTTTTCTTCTTATTTTTCTATCTTCTGTCTTCTTCATATTATTTATTGTTCTTCTTTTTTTTTATTCTTGTTCTTCTTCTTCTTCTTTATTCTTCTTTATATTCCATTTTTCTTCTTCTTTCTTCTTCTTTCTTCTTCATCCTTTTCTTTCTTCTCCTTTTTCTTTTTCCAAATTCTTCTTCTTTTGTTTTGTTCTTCTTTTCTTTCTTTCTTTCTTTCTTTCTTTCTTCTTCTTCTTCTTCTTCTTTCTTCTTCATCTCTTCTTTTTCTTTCTTCTTCTTCTTATTCTTTCATCTTATTTTTGTTATTTCTTCTTATTCTTGTTATTTCTTCTTCTTGTTTTATCTTTTTTTTTCTTTTTTTTCTTCTTTTTCATATTAGTTTTTTTTTTCTTCTTCTTATTATTATTTCTTCTTTTTATTATTATTCTTCTTTCTTTTTTTTATCTTTTTCTTTCTACTTCTTTTTCTTCATTATTTTCTTCTGCTATTATTACTTTTTCTTCTTCTTCTTTCTTCTTTTTATTTCTTATTCTTATTCAATTTATTATTCTTCTTTTTGTCTCTTTTTCATCTTTTCCTTCTTTTTTTCTTCTTCTTATTTTTTCTTTTATTCTTTTTTTTTTATTTTTCTTCTCATTTCTTCTTTTTCTTTTTTCTTCTTATTGTTCTTGTTCTTTTTCTATTTTTTTTCTTTTTCTTTTTCTTTTTTCTTCTTATTGTTCTTTTTCTTTTTCTATTTTTTTTCTTTGACTACTTTCTTTTTCTTTCTTCTTCTATAACTTCTTCTTTTTCTTTATTTTTCTTCTTTCTTCTTCTTATTCTTATTTTTATTCTTTTTTCTTCCCTTTTTCTTTTATTTATTCTTTTTATTGTTCTTATTCTTTTTTTTTTATTTTTCTTCTTCTTCTTTCTTCTTCTTATTTCTTCTTTTTTCTTCATCTACTTTTAGTACTTTCTTGTTTTTCTCCTTATACTACTTTCGATCTTCTTGTTCTTCTTCTTCTTTTTCTTTCTTCTTTCTTATTATTTCTTCTTATTCATCTTCTTCTCTTTGTTCTACTACATTCTATGGGCCACATCTCAAATCCAAGTTGAGGGCATCTCCTCAATAGTTCTTTAGATAAATCTCATTCATCATAAAAATGATTTCCCTCTCCACTTGTTTATATTGACAAACCTTTGCTTTCAATTTTACGGTGATTTGAAGTCAGAAAAAACTTAGTTATAAATACTTGGACATGCTCGTCACAACTCTAAATTGAGCCTCTACATAGTCATTGAAACTAGCTTCTTACATTATCTATCAAAGAAATTGAAAATTGTCTGAACTTGATCATATATGGGCTAACTTCATTCATTTATATAATCTCGCACTAATCCAAAAATGTCATGATATGGTTATGTGGCTCTTCTAGAAAATGTTTTCATGTTGCTGCACCATGGCTATAAGAATTGACTTCAACTCGAAGTAATCTATTAGTAAAGGTTGCATCCTGATCCCAAAGTATTTGTAAATTGATGTTAGGCTCTATAATAACCAAATGTTTGGTAAGGAATAAGTCATTGGACAACTTGTTTGTTATCGCATCGGTTGTTCTCATTGTTAATATTGTGTTATATGATTACTCTCTTGGCTCTCTATCTAAATAGTAAAATTCTTTTTCTTTTTATTTCTAGGTGCATAGGTATTGGTTTAGTCCTATATTTTTGGTATATATAATTTTGACTGGAAAACAAAAACAAAAACAAACAAATACAAAATAATAATAATTATCAAAATAACAAAAAATAGAACAAGTTTTTAAAGTAGTTAAGTCAACTCAAAGTTAACCAATACAAATAAAGTCATTCTTGAAAATGATATCAAAAACTTAATGTGGCTTTGATATGATATCAAAAACTCAATAGTTCTTGACACTGCACTAAAAGCTTGTTGGACATGTGAATACCCATCAGAATTGTGAAAGTACATGGGTCATACAAGTAATAAATTGAATATAAGCATAGATATTAAATACATAGAGATTGTTATGGCACTTGGATAAGGTAATAGTGAATTAACTTATTGCTGAAATTGAAAAGTTATTACTAGATCTTGGACATATACTTAGATTCCAATGTTGGTTTACTTTCTTATGTATCATAATATTTTCTCATGTATTATAGCAATGTCATAATCAATTGGTGGATGAATGATAAAAGAATATGGGATCTCTCATTCCTTATTAACATTCAAGAGGTAATCAACCATAAACGATCATCACCATGGATGGTCTTCTTGTGATTGTGCATTTAGTATACCAATCATGTATGCCAAAGCTTCACAACTACATGTCCTTTGGCCACCTCACAATCTTATTACTTTTATAAAATATATTAATTGTCTTTAACAATTACTTTGACTATGAAATCTCTATTCTCTAGCCTTATTTTTCCTAGATGACATATAATGATGTGATCATAATAGCATTTATTCTTTCAACTTCATTAGCATGATACTCAAAGCAATTAAAAAAATGTCATCCAAAAAATTATATTCATAAAAATCATACAAAAGAAAAATGATTATAGCTATTAAAAACATGTCATCCTCTAACCAATTACTTCTACTCTTATTTGCTCTCTATATATCTTTCCTATTTTTAAACTTAACATTATTTTCTATGTTCATCACATTGGCATTTTCATTGGAACAAAAATGTGTTCTAAACATAATATACTTCTCCAACTAGCTTTACAACTGGCTGAAATTAGATTTATCATGGTTTTTTTTTATATTTTTATTCTTATAACTCCTATGTTTCTTTTATTGCATCTTATATCTCACTAATAAATGTCTCGAAACAAAAACCAACACAAACCATAATTTTCTAAAAATTTTAATTTTGATTGACAAATATTTCCATCACCCTTTTCTTGTTATAATTTTTTATGCCTTCACCAAGGTTGGATACTATTTTATGCTTAGTAAGGCAATCAAATCCAGCAATATGACATTCATATTTACCTCACATGCCTATTTTTTTATGTCTAACCCAATTCAATTTTCATAACTATTTTACATCAAACTTAAGTGTGTTTGAGCTAAAACACATCCCATCTAACCTCCTTTTGATTTGGTTGGGTAAATTATTAACATTTCTCTAGTTTTTCAGCTTTTCTAATCATTCAATGTTACTAACTATATCGAACATTTTTGTTGAGGAAAATAATGATGAAAAAATACCTCAGAACTCCCACCTCCTAAAAACCGCTTAGGTTGCATATTCATTTTATTTTCCTTTAAAAAATTTTCTTTTTTCTTCTTATCTATTTCATGGAAGTTATGCTTACAACTACATTTTCATGGTGTTTGGAACCCATAACATTCTAATTTTATAGTCACAACATTATACACTTGAAGTTATCACATGAATACTCAAATTGCATACTATGATTGCTAAATATGACAACCATAAATAAAAATTATATTTCTTGTTTATAATTTGAATGAAGATGTTTATTATTATATAACTTGAAAGAAGGTTGCCAGAAATATATGGAAGTCCCAAACATTTATCATTGAACATTAGAAAGCTTTGAGAAATTGAAACATCCAATTTGATGAGACAATCAAGGAGTTTCATTTTATCAAAAATAGAATGAATCCTATATATACAAGAAGATTAACGGGGGTGCTATCACTTTTTTACTTTTGTTTGTGGGTGACAAATTGTTAATAAAAAATAATATTTTAATGGTGGTATTAGCAAACCTGTACCCCCAAGAATTATACCATGAAAGAAATGGGAGTGATGACAATCTATATTATAAGAATTAACATTTATATTGATTGATTGAGAACGTTGCTGCATTTTTTTTCCAATCTACATAGATAAGATTTGATGATTGATTCAAAAAACAATTCTAAGAAAGGAAATTTACATATGAGTCATAAAATCTATCTTTTTTGATGACTTCTTAAGAGATGACATAAAAAAGATGAATAGATCCTCATGTGCTTCGGTTATAAGATCTATCACATATATTATGTCACTCAAAAAGGATGATATATTATATGTTCAAGTGAATATCACTAGAAAGTAATTATGAATAATTTTGAAGAAAGAAAATAAAAATAAAATTAATAAAATTTTGAAGTACTTAGAATTACTGGGAACATATTCTTGATATAAATAATTTAAAACTTAATATATTTTTTATTACTTGAAATAAGTCACAAGAGTTGCATGCAAGAGACTATTATAATGTCTACAATTGATATGCAGAGCATTGCATAATCAAAAGTAAAAAAAAATATTGTTTGGATGATGAAGTTGATCTCTTAACTAGGAGTGATTCTAGACAATTAATCCAATAAAATACTATGGTGATATTAATCGATCAATTTCCAAGCTAACAGACTAAAATCTCTCTAATGATCAAACATATGTTTTGGTGCTACCAGTTGATTAGAGAACTCTTTCATGTGGTGATGTTATGTTGGAACAAATTATAGTCAATGATAATTTGATTAGCTGTTATGCTAAGTCTTTATCCTAATATACATATAAGTGCCATGGAGATATCATGGATATGTGATATCTTGAGATTTGGCATTAGTGAAAAGTGAAGGGTTTTTATTGTGAGGCTCTAAAACTAATGTGATTATGTTGTAATTATGATCTTATTGCAATAATTAGATAAATGTTTTTGTGTTCTTCATCTATTGTTTGGAAGCTTGCATACATAATAATATCTATAGAATAGTGAGATCAATTATGGTATTCTAGGTATTCTTAAATTGTTTCTAATCATTTGATAATTAAAATAAAAACATTAACCATATGAATGTAAACCTACCATATCATATGTTTTCTTTCTTATGAACAAGTTCCATTGATCTCATAAACGACTAATATGTAAACACAATTACATGAATACTTGTTGAAAAACAAGTGCATTGACATAACCATCTTGAAAATATTAATATTCTTAGAATTGATATTACCATAATTTTCTTCTATCTCATGTTAGTGACAACAAAAATCTTTGATCAAGGCTGAAAAAGAGTTAAAATTTTGGATATGAAGGTTGGAAGACTTATGGTAAAATCTAAGAGGATTAACGGTAAATGACATCAACACAATATACATATCTTGACCCGAATCCAAGATGTTGTAGTTAGACAAGATTGTGTTATGTGATAATCAAATATAAAAAGGTTTGACTAATTTATTCGGCGATCACTTCACCTAGGTGGCTATGATGTACTATTAGGCATAAATCATAATATATGATTATGAATCCTAGGTTATGATGTATGGTACTCATCAAAAATGTAAGAAAAAAATTAAATATGCCACCCACCACAATGTGACTAATGAAAACAAATTTTAAATGGCAAGAACTAAAAGTGTGTTTGTTTAATAACCATAAATATTACATTTAATATGTTCTCTGATAAATTGTGAGAGTTATAATTGATTTATCACACATACGGTGTATGAAAAACATTTATCATTGTAAATTCGTATTTATCATTGTAATATTTATCAAGTATTTGAATCATTGATTATTACTAGATAATTTATGTAAGACATTAAAATCAAGATATATAAAATTAAATGAAGATAATTATCTTTGTACCAAGTATTAGTTTTCATACTTGTATATAAATGAAAAGTGTTTGTTTGGATGATTTTATACTCTAACATAATTTCTTTATCTACTTTTTTCTCGTGCAAAGTAATATTATACTCTAACATATTTTGTCTTTGAGTAAAATGGTAGATTCTTTACTAAGTACATAACACTCTGATTATCATAAAATTAAGTAACCTTTTTTAATTGTTGTCCAAGCTCTTTTATTAAAGTAATGGACTTTATAATGTCAATATTTCTTGCATAGTTTGAATCAACATAGCTTCTAACAATAAGATATGAATCTCCATAAATATTATAGTATTTAAAGTATTCTTGACATATCTCAAATTCCTCTTTACAACACACCAATGTTCCTTACAAGGATTCATCATGTTTCAAATAACAACTCTCATTGCTTGCATAATATTTGATCTTGTACAAATTCTTGAAAATATTAGACTTTCAACAACTAATAATTATGGTACTCAAGATACTTCTATCCTATATGCTTCATCATTAGGACACATACTTCTTGGTAATTTGAAATTAATAAGAAGATAAGTAGAAATTAGCTTATAATTATGCATATTGAAGCATCGCAAGACTTTTTTGATATAATTCTTTTATGAAAGTCAGATCTTCCTATTATTTATATCACGATAAATTTACATTTCTAGGATCTTATATGCTAATCATAGATCCTTTATATCAAATTCAATTTCCATACATGTATTTAATTTATATACATAATTTTTATTGGGTCCTACTGCCAATTTATCAACTACATACAGTATAAAGGTAATAAAATCATCATCCTCAAATTTTTTATAATGCACATAAGGATTCAAATAAAGTCTATTTTATTCAAGACTCATGTTGAAGAAATCAAACCTCTTATACCAGCATCAAAGTGCTTGTTTGAGGCCATATAAAGATTAATTCAATCTGCAAATATTTCTCTTCCTTTTTCTTCAAAACCTTCTAGTTGCAACATATAGATTTCTTCTTTAAATTTTTCATGAAGAAATATAGTTTTCATATCAAAATTCTTCAATTGTAAATCATATGCAAAACATATAACCATGACTACTCTTATTATTGTAAGTCAAATAATAAAATAAAATATTTCTTTGAAGTCGATGACTTATTTTAGAGCATATTTTTTTGACGAATAGTCACTGATAGCAGCATTGAGTGGGTCTTCGAGAGAACATATCAATGGTGTAGCATAGATCAAGGATAAGATTTCGCATTCCCAAAGCTATTTGGATTATTTTATTTATCTTCAACAACTGATCAAGCAATAAAGGAAGTGTTAGCCAATCATCAGGGACTAGTTCTGACTCATTGTTCATATGTTAGGAATTAAACTCAATCTTTTCCCATGAAATGAATTCGTTTGACTTGCATGTGTTAAGCATATAGCCTTGTTATACTGAGGAAAACCTTTCATTAAGACCACTCTCTATGTTCGTATAAATTAGTAAATATACCTCTTGTAAAATGTTTTTTCCCTTCCTAGACCCCTCCTCTTTAACATGTCAGAATTCTATCTAGATACCCCTTTGTTGGTCAATTACGCTCCCATAGTTATGATTTTAAGATGCAGAAGACAACAAAACAACAACACAACAAATGATATATATATCCAATCAACAATCCAACCATGGCAGAATCAAAAAAATGAAAGACAGAAACCAGAAATAACGTGGTTCGCTAGTCGCTTAGTACGACTAGCTACATCCACTAGAAAACACATGCATTATAGATTAAACCAAAAATATATATATCTAATAGTATGTGCAGCACAGAGACAGTCACAATAAATCATGCTGAGAGAGAGAGAGAAGATGATAAATAATTTTGGATCCGAAAAAAATAGCAACCCAAAAAATAAAAATACAAAACATTTTTATTAAAAATATTCTCGGTTCAATTAACCGGAGCATGTCTGATCATTAGACGGGTCAAAATCTGCTCCAAAAATTTTGGTGCGCTGATCGGATAGTGAGACCTCCATAATTGTGCTACTACTACATCCCCAGCCTCTTATTATTTCCTTTCCTGTATTTACATAAAAATATTAAAATAGAAATCTTTGTTTATAAAAATAGATTATCAAAAACAAATTATATATATAGTAATCTCGACCTTAATTTGTTTTGCATACAGATAGAGAGACACTCCCTATAAACAATTAGCCCAAAAAAGACTACAACTGATTTGATATTTTCAGTAAGTCAAGACAGTGTCTTAACTTATTCAGAGTAACAGGCTTGATAAACATATCAGCTGGATTATCAGAAGTTACAATCTTCTTTACTTGTACCCTCTTCTCAGATCAAAGGAAATGATATCGCATATCAATGTGCTTTGTCCTCTCATAATACACTTGATCTTTTCCTAAACAGATAGCACTGAGGTTGTCACAGAAAACAATTGCAATCTCTTCATAAAGACCAAGGTCCTTGAAAAAATCTTTCAATCATATCCCTTCATTCGCAGCTTCAGTCAGAGCCATATACTCTGCTTCAGTAGAAGATAAAGTAACAGAAGATTGTAGTGTCTTTCCAACTAACTACAGAACCACATACAGTGAAGACATAACCAGTCATAGATCATCTACTATCAACATCTCCTGCATAATTAGAATCAGAATATCCTGCCAGCATGAGTTCAGATTTATTATCAAATGTCAGACCAACATCAGTAGTCACCTTAAGGTACCTAAGTATCCTTTTAATAGCTTTTCAGTGCTCTTGATCAGGATTTATCATAAACCTACTCATTGTAATTAGTGCATGAGCAATATCAGGTCGGGTGCACACCATAAGATTCATTAGGCTCCCGACAGTACTAGAATAAAGAACCTTAGACATTTGTTCCTGGTCAGAATCAGATTGAGGACAATAATTCAATATTAGATGAAGATTTGAAGCAAATGGTGTGGATAAAGGCTTACAAGAAGTCATTCAAAATCTAGATAGAAATTTTTGAATATATTGTTTCTGTGAAAGAAACAACTTTTTTTTAATTATATCTCTGAATATTTTTATATCCAAAATTTGTTTTGCTCCTCCAAGATCTTTCATATCAAATTCAGAATTGAGGAGACCTTTCAGTTCTTGAATATTAAATTTATTTCTGGCAGCAATAAGCATATCATCTACATACAATAGCAAGTAGATATATGACTCATCCTTGTGCCTTTTGAAATAAACACAGCAGTCATGGTCACACCTACTATATCCATGACTAGTCATGAAATAGTCAAATCTCTTGTATCATTGACAGGGAGACTGCTTAAGTCCATAAAGGGACTTCAAAAGTTTGCACAGATGTGTTTCCTTACCTGATACCTCAAAATCCTTAGTCTGGCTCATGTAAATTTCTTCATCCTGTTCTCCATGAAGAAATATAGTTTTAACATCTAGTTACTCAAGTTCAAGGTCCTGATGTGCCACTAATGCTAGAAGCACCCTGATTGAAGTATGTCTAACTACAGAAAAGAATATCTCATTATAATCGACACCCTCTTTCTGATTGAATATTCTTGCAACTAGACGTGCCTTAAACTTTACACCACCAACTATAGAGGCATCATTTTTCTTCTTGAAAATCCATTTGCAAGAAACTATCTTTCTCCCTTTTGGTTTAGGTAAGCCAAGTACCATTCTTATGAAGAGATTCAATCTCTTCATTCATGGCAACTAACCATGACTCAAATTCAGGACATCTAATAGCATTCCTGAAAAAGGATGGTTTAGGAATATCAATCTCTTCGGAAACTATAGGGAAAATCCTATAAATTCATCAAAGCCAAATTTCAGAGGAGGACCAACATTTACCCTCCTTGGTCTATCCCTTGCAATGAAATAGGGAATAGACTCTTCGGGTGCAGGTTCAGGATCAGGTTCAGTAATAGACTTAACATCAATTTCATGATTAGCTATTGTTTTTCTAGCGACAATAGGCATCCTTCTTGGAGCTACAAATTTAGATTTTAGTTCCACCTTTAAGTTTAGCTTGAGGAACATCATGTAATTGGATAGAACAAGATACTTGTCTTAAGATGACACTTTCATCAAAGGTGACACTTCTAGAGAGAATCACTCTCTTTTCAGATGGTGACCAGATATAGAATCCCTTGACTCCATCACCATATCCTATAAATATTTCATTTTTTGCTCGTGGTTAAAGCTTACCATCATTTACATGATAGTAGGCAACACACTTGAACACTTTCAGATTAGAATAATCTGCATGTTTACCAGTACACACCTCAAATGGAATTTTAAAATTAATTCCACTATGTGGCGATCTATTTATCAGATGGCATACTGTATTAATAGCTGTAGCCCAAAACTCCTTGCCTAAGCCTGATTGAGAGAGCATGCATCTAGTTCTCTCCAGAAAAGTTTGGTTTATTCTTTCAGCAATGTCGTTCTGCTGAAAAGTGTCCCTAAGAGTTTTGTGTCTCGCTATACCTTTGTCCTAATAGAATTTCTCAAATTCAAGTGAACAAAATTCTTGACCAATATCTGTTCGTAACAGTTTAACCTTCTTTTGTGTTTGGTTTTCCACTAAGCTAACCCACTGCTTAAACTTTATAAAAGTCTCAGATTTATGTTTCATTATGAATACTCAAAACATCCTAGAGTAATCATCAACTAAAAATAAATAAAATCGAGTACCCCCAAGAGATGTGACTCTAGAAGGGTCCCAACAGTCAGCATGGATATAATCCAAAATATTGTTTGTACAGTGTATGGCCTTACCAAACTTAGTTATATGTTTCTTACCAAAAACACAATAATTGCAGAAATTTAATTTATTGACTCTATGACCAACACGAAGATTAAGATCAGAAAGAATTTTCATACATTTCTCTCCCATATGTGCAAGCCTCATATGCCACAGTCTGGTAAGTTCAGCTTTGTCTTTAGATGCTGGCTCTCTGAATGTGACAGCAATCGCCCATGTCACTGTAGAACCTATCAGTGTGTATAGCATTCCAGTCTTCTGCCCCTTAAGTACAATATCATCTCCTCGGTGAACATTCAATGTTCCCTCTTTACCACTGAATGAATATCTCTGATCATCCAGAATACCAAGAGAAATGAGATTCATTGTCATCTCATAGACATATCTCACATTTGAAAGTGAGACTATTCGGTCATCCCAAGTTCTCAGTCTAAGTGTGCCGATTCTAACCACCTTACATGGTTGGCTGTTCCCCACCACAGCATGGCTAGCTTCCTACATGTCATATTTGCTGAACCACTCCAAGTGAGTGCTTATATGGAAGGAAGCCTCAGAATCCAAGATCCAAGAATCTGATCTTGTGATCATTGTTGAGGTTACCAGCACAAGGTCTTCTTCATCATCCAAATCATCAAAGGTCACAGCAATAGCAGGTGGGGGATTAGGCTGACCTTGCTGTTCCAGCCTTGCTATCTTCTTCGAGCATTCAATTTTTCAATGCCCTTTCTACTTACAGTAGTGATAAGTGTCACCTTCCTTTGACCTCTTCTGAAGCTTATTTCGCTTCTTCTTGAATGGAACAGGTTGTGACCTCTTGTTTGTCACCACCAATCCAGCAAAATATTGTTCAAGTCATTCAACCGCAGCCTTCTGTAATCTTCTCCTTTCTCACAATGAGAGATTCGACAAAATTCTCATATGAAGGAGGAAGAGAAACTAAGAGTAGTAAGCGCAGCATCCTCATCTTCCACCTTAGCATCCACATGTTTAAGGTCCATGAAAATACTATTTAAATCATCCAGATGCTTCTTCAAAGAGGTTCCCTCTTGCATCCTCAGTGTGAACAGCATCCTCTTTAACAGAAGCTAGTTCGTCAGTGATCTAGTCATATACAGTGACTCAAGCTTGAGCCACAATCATGTAGTAGATTCCTCATCTGCTACCTCATCAATGACTTCATCCGACAAGTTTAACATAATGGTGGAGTGAGCTTCATGTTTCCAAGGCTCGGCCTCAATTATTCCAAGAGCAGCATCAGTATGAGGACCGAAGCCTTGAACCAGAGGACTCCAAATATCAAAATTCTTTAAATGCACTCGCATTTTGATCTACCACATACTAAACCCATTTCTGCCATTAAATTTCTATAAATCGTGGTGTTTAGGGTTCCAACTATTTCAACAGAATATCATTTGTATAGAAAAAATCACAAATCTAATAGCACAATTGCTCAAAAATCTTTAAAACCCGCTTTGATACCAATTGTTGGTCAATTGCTCTCCCACAGTTATGATTTTAAGATGTAGAAGACAACAAAACAATAACACAACAAACAATATATATATCCAATCAACAATCCAACCATGGTAGAATCAAAAAAAAATGAAAGATAGAATCCTGAAATAACATAGTTATCTAGTCGCTCAGTATGACTAGCTACATCCACCAGAAAATACTTATGTGTTATAGATTAAACCAAAAAAAAATATCTTACAGTATGTGCCGCGGAGAGATGGTCGAGATAAAATCACACAAAGAGAGAGAGAGAGAGAGAAGATGATGAACAATTCAGGATCCGGAAAAAATAGCAACCCGAAAAATAAAAATACAAAACATTTTTATTAAAAACATTTTCGGTTCAATTAACCGGAGTGGGTCGGATCATCGGACGGGTCAGGCTATGCTCCAAAAATTTCGACTCGCTGATCAGATAGTGGGACCTCCATTATTGTGCTACTGCAGCATCCGTGGCCTCTTAATATTTCTTTTCCTGCACTTACATTAAAATATTAAAATAGAAATATTTTGTTATACAAATAGATTATCAAAAATAAATTATATATACAACACCATTTTATTGCAATTTTCATCCATCCAACATAACTTTATCTCCTTTGTTTGCTCTCTGCATCTGGCATGATGCTTTCCTGGGTGGATTTTATACTCCCCCTCCCATCCTTCCCTTAGCAAATAGTCTCTTTGAGTTTAGCATTTTAGCTTGGCAATAAGGTTAGCCCTCTTTCTTCAAAAAAGTATGAATTCACTATCTTTGGTGAAGAAGGGCGAGCATGTTTATAATAAAGTAGAAAAATTTTCTTTTTTAATGCCAATGCCATGGTATAATTGAGGCACGAATGCATCTATGTGGATTACTTGATTGATTAGTTGATTGCACAAATTACCTTCTTATATTAGATTATCACTAGGAAGAGTCTAGAACACCTATGGGCCCTTAGTTCCCTAACTATTTTTTTACGGTAGTCTCTAAGTCATTGGCTATTATGACTTCTCTCCATTCCTTTAGTCAATCACTCTTGTTTGCAATAGCCCCTATTCTTTCTCTGATTTCACCCTTCTCTTATTCATATCCCATCTATCTAGATTGTTTCTTAAGAGTAAGAGGATTAGAACTTCTTAGAGCTAACTCGATTCCTATACCTAGAAAGAAAGTATAACAACCATATTGACTAGAAGAGTGACCTTTGCTTTAGAAAGGCTAGGCACAGCACAGGTTTCCAACCATTTAGGTTCTCGGGCCCATATAGTCTCAGTTGAGCTATATCTTGACTTATAAGAAAGCATCAAGTGTATAGATGTGAGATAGGCTTGCTAGAGAGAATAATATAATAAAACTACTTTGAAAAAGAGAGAGAGGGTGGGTCAACATCTAGAGGCTTGCAAGTACTATAGTCTATAGTCAACCCACAACACATCATAGATTTGATCATGAAGTGCAAGAGAAAGTTGTAAGATTAAGATGAGTTCCATACTGACTGATCCATCCATGGGACAGAAACTCTCAATGAAGTGTAGGTCACAACACCCAGATATATTAAGGGTACACTCATGTGTAGAGGAGACTTGTCTCTCATACCATCTCTTATTCACTTATGAGCTCATGATTAAATTGACTATGTTCCTCTTGACAGTCATTTCTCACCACCACTAGTCTCTCCTTTCATCGCTCATATATCTCCTACCAGTTAGTTGCCTATTTAAAGATCAAATTCTCACTTGCCTAGTTGTCCATCAAATTGAATATGCTTTATCTTTATATATGTAATGTCATTTCGAGCTGATTGAGCAGCCCCTTCTCTTGCTTATATTGCTCCACTTGATCATTATTATTACACTTGATAATATAAACTCTATTAGCATTGACATTTCTTCCTTGTAGTAGCAGAATAAGATTTCATGTCTTAGTTATATGCAAAGTTTTAAATTATTTCTTGGATTTTTATAGCCTCGTGGAAAATTAATAGCTCTTCATCCTTTATTAAAAAACAATATGTAATATTTCCTTTCATAACATACTCCAAGTTCCAAGTTAGTTTTTTCCTCTCCTGATTTGATTGTCATACCTCAAATATCTCAATCTTATCTAGAATTTATTTTTTATGCTCTAGTAATTCAAGTTCTATCTGTATGTTTCCGAAAAAATTTATATTTATTATATTATCTCTTTCTTCTCCTATAGCGTGACTTCTTCAAATTTGATATTTCTATTTATGATATGTGATTGGCCAAACGTATTCTTATATTTAAAACATATTATTGGTGTGATTTGAATGGATATTATTGAGTGTAAATTTAAATAATGAAGATTTCACCATAACTGAGAGTTTTGGATGTGTTGAACATAAATGAAAAAATAAGCATTAAAAAAAAGATAAAAAGAGGCTAGAATTGGAGTTCCTAAATTCTGAAATCATGACTCCACATTTCCATGTCACAAACTCAATAAGTTAATAAACTCAAGGGTGATAAAGCAAGGTATGTCCCACCATCATATTATAGAATCATGACATTCTCAAATCACAACATAAATATACCAAGTCACAATAATAACTATGTGAATACATGCAAAATAAGTAACAACTTTACATTTTCAAATTATGTGCATCAAATAGAACTGATAAGCAAGTGTGTTAAGTCATGACAAAAGATGCCAAGTCACAACTCTTCTCCAATCATCACAATAGAATATGAAGTTGTGCCATGGGCTGGCACAAAGACACACCATAATTAAAGTTACTATTTACTTGATGAGAAAGGATAAAAAGTGGGACGAGATGGATAAAGAAAAGAGAAATGAGGAACTAGGAACAAGAGATGATAGTCATAAAAGATTCCTAATAGCATATAAAATAAAGAGGAATTCAAGGTGACTTTTTCGATCATGCTCTAGAAAAATAGATTGGCAAAAAGAGCATTTTTCAAAGCTGAAAGCAGAGATTCAATTCCTAGGGAAGTTCTACCAATGTGAGTAACTTGTGACAAAAGGATTTAGTATTGGTTTTTATGTTTACTTAGTTGTATTCATGAAAAAATGTATCAATTTTCTTGTTTTATTTTTTCTCCCATGCTAGGCTAAAATTTTATTTAAGATTGATTTATGAACTATGAATGATGATTGCTAAGATGTAATGTAAATAATTTTTGTGGAATCATAGTGTTGGTTTTCTTGATGCCTTTGAAAAATATTCTGACAACTTGGTTTTATCCAAGATGTATATAACTCACCAAGATAACTAGTCATGTGGTTTTTACCATAGCTAATGATGATCTGACTCTAGTATCTATAAAATCTAGTAACCATGCTTATGTATATTTAATAGGATAGTGTCGAGTAATAAGAACACACATGAGTGACACTAGATATTCATGTTTGAGTAATTCTCAACATGGTATGCTGGAACCAAACATATACACTCTAGAAATTTATCATATTAATTTACTATGCTTGGTGACCAATAAATATCTTGAGTGTCAACCAAGTATTTGGCTATCCAAGAGCATTATGTGATCTTAGAAGGACTGTGATAGGTAAATAAGAACATGCACTTGAGGAACTCACCATGATAGGTAGATATAGGTTCCTTTAGTAAGGATATTATGCTTAGTATCAGCCTCATTTCCAATATTAAATATTTTTTATGACTAGGATAATGGGTGAGAAAAGTGTGACCAATATAGAGGGCATACATGTTATCTTCCACTAGATCAACAATTTGCGTATTGCATGATAATGGATTTTAAGCATGGCAATCACCATTGGCGTGAAGTAAATCAATCTTAGAACCATTTGAATTAAGTATATGTACAAATATAAGATAGTAAAGATCTTTTACATTATCTCAGAATCAAAATACCTATCTTTATGAGATCAATATTCAGACTTGGACAGTCCACTTCATTGCATGTTAGACTCACATACTTGCTGCAAATTTTCATTTGAATAGAAAATACCTATCAATAATCTTGATGGTAGGTGTATTCTAAAAGTTGTATCCCTTTACTCCATAATTTTATCTCATGAATATGTATTTTTCTAGATTTTTGAATCCAATTTTGATATTTCTTAAGTATGTTATAGAATGTACACTAGACTTTCAAATAAATATAGACAAGAATTGTTAGCTTGTTTACTAATCCATATTTTTATCTGTCTTCAAGTCAATTGGAATTGATGGCGATCGATTGATCACAAAATTAGTAGTCTCGATTGCTTTTGCTCAAAATTACTTCTCATCCCCATAGTTCTAAATATGGCTCATGTTCATTCTCGCAATATTATGTTCATTTTCTATGCTACTTCATTTTGTTATGGAGTATATGTTATTGTGCATTACTTCTTGACTGTCACAATCCCACTTTTATAGGCTGTGAGCGGCACTAGGGAATGGATAGGCTTGAGGCCACTAAAACCCGTAGCAAGCCTAAGTCCCATAATTTCTACCAAAAATTTTGGCACGATCTATTCATTTCTATAACAATGATAAATCCTATTGGCCTCCGTGGTCTCCACCAACAAAAACGACCTCAACGGTCTCATCAAAAATATCAAATAAGGTTTCATCAAAAGCAAAATTTATCCCACACAATAATTAAGTTAATTCACCATGGAGCCTTCTAGAAACTTAGAATCTTATTCACCAAATAAAAAATAATAATAATCCATTACATTTTTCAAAAAAAAAATCTAAGTGGTCAAGAAATGTCTGGATTCTTCTTTCTTTGTCTACCCTGAAAAAAAAAGAAATCAACGAAGGTGAGATAACTCTATGAGTAAAATATATCACCATACTTGTGAGGCTAGATACTCAAGGCCAGCTCACAATGATGGTTATGCTCAATCAATCACTCATAATACATAGGTTATGCAACAAATAACATCAATATGAACAACAATATCAAATGATATTTAGAGGTTTGAAACACACAGAAATATAGTTTACCATTCAGGAATCCGTACATTCCTTTTTACCTTTATACTGGAATCCATAGATTCCAACCAAATATTCCTAGAATGGGCCAGGTTCTACGCCTAGAGTTTTACCACCTCTCTAGGAAGACACTAGCTTTTCCCACACTAGAGGGTACCTTGTGCACATAACCTGATGACCTCCCCGTCAGTTAAGCTTTCTGTGATTCTTACCAATAAATGACATTAATGATTACAAGTTATAGCTGACCATACTTAGCATTAAACAAAAATGGTAAAATTTAAAGAATATAGCTGACCGTACTTAGCATGCAACAAGAGATAACACCAAATATAATAAGAGTTAGCTGACCGAGCTCAACATAAATATTCATAAGGACACATGATTTGTGGAATATGACAAATTCAATTCAATGAATGCTTAAGAATAAGGTTCTTAATCATAGTCAATTACTACGATCAAGTCAAATAATGAAAACACTGTTATACATTTCAAAGGTGCAAGTACGATGATATAAATTTATTCACCTCCCTATTAGTCTAGGCTCAGCTAAGCTATTCACCCTGAACGTGTGAGCCATCCCCAACTTTGTTTGCTATACCAATATTCATGCAAGAAAAATAAATATAAAGATAACATCAAAATCCTAACAAGCCATACCTTATTATCTACTACTCAATTAGGCCGTTTACCCGTTTCTATTTAATCACTTAACTTGAGCTTTTTAAATAATTTTTTTTAATCCTTTTTTTCCTTACCTTCAACATTCTGCCTTTTAATATCTAAATACCCAAAATTAATATTTTAATATTCAATTTCACTACTACTTTATTATGTCTAATGTTTAATCACTTATCTCATTTTTTTTATTGCACATCAGTTAGTATATTGACCATAACTTTCTCTACAAATGATGAAAAGACCTAAAACCAATGAAAAAATTTTACTAACATCCATATATTTCCAATGTTTTCAAATTTGCTTTATGATTCGTCCATTAGGTTCTCTTATGATACTGTCCAAGTTGACCTTCAAACAAAAATTCACATTCAATCAATTCTACCATTAATTCCACTAATTACCACCTCAATTTCATTCTAAATATATTTTTTCCAAATTTTAAACATACCAGACCTAATTCATACATCTTAGGTCACATTCTATACATTCAAAATACAATTACAACCTATCATACACATTAGAACAATTAATTAATTCCAAACAATCCTATTTGACCATCCAAACAACAACTATTCATTATTTCAACCCCTTTCCTCCAATACAGACCATGCAAAACCAAAATTAAAAACTATCGAGATTTTATATATCTTCGTAAGTCTCCTACCATAAAAAATATGTGTTTTCTTCGAAGGGAATTGTCGGCTACAAAATTTTCTTCCTTACCTAGCAATTCGGTGCCAAATGGTGAACCTAGGGTTCTTCAATTTTTTTCTTTTATTTTCTGCTCGATTTTCTAAGGCATGATATTTTTAATAATTAATTCAATATTCCACTTAAGTCCTTGCAGGTATTCGTAAATTTTTCCAAGGCCGTGGGAATTATTAAAAATGTCTATTTGCGCCTTGGTCAACAAAATCTGTTGATTTTTTCCTACCAGATTCACTATTCAAATATTTTTATTATTTTTTTATTTATGCATTTTCATTAATTTTATTTTTATAACATATATTTGTACGTTAATTTACTTCAAAATAATTTCCATAATTTATTTCATTCATTGAGTATTTTTAAAAATTCTATATCTGTCAACTGCTCAAATTTTGACCTTGCTGGGTATATTTTTCCTAAAATTCTCTTTAATTGAGAAATAATTCCTAAAAATTATTATAAATTCATGATGGACCTTAAAACACCTAAAACTTAAATTAAATGAAAAAAAATCATTTTAAAAAATGTTTGGGGTGTTACATTCTCCCCATCTTATAACAATTCGTCCTTGAATTTATTAAATAGTGTGTACCTTATCACTCGGAGAGTTGAGGATATTGGTCCTTTATCGACTGCTCACTCTTTCAGGTACACTCTTCTACTTCGTGATTCTGCCAGTCAACCTTTACCATAGCTATTTCTTTTTTTTTCTCAGCTTCCTGGTCTATCTATCCACTATGGCTACTGGTATCTCTTCATATGACAAATCCTTATCAACCTCAATCTCCTGAGTTTGAAGAATATGAGACAGATGAGTAGCGTACTTTCATAACATTGAGATGTGATACACTAGATGCATATGGCCAAAGTTGGTGGGCAAAGCTAATCTGAATTATCCATTCTGATTGTCCATCTGTCTGAGGATGGAAGGCTGTACTGAAATCTAGTTTAGTGCCCAAGGCTTCCTGAAGTTTCTGCCAAAACCTCGAGGTGAACTGTGGACCTCTGTCAAATACTATGGACACTGGCACTTCGTGCAGTGCTGCTATATTGTCTAGATAGATATGTGCATATTGTGCCACCGTATAAGTGGTCTTAACAGCTAAAAAGTGAGCTGATTTCATCAATTTATTAAATATAACCCAGATCGAATCATGCCCCTTCTGAGTCTTTGGTAACCCAACCACAAAGTCCATAATAATTCTCTCACATTTCCATTCAGGTAGTGGAAACTTCTGCAGAAGACCTGTGGGTCTCTGGTGCTTGAATTTAACTTGTTGGCATGTCAAACATGATGCCATATACTGTGTCACATCCTTTTTCATCCCATTCCACCAATACATACCTTTAATATCATGGTACATCTTGGTTACTCCTTTATAAACACTATAAGGTGCATTATGGGCTTCCTGTAGAATCCTTTATCTCAACCCATCTACATCTGGCACACACAGTCTATTTCCTTGTATCAACATGTCATCCCTAATTTCAAATCTAGATGTCTGTCATGACTGTACTATCTCTCTCAATTTAATAAAGGAAGGATCCTTATCTTGGTTGGCCTTGATCTCATCAATCAATAAGGCCCTCACCTGGAACTATGCAACCAATCCTTGTGACTCTGTAACTTCAAACTGTACTCTCATATTAAACAGATCCCTCAACCCCTTAACTATACTCCTCTTATGTACTGAAATATGTGCTAGAATGTCCATGGACTTCTTGCTTAGTACATCAACCACCACATTGGCTTTCCCAGGATGATATAAAATCTAGCAATCATAGTCTTTCAGTAACTTTACCCATCTCCTCTGCCTGAGATTCAAATCTTTCTGATGTTGAATGTATTGATGAAGGCTTTTGTGATCCGTGTAAATCTCCCACTTCTCACCATATAAGTAGTGCCTTCGTATCTTCAGTGCAAAAATCATTGTAGCCAACTCCAGGTCATGTGTAGGATAATTCAACTCATGTCTCATCAATTGTCTGGATGCATATGCTATTACTTTCCCATTCTACATCAAAACACAATCCAATCCTACTCTGGAGGCATCATAATATACTGTCATACCACCCTGATCTGTGGGTAATGCTAGCATTGGAGCAGTAGTTAAGAAATCCTTAAGTTTCTAGAAACTTTGCTCACATGTGTCCCACTCAAATTTACTTGCTTCCTGATCAGCCACATCAGTGGAGCAGATATTCTAGAAAAATCTTTCACAAATCTTCTATAATATCTAGCCATACCTAGAAAACTACATATCTCAGTCACATTGGTGGGTCTAGGGCAGTTAGACACTGCTTCTACCCTTTTAGGATTTACCTAAATACCCTCCTTGCTTATCACATGCCCCAAGAAACTCACAATGTTAAGCCAAAACTCACATTTAGATAGTTTTGCATACAGTTGGTGGGTTCTAAGGGTCTGCAATACAATCCTAAGGTGTTCCTCATGTTTCACATGACTCTTTGAATAAATCAAGATATCATCTATAAATACCACCACAAATTTATCTAGATAGGATTTGAAAACCCGATTCATCAAATCCATAAATATGGCTGGTGCGTTAGTCAACCCAAACGATAATACCAGGAACTCATAATGACCATACCGAGTCCTGAATGCAATCTTGGGTATATCTTCCCTCTTTATCTTTAACTGATGGTAACTAGACAGAAGGTCAATCTTTGAAAAATGACTGGCCCCGACAGAAGGTCAATCTTTGAAAAATGACTGGCCCCTTGTAACTGGTCAAACAAATCATCTATTCTGGGAAGTGAATTCATATTCTTGATTGTTACCTTATTCAACTGTCAGTAATCAATGCACATCCTCATAGTTCCATTCTTTTTCTTCACAAATAATACCGGTGCACCCCACGAGGAACTGTGTGGTCCAATAAAACCTTTATCCATCAATTCTTGCAACTGCTCTTTCAACTCTTTCAATTCAATGGGTACCATACGATATTGTGCAATAGATATAGGATTAGTACCAGGTAACAATTCAATATTAAACTCAATTTCACTATCTGGTGCTAATCCTGGTAAATCATCAAGAAAGATATCTAAGTAATCCCTCACAATATGTATATTTCCCAAATCAGTAGAGGGAATTCTAGCATCTCTCACATGGGCTAAAGACCCTTGGAAGCCCTTATTAAGTAATCTTCTGGCTGCTATAGCTAATAAAGGTACTAGGATTTCCATTATGATCTCCCTGGAAAACAAGCCCAGGTATTCCCAATAGTTTGATTGTTATCTTCTTTCTATAATAATTCATGGTTGCATAGTTAGCTGACAACCATTCCATACCTAAGATAACATCAAACTCCAATATAGGCAATTCAATCAAATCAGCATATAATCTGCTATCCCCTATCATTATCTCACGTGATCTGTACATATAGTTCGCCTCAACTATTTCTCCAAGTGGTGTGCTAATAGCTAAGGGATTTTTCATTATCATTTTACCCTTTTTCAATTTATTAGCATAAGATGGGGATACAAATGTGTGAGTGGATCACGGATCAAATAACACTTTGGCTTGTTCATTTTGTACATGCATTATACCTATGAATAAATTAAAAGCATTTAAAATTATTCTTACCAAAGAAATATGTTAAATTCAGAATATAATTATCATAGTAGTGTTGGTAGTCTGGGCCTCCTGTTGGTTAACTGCAAAAACTCTACCTTGGCCTCTACCAACTGGTGCAGGGGCCGGTGCTTGTGCCTAGGCAGGAGCCAGTTCTTGTGCTCTCCCTCTACCCGCACCTCTCCCTGCAGGTCTTTCGACATGTACTATAAGCTAGGGCGCTGGGGCTGTAGGCTGCTGAGCACCCTTCTAAGGGCAGTTCCTGGATATATGCCCTGCTTGCCCATACTAATAGCAAACTATGGAGGCATATCTACATTGACTAATGTGCCCTTTTCCACAAACTTTACACACATGTTTCACTGAACTTTGTGTTGTTGTAGGTGTTGATTGCACTGAGGTAACTTGTGATTGTCCTCTCCTTTTGCCCCTTCTATTTTGGTTATGAGAGGTGACCTGAACACTGGCTCCTTCACTCTTCCCTTTACTACTCTGGCCACTCCTTATTTTCTTATTTCTATCCCTCTCAACCCATGCCTCTTTATTCTTGGTCTCCCACAATTTAGCTTTATCAACAATCTTTGTCAATGTAGGAAAATCTCCAGATAATAGTGCATTGTAAAGAGGTGGTATCATTCTAGCTCAAAATCTATCAACACGAGCTGCTTCATCAGGTACCAATCTGGGAGCATACTTACTCAAACGAATGAACTCTTTAGCATACTCAGATACACTCATCTGATAAGTCTATTTTAACTTCTCAAACTGATAGGCCCTGTTATGTCTCTCTACTAGGGATATAAACTCATCCATAACAGCCTCTCTAAACATCTCTCAAGTGAGAGGGTTCCCCTCATATAAGTGATCCTCAACGTGCCTCTAGAATCAATTCCATGCATTATTTTTCATCTTCATTCCTACCAGCTCAATTACTCTAGGATCCATGCATGATAATCTCATCACTACTTTTTTTGTCTCCTCCAAGAAATACTATGGGTCATCTTCTTCCTCACCATGATATTCTGGAGTCTTAAACCTCAAGAACTCGTGTAAAGATAGACCTTCCTCATCCAGCATTCGCCTAGCTACCCTACTAGGCACCTATGCAAGAGGTTGTAGTGGAGCTGGAGCTGGTGGAATCGGAAATGGAACTTGTTGTCTCACCTAGTCTACTTCCCTCCTAAGGGCTCTATTCTCTACCCTTAACTCATGTATTTCTTGCCTCAAAAATCTCAAATCATTCATATCAAATGGAGGTAGTGGTGGAACATTCTCATCCTTACTCTGTACTATATGCCTCGATCTAGGGGATGAATTTATCTCCATCTCAGTTCGATCTTGATGCATAGACTCTACATCTTGCATCCCAACAACTATCGGATCATAAATCTCCATTCGCCTTTGGCGAGGTGGTCCACGTCTCGGGGGTACGCCTTGTTGTCTTCTTGGTGGCATTCTGAAAATCAAGAACAAAAATGATACTTAGATTCACAATACATATCACGAGTACTTAAACTTTTCATCTATAGGATACGTAGAAATTAACTATACTATGATGACATACAAAAGATAATTTGAAATCCTATGCTCCATGGTGTCACACTTATCATTTACCCAAATAAAATCCCAAAAGTTCTTTTAAAACTTTGCCTCTGATACCAACTTTGTCACAATCCCACTTTTATAGGCTGTGACCATTGCTAGGAAATGGGTAGGCTTAAGGCCACCAAAACCCATAGCAAGCCTAAGTTCCATAATTTCTACTGAAAATTTCGCCATGATCTATTCGTTTCTATAGAAATGATAAATCCTATTGACCTCCGTGATCTCCACTAACAAAAATAACCTCAACGATCTCATTAAAAATATTAAATAAGGTTTCATTAAAAGCAAAATTTATCTCACTCAATAATTAAGTTAATTCACCATGGAGCCTTCTAGAAACTTAGACTCTTATTCGCCAAATAAACAAAATAATAATCTATTACATTTTTCAAAAAAAAAATCCAAGTGGTCTAGAAATGCATGGATTCTTCTTTCTTTGTCTACCCTGAAAAAAAAGAAAATCAACGAAGGCGAGATAACTCCGTGAGTAAAAATATATCACCATATTTGTGAGGCTAGATACTCAAGACCAGCTCACAATGATGATTATGCTCAATCAATCAATCATCGTACATAGGTTATGCAACAAATAACATCAATATGAACAACAATATCAAATGAGATTTCGAGGTTTGAAACACACAGAAATATAGTTTACCATTCAGGAATCCGTACATTCCTTTTTACCTTTATACTGGAATCCATACATTCTAACCAAATATTCCTAGAATGGGTCGGGTTCTACGCCTAGAGTTTTACCACCTCTTTAGGAAGACACTGACTTTTCCCACACTAGAGGGTACTATGTGCACATAAATTGATGATCTCCCCATTAGTTAGGTTTTTTGTGATTCTTACCAATAAATGACATTAATAATTACAAGTTATAGCTGACAATACTCAGCATGAGACAAAAATGGTAATATTAAAGAATATAGTTGACCATACTTAGCATGCAACAAGAGATAACACCATATACAATAAGAGTTAGCTGACCGAGCTCAACATAAATATTCATCAGGACACATGATTTGTAGAATATGACATATTCAATTCAATGAATGCTCAAGAATAAGGGTCTTTATCATAGTCAATTACTACGATCAAATCAAATAATGAAAACATTGTTATACATTTTAAAGGTGCAAGTACGTTGATATAAATTTACTCATCTTTCTATTAGTCCAGGCTCAGCTAGGCTATTCACCATGAATGTGTGAGTCTTCCCCAACTTTGTTTTCTATACCAATATTCATGCAAGAAAAATAAATATAAAGATAACATCAAAATCATAACGAGTCATACCTTGTTATTCACTACTCAATTAGGTCGTTTACTCGTTTCTATTTAATCGCCTAACTTGAGCTTTTTTAATAATTTTTTTTAAATCATTTTTTTTCTTACCTTCAACATTCTACCTTTTAACATCTAAATCCCAAAATTATTATTTTAATATTCAATTTCACTGCTAATTTCTTATTTCAAATGTGTAATCACTAACCCCGTTTTTTTATTGCACATCAGTTAGTATATTGCCCATAACTTTCTCTACAAAAGTCGAGAAGACCTGAAACTAGTGTCAAAATTTCAATAACATCCATATCTTTCCAATGATCTTAAATTTTCCCTAAGATTCATCAATTAGGTCCTCCTATGATTCAATCTGAGTCGACCTTCAAACAGAAATTCACATTCAATCAATTCTACCCTTAATTCCACTAATTACCACCTCAATTTCATTCTAAATACATTTTTCCCAAATTTTAAACATACCAAACCTAATTCATACCTCTTAGGTCACATTATATACATTTAAAATACAATTAAAACTTAGCATACACATTAGAACAATTAATTAATTCCAAACAGTCCTAATTGACCATCCAAACAACAACCATTCATCATTTCTGCCCCTTTCCTCCAATACAGACCATGCAAAACCAAAATTAAAAATCATCAAGCTTTTATATATCTTCGTAAGTTTCCCACGATAAAAAATCATAGTTTTTTTCAAAGGAAATTGACTGCTACAAAATTTTCTTCCTTACCTATCAATTCGGTGCCGAATTGAGAACCTAGGGTTCTTCAATTTTTTTGTTTCATTTTCTGCTCGATTTTCGGATGCATGATATTTTTAATAATTAATTCAATATTCCACTTAAGACCTTATGGGTTTTCGTAAATTTTTCCAAGGCCCTAGGAATTATTAAAAATATTTCTTTGGGCCTTGGTCAAAAAAATATGTTGACTTTTCCCTACCTGATTCACTATTCACATATTTTTATTATTTTTTTATTTATGTATTTTCATTAATTTTATTTTATAACATATAGTTGAACCTTAATTTTCTTCAAAAAAAAATTCCCATAATTTATTTCATTCATTGGGTATTTTTAAAAATTCTATTTCTATTAACTGCTCAAATTGACTTTACCGAGTATATTTTTCCTAAAATTCCCTTTAATTCAGAAATAATTTCTAAAAATTATTATAAATTCATGATGGATCTTAAAATACCTTAAATTCAATGAAAAAAAATTATTTAAAAAAATGTTTGGGGTGTTACAGATACCTTCTTGTTGACAAATGATATCATATTTAATACAAATATATTCTTTCTCATTATCAGACCTCAAGATACTCAATCTTTTTTTTTACATTCAAGTTCTATTTGTGTTTTAAATATTTTAAAAAATAAAAACATATTTGTCTTCCTCTTGATTAGGCAAACCCAATATTTCTAGGAGTAGTCATCAAAAAAATACAATGTGTCTTACACCTCCTTGTGATAGAACTGGTACTTCCTAAATATCAAAATGAATTAGTTCAAAGATAGAATTATGTCTAGTAATAGAATCATTAAATTTCAATCTATATTGTTAACTAGTGACACAATGATCACAAAAGAATAATGAAACCATTTTGAGCCCTCTTATAAACTCTTGTTTGACAAGAATTTTCAAAATGTCATTTTGATATGTGGCCATGTTTATGATATCATAGCATCATTAATTATGCTATTGAACTTACTAAAATCATAGAAACTCTCCTTGTTATGTTTCTCCTCTAAGCATATAAAATTTGTTGCTATCATTTCTACTTTCGTTTCTATAAATATTCCTTTAATTATTTTCATGGTCCTATTTTGAACATTAGTTTTGTGCCAACCATTATCTAATTATCCTAAAAATAATTGATTATTATTTAGTCTTTTCATTTGTCATGCCTCTTGAATAATGCTTATGATATCATCATACAAGTTAATTCTTATATTATCATATCATCATACAAGTTAATTATTATATTACCATATCATCATACAAGTAATTTCAAAGGCATGATTATCTCTCATGAATATAGATCCTCCTGAGATATGTTCATATTGATAGAATCATTCCCTCCATAATATAATATGCTATATTTTTCCTGAGTCCAACCACATCACATCAGTAAATATTTTTATGCCTGTAGTAATTATTCTCACTATATAAAATTTCACTATAATCTAGGGTACTTGAAATACAATATTGTGTTTTAATGACTCATATTATTTCTTTTGATATTTATTAATATCCCTTTTATAACACTAACATTATATTTTTACATTTTCTTGCTTTCCATAATAATAATATTTCACTTTTTTTCTTACCCAAAAATTTTGCCATATTCTTGTTTAAACTCCTACTAGAGCCATGTTCTTCCAATCTTTCTCTAGACACAATTAAAGTGTTAGTTTGTTGAGATGAATATATACTATCTTTCTTATTTTCATGTTTATTTTCTTCCTCAATTATAATATCCGAAACTTCATTAAAATTATTGTAATAATGTAAAAAACTATACGATAGAATAAAATATAAACTAATGATACTTGGGATTGTGGATGATAACAAATGAGGAAAAATCCTTCTTTAATAAAATAAAATTCAAAAATGCACAAGGGATTTCCAATGTGGGCCTAGTGGAGTTCACCTACTCACATCTAACATTATATTTCTATATTGAATATCAGTTGCTACCGTGTTGAATTACATACTAGTGTTGGCTTACATGAATGCCAACCATTAGTTTTACTCCTAGTCATGTGTTTCCTTGTATACTTACCATGCATTATCTTGCATGATTTTCAAATGTTAGCCTACATGTTTACAATGTATTGTCTCACATTAATAAAAGTGTTTCCATGTGTGAATACCAAGTGGTTGTTATTATTCTAGTATTAGCATTCATGAATACCAAATTTTTGCTTCCATGAACACTAAGTGTTAGTTGTCATTCTTTCTATGAGTTAACTTGCATGAATGTTATGTTCTAGCTATATATGTGGAAGACTAGTGTTTCCATACATAGTTTGTATGCATGAATAAATAGCATGGAAACTTATCTATAAAAGATATCAGGATGCTTGAAAGTGTTAACACATAGCATCATAAACTACGGGAAAATATCAATTTCTCCTTTGTCATAAGAAATAAGTTTGGAAAACCATTTTCAAGTTCTTTTTAATCATTTATGTGGATACAATTATAGGCCATGCTTAAATGAATTAATGATTAATCAACTTTTGATAAAGAAGAACTATCATTTATATTTAATTTTTACTAATAATATTATATAATAGGTGGTTAGTGTTGATGCATATGAAACCAACCATAAAAAATTCATCATGCCATTCTTCTCACCATATCCAAAATATGAATAAATTTTTGTAATTTAAGAGAGGAGAATTGCTATAAGGAATGGAACAACTAGATGTAAAAAAATCTTTCACATCTTCTCAAATACAAACTATAGTTCATATTATTTAATGTGAAAAGCTAAGGAATCTCTCATGAAGCTATATGTTACACCAAATAAAATAAAGAGAAGGCAAGGCACGCTACATCAAAGCTAGAGTGTAATATAAATAAGTTAGATGTAAAAATAAGCTATATGTTCTAGCATCAAATTGGATGAGAGCTAGTAAAGAAGTAAATCTATGTTTAATTAATAAATATTATGTTAGCATCTTGTCACAAATATTATTTATAGATAAATTAAAAGAATTAGTAGATGTAATGTGTAAGAGAAATATAAATATATTTTTTTGTTCAATAGATGATCGAAAAGCAAAAATAAAATGATAATTACTATTTAATTTCTTAATTTTGGCCCTTTCATTTTCTGTGACTCACTTGTAATGGACTCATGAAATTTTCCAAATCCTTTGGTACATTGCATCACTATGGTCACCACTCATTTCATTATCTCTTCCATGATCTTCATAATATGATCTTTAAATTTTTATTGGATAGACACAAATAGTCATTCCATCTTATTGAAATGTATCTCACACAATGCATCTTGTTGATTCATATTTGCTTTCTCTTCATCTTTCTTTCTCCTCACGTACTCTTTCCACTTGCTATCTCTTCTCTCCAATTTTTCCACTTGCTATCTCTTCTCTCCAATTTTTCCACTAAGGAACTATCATAGACTTTAGCTTTGCATTCAACTGTATCTTTCTATAGTTAGCCTCAAACATCATATTTTTAAAGGTTGAGGAACTCTCCCAAATATTTGTCTTGCTTAGTCAAAGAAATATCAAATATGAATGGTGTTTCTTTATCAAATTTGTCTATACTTTTTTCCATTGCTTCTATGTTAGCTTTGGCTCGACATAGCAACATAATCAAAGATTAGTGAATTATTTGACATGAGAACTTTCCATCTTGAAAATTGTGAATAGATCTCTTCAAGATCTTTCCCATGTGGATCTTATATCTTTTCACTATGACAAAAAATAAGATCATCCTATCTTGCATGATGGTAAAAGATGGAGAATAAACTACAAAATAGAACATAGAAAGTATAACCAAATTTTGCTCTCCTTTGTGAGTTATCACCACACTAAGTGTCCATACATACTTTTTTATGAAACTTTTTAAGTCCCTCTTCTATCCGTTAACATCTTAGTGATTATCTTGTAGTTTAGTTGCATCTTTAGGGATATCAAAGTAATTCCATCCATGGTCCCTTGCAATCAAAATACTTCATTTATAAATTATATTAAAACTACTTAAACTCCTCATACATGACACCTCTTGTCTTGCATGTTTTCTAGGTTGGAGTAAAACTCTCTCATGATCATCATATTGTTATTTTCATATGTATGCAAAGTCAATCCTAATTTATCCTTTCTATCATAGGCTAGAAAGGTGGGGTGAACTCATTGAACTCCCATTCACCCACAAACTCTTCTTGGCTATAACAAAAGTTATCCATCTCTTCTCGCTTTAGTAGGATAAACTAATTCTAGCACTATAGCTTTGAAAGAAGTCTCACTGGTAGATTACTTCTATTACTTACCTTTGGCATTATGACTCACCTTAATCTCTTCACTTCTCTCTCTCTCTCTCTCTTAGCATTGAGAGTAATGTATCTTCCTCCATGGTAGATTGATTCTTTTAAAATTTGGAGTCATAGTGAGTTTCATTAGGGTAGAGAAGTTGGAGTCATAATGAGTTTCATTAAAATAGAGAAGAAGAAAAAAAAAGAACTATTTAACAAGAAATTAGTGTTTGTGTTTTATACAATGTTAGAATTAAGTCGCAGCTAATGAAAAAGTTATTTATTATATCACATAGAACAAAAAGTTAATTCTTGGGTTGCCTCTCAAGCATCACTATATTTAACATAGAGGTATCAAATGGGTTAGACAACCTAGGCATGGCCTACAACCCAACTAGATTCAATAGTTCTTGGCCCAACACAACACCATCTGGAACCATGTCTCGGGTCGGGACAAGCCGCACTTTGGCATGATTTGTGTTGTGCTGGACCAGCATGAGCCGTGCCTCATGTCGGAACAAGCACAACCCATATTCCTAGCCCGATGGCATAATAATCTAGCCCGGGTGACTGCACGACAGGATCCCCATTAGGTGGTCACCAGAGTAGTTTTATTTAAAAAAAATTTGGCCACCGCATAATGTGGCGGTCCATTTTTTTAAAAAAAAAATTTGTCTTGTGGCCGATTGGAATTGATCGGCCACATTGCTATTTTTTTTCAATTCAGCATGGTGGCCACAGTCGTGCACTTTGTCGTACCCACCATGCCTTGATGGACCGGTGGGCTATGCACCATGTCGTGACTGGCATGACAATGAATTTTAACCATGACTTGCATGGTGTAACACGGTGGCATGGCCATGTCGAGAAAAAATGGGTCATGCTAGCACGACACATCCCATTTGACAGCTCTAGTTTAATATCTATAGCTAGACTATCATCGGATTTCCAATTCAGTTGATAATTTTAGTAGTCCATGTAATCTTCACAATATAACAATTCTCTTATGTTCATCTTCTTGAATTCTTTTTTAGCATTCAGCAAGTAAAGACTTAACTTCTTCATAAGTCATAACTTTTCTTGGTATAACCACTATCGCTTCATCTTCCTATGAATATTCAATGATTAATGTTTCCACTTCATCTTTCTCTTCTAGTAAATCAATGATCAGTTATGGATTTTCCTTTGTGCTTGTTCTTCTTTTGTATTCTCAAAATTTTCTTTGGTAATTTCTCTTTGTTTTTGAGCTAGGAATTTCACCATTTCAATTTCTACCTTTATATCTTTAAAGTAGTTTTACTTTGATCATTCAGAAGTTATGAATTTGAAGAATGTCACAACTTCATAGCAGTCTTTTTCTTTATAGTCACTTGCACTATTTTCTTCACTCCAAAGTGCTTTTGGGTTATTGACTTTCTCATTTTCTTTGTGCCAATAATCTTTCATCATGTCTTTCCATCTTGAATCTATATTTTGTCTCTTGGTGGTGCATATGAGGTTATCTATTCTTCAGTAATCTTCCTCGTCATCATCTAGAATTTGCAAGTTTTTATAGAGGTTGAATTTTAGTGTTCGCCCATATGAAGTATAAATTCTCTCTTTTTGACATCTATTAATGTTTGTTTCGTAGCTAAAAATTTTCATCGCAAGATCAATGGAGTATATTGGTCTTCCTTCTTATCTAGCACAATAAAATTAGTAAAAAGATAAATTTTTCAACCTTAACTGATGCATCTTCGTTAATGCCACTCAAAAATTTGATCAATCAATCAATCATCTAAAGTGAGAGAAAGATTATAGTAATCTAACAAAGGTTCAACCTTTACATTATAAACAATAGCACCAAATTAATACTTGATCATAAGTTACATAATACCTTTAGAAAGTGTGCTCACCAATAATGCTTGGAATCATAAACCTTTCTAGTTTTTTTAGTTTTTTCAAGGGTTTACTTTGAATGATTGTGAATACTTTTTAATCATGTTCAGCATTCTATATGTCTTCAACTTCCTCTTACTACTCATGATATCCTTCATCACCTTCATGTTATCAGCATTTGAGATAGAGTTTCGACAAAAAGATTGTTAACTTCCAACTTTTAAAAGATATTGAGAAATCTCTCAAATTGTTTGTCCAACTTGTTTTTATAAAATATTGTGGAAAAGAAGGATTAGGTAAAATATTTTGTTTACTATTTGCATAGTTATTATTGAAAGCATCCTTATGTTCACTACTTTGGATAATTTGTATCTCCTTATTCATTTTCACTTCTTCATGGATAATGACTAGAGGCATGAGTTGGGCTGTGGGTTCTATGGATGTCATGACTTTGATTAATATTATAGCATTTGATGTTGCATCTTTGAGAAATGTCATGGTGGTGGACATCACGACTTTGAAAAAAGTTATAATTTTATTATTCATAGTTTCCTTTTCTGTTTCAACATTCCTTTTGGCTTTCACCTCTACATGTTGCCCCTTTCTTTGTTGGTTCTGAGTATGATGCACATGCACTTCTTTGGATTTAAGTAAGTATCACTCGATAATTCGTGTATGCTCTTCTTTTTCATCAATAGTGCTATTTTTGCAAGTTGATTCTATATAATCTTCATCACCATGTTCATGTGTTCTAACCTTGTTTCAATCTATTATATCTAGTTTTCTTATAGATCATTCTTTTTCTGTCTTCGTGCGTAGAGTAAGAAGTTGTCCTAAAGTGATAGTTTTTCTACTTCCTTTATTCTATAAAATATTAGTTTCCTCCACTTGATACTCAAAATTGAAATCTGTCATTTCCTACTGTTGCAAAAAAGCAATTTCTCACACACTTGGTTGTTTCTCATTTTAGGCTCTAAATTTATTAAAATTCATCTATTTTGGCCTCTGTTATTATTAATTCATCCAACTCTAATACTCTGGCTTTATTTCTTCCAAATAATCAATCATCCAAAGTTTTATAGTTATTATTTGTTAGCTCTTAAAATAGGAAATGTACTTTCTCGAGTGACTTATTTATGATAGAATCATCCGAGGCCATATCAACTAGGCATTCATCATATAATTCAACCCATTATAGAAGGCTTGATCTCAAAACCAAAATTTGAATCTATATTTTCGACACCTCAAAAGTATCTTGAATTGATCCCAAACATTATATAAAGTCTCTCACGCCTCAAAAGAACATGGTGAGAAAAGCATGTAAAAGTTCTTCTCATTTATTAACTAATCCTCTATATAAGCATTGGAACTAGCTCAGGACTCTCTCACAAAAAAAAAATAGAAAAGTCTTAACCTTAGCATCTAGGCTAACTCCGTTCATCATCAGTATCTCACACAATTCCAAGAAAATTATGACATGGCTATTACTATCTTTTAAAAATCAAGTATCTTGCTAATATTATTGCACTATAGTTATCGAACTAGGTTTCAAATCAAACTAGTTTGCTTGTATTGGTTGTATCATAATTTCATAGAAATTGTCCATCATAGTTGGCTACCAATAGTCACCCAAGGTAGCATGAGGATTGTGCTATTGGATAGTTTGTCATTCACCACCTCTGTGGTGTCGATTGCTACAATTTTTGTTCATATACTTTCTCTCATCTCTCTGTCTCAAAGTTGTTCTCTATATTCCTTCAATTTCTAGGTTTGAAGATGTTAACTCAATCCCAAAAGTTTAGTTCACATATTATATAGTGGCTATAAAACAAATAAAAAAACTAAGAAGCAAAAAACAAATGCAACACAAACACTAAGTAATAATTATTATCCAAATAACTAGGAATCGAATTACCTTTTTGCAAGTATAGTTACATCAACTCAAGTTGACTAATTAAACTAAATAATCATTGGAAGTGGTGCTAATTATTTTTTTGCAACTTTGTTATAGTACCAAAATTTATCTTTTGTGTCAAATTCCCAAAAGTTTTTTGAGCAATTGTCATTCATCCATTGGAGTTCTATAAAAATATGGGTCATTCAAGTACTAAAGTTGGACTTTAAGTCCATTTATTAATCTCATAGAAATTGTATAGGCAGTTTTACTAAGCAATAGTGAATTAACTGCTACTCAAGTTGATTAGATAAACTTGGATTTTGAAAGATACTAAAACTTTAGGGCTGGCTCTTCTATATGTATGATAATATTTATTTAGTATTTAGGTGATATTTGTACTTGATCATCATATGAAAGAAAGATTAGTGTGAACATGACCTAGTACCCACTCGGTATAAAAGGTATCTATCATTTTTGGACTATCACTTACCATAGATGATATACTCATAGTTGTCCCCACAGTATTTCACTACCAAAACTATCTATCATTCCAATCATAGGTCATTAACATATCTACTTCTTTGAAGCAATAGGTCAATTTCTCTTGACAACTACTTTATCTATGCATTTCTATTTTATAACCTCTGATCTCTTAATAATGTGAAATGATGTGATAATAAATGTATTTGTATTTTCGACTTTGTAAAGAACATACTTGCATCAATTAACTTATCTTTTCTCATGAATGCCATATACCAAAATCATATAAGAGAAAATAACTTGCAGGACTATCACCACTATATGAGACACCTCCACTTCTATGTGTCCAATGACATACCTATCATTATCTACCACAACTGATACATAACTTCTCATACTATGGTTAAACTCTTATGTTAGATATTCTACTTAACTCACATATCACTCAAATATCAGTTCTTCTAAAATATATACAATGAATTGGTCTTAAATATTTTTATAATTTCAGCTTTATAAGCATCATACTCATAATAATTAAACTTACCTAAATCTCAAATTTTCACATATATTTATCTCATGTGTTAAGATTTGAAGGGATATCAATTTCTTTCTTATCATACCCCATGAGTATGTCTCATGGCATACATGTCACCGTTCATCATAGATAACACAAATAAACTAATAACATTGTAAAATCTATAAATTATAGTTCTAATTAGCATATATATCTATCAACATTCAAATTATAATATTATCACAAATATAAATATTACACATTCATATTACCATAACAAAATTATATTAAATCATTCTTAGATCATAATTTAGCCTAACATTGAGGAATAATTCATGAAAGATGTTTCGAGTAGCATCTCTTGAAATCAAAAGTTCCTAATGATTGCCCTATTGAGGATCTAAATCTCAAAACCTAAGCTCAAATAATTCTTATTTTCATTCGTCTTGGATTTACCACTAATTAGGAATTGGAAGTTGTGCCGCTTAAAGTTGTGTATGCTCTTAGCTCAAAATATGATTCCCCCTCTATTTTTGTGTGTGAAAATCATTATTACTTTTATACTTCGAGGGTTTATATGATTCTTTAAGCTAAAAGTAATGATAGTAGCTTGAGGTTGTGATTTTATTGTCTCATTGAATTTTCTAAAGTATAAAAGTCATGACATTAGGAGTATCAGATAAGTAACTCCAGTCTAGAGCATGAAGTCATGGCCACATAATGTCATGAATAAGATAATTTATCTTTTGAAAACAAATTATGACACTGTGAATAATTGTGATTGTGACTGATATAAATATTCTTTGGAACTTAAAATCATGAAGCCAAATATTTCCATGGATGAGGCATATTTACTCTTTATAAATCAAATTCATGGCATTATAAGTGATAAATTTATGACATTTACTCTTTAAATCACAAAAGTATAGCGAAAAAAAGTGACATGACTAAAAATCATTTTGTGTTAGGTACTTAGCTAGGTACTTAGCTACTACAATATGAAAATAAAATCATGATCATCATTATATTTTATGGATAGCACGGTTGTAAATCCAAGAAAAATCCATGACCATGAAGATAATATTACATATTGAAATGATTATGATAAATTAGTTATACAATCATTATGCACAAAGATTCCCATGAATATTTTTATAGTCACAACCAAGAATAGATGTGATAATTACTCGATAGGCTTGTAAAATAAATAATCAAATCATGACATGTGTAATGTCATGACTCTTGATATTTTTCTCACATTCAACTCATTGCTCTATCAAGTTTACTAATTGTACGCAAAATATATCTAATTTCACTAACAATCATCAAATTTCATCAAAATAATCATTTAATAAAATCAAAAAATTAATACTCAAAAAAGTACAAATACTTCAAGAATTGAATATTAAACAACTCAAAAAGTCAATACATGGAATACAGAACACCTAATCCAAAGTCATACCAAGACCAATGTCATGCCTACACGCAACATGGCTCAGGCCATTCCAAACTTGGGTTTCTAGCCCACATGATGCAAAAGATGCAACATGACATGGTCAAGAATGATGACCCATGCAACTTAATATAGGTTATGATGGTAAAACTAGACTAGTTTGGATTTGATCTAGGCTCGCATGATTAGGCCTGACATAACATGCCACCACACAACAAGACCTAGGAAGGTGGCGGGTCAATGACCATGCCGAGTTTTCCATTTTTAGAGTCTTGCCAACCTAGTACATCCCATGCTAAAAACCAAGTGACGGGAATGGTATAGTAGTTCAAATGGTCCTAACAAAATGGGTCATTCCAACATGGCATACCCTTTCTGATACCTCTATCATTAGGGTTAGAATATTAATTCTTTTTTACCAATCAGACTATCATATGATTAATTTATATACTAATGTATATATATTCAAGTAAACACAAACTATATATGCTTTTATACTTTTGTGTGTGTGTGTGTGTGTACATATATCTAGTATACACACACACACACAAACATACACACATATACTAATGTAGATATATACATATCAACATCACATCACTCTAAAAAAAAACTTTTCGCATCATCTATTGTGTACATATATATATACACATACATAGACAAACACAAGATTGTATGTGTGAATCAATAATAGTAATATAGTATATATACCTTTATATATTAGTGTTAATATATACACTACACACTAATCAATGCATATGTATATATATGATAGTATGTATATTTGTATACATAATATTATATATATTTATATATACATTAGTATGTATATATATGTGTATACAAACACAAATCAATGTATATATACATCAAGTATAAATACATATACACAAACACTCAAATCATCAATGTATATATATATTAATATATGTACATTATTAATTTGTGTGTTTGTGTGTATATATGTACATTAAGAGCAACTCCAACCAGATGTGCTATATCGGGTGACATCCCCGCAATTGTCAAAATGGCACCCAAAATATTATTTTTTTTGCTAGAATGGGGATGACATCGGAGGAAACAAAATGGCATTCATGAATTTGAGGTATCATAAATGACAACCTTGGAGAGAGAAAATAAAAGATGCAAATTAGTGGTTAAGTTACTGTATATCTTAACGTATCTATCCAACTGATATATTTTAATTTATTTTATAAAATAGAATGGAATGATACTACACAACTTCCATTATTTTATAAATTGGCATCTCATTATGGTACCTACCATTGGAAAAAAAAATAATTTGAGGTGCCAAAACACTATTCAAGATGCCAAAATGATTTTTGGTACCCCATATTTGGCAACTCCCATTGGAGTTGCTCTTAGAGCAACACCAATTGGATGTGCTATATGGGGTGTCAACCACGTAACTACCAAATTAGTATCCAAAACATTATTTTTTTTTGCTCCAACGAGGATGACATCTTAAGTATCTATCCAACTGATATATTTTAATTTATTTTATAAAATAGAATGGAATGTTACTGCACAGCTTCCATTATTTTATAAATTGGCGTCTTATTATGACAACTACCATTAAAGTAAAAAAATAATAATTTAAGGTGACAAAACACTATTTACGGTGCCAAAATGGTTTTTGGCACCCATATTTGACAACTTGCATTGGAGTTGCTTTAAAATAGAATGGAATGCTAATGCATAGATTCCATTATTTTATAAATGACATCTCATTATGGCACCTATTATTAGAGCAAAAATATTAATTTGAGGTGTCAAAATATTATTCAAGGTGCCAAAATACTATTCAAGGTGCCAAAATAATTTTTGGCACACCATATTTGGTAACTCCCATTGGTGTTGCTCTAACACATCAAGGTATATATACTATTGTTGATTCACACACATACAATCTATTTTATAAATCATTATGCCGATATTGAACAAGGAGATGTATGATATCCCAAATCAAGTAGTTGGGTTCATAATACTAAGATATTTTGTAAACGGCAAACACTGTGTACACATTGTTAAGGTATATTTTTTTTTCGATTTAGCCTCCAAATTAGTTCATCATCAGCTCAAAACTTTCATGTGTACAAAAATTGTAATTAAGAATAGTTTGTTGAATAACCATATAAGCATATTTTCTTGCGAAAGCGATTGAACGGTGAGTATGAATTGAGAACCTCTATTGCTATAGCCCAAAACCATCTGCAAAAATATAGGGAACGGTCGAATGGATAGTAAGATAGCGGTGGAGGGTGACAGGAAGTCAAGAATCCAGGGGAAGGGATCAGTTTCAGGCAGGGAAGAGAAATCGGTCGTAAGTTAAAAGGGCAAAAGAAGAAAGAAACATGGGAAAAAAATAAAAAAAAAACAGAGATAGGGTTGAGATAGAGAAAGGGTAAGGGAGAGAGAGAGGGGGTAGAGAGGGGAGAGAGAGGGGGCAGAGAGGGGAGAGAGAGGGGGCAGAGGGAGGGAGAGAGAGGGGGGGGAGGGAGGGAGGGAGTGAGAGGGAGAGAGGGAGGGAGGGAGAGGGAGAGAGGGAGGGAGAGGGAGGGAGAGGGAGAGAGGGAGGGAGAGGGAGGGAGAGGGGAGAGAGAGGGAGGGGGAGAGAGGGAGGGAAAGGGGGAGAGAGAGGGAGGGGGAGAGAGGGAGGGAGAGGGAGGGAGAGAGGGAGGGAGAGGGAGGGAGAGAGGGGGAGACCGGGAGAGAGAGGGGGAGAGAGGGGGGAGAGAGGGGGGAGAGAGGGGGGAGAGAGGGGGGAGAGAGGGGGGAGAGAGGGGGGGAGAGGGGGGAGAGAGGGGGGGAGAGGGAGCGGGGGGGAGAGGGAGAGGGAGGGGGAGAGGGAAGGGGAGAGGGGGGGAAGAGAGGGGGAGAGAGGGAGGGGGGAGAGAGGGACGGGGAGAGAGAGAGAGACTGGAGAGAGATAGAGAGAGACTGGAGAGATAAAGATATAGATTGGAGAAAGAGAGAGAGAGATAAATAGAGTTTGAAGATGGAAAAATAGAGACTGAAAAGAGAGGGGAAAATAGAGACGGAAGAGAGAGAGGGAAAAATAGAGACGGAAGAGCGAGAGGGAAAAATAGAGACGGAAGAGAGAGAGGGAAAAATAGAGACGGAAGAGAGAGAGGGAAAAATAGAGACGGAAGAGAGAGAGGGAAAAATAGAGACGGAAGAGAGAGGGAAAAATAGAGACTGAAGAGAGAGAGGGAAAAATAGAGACTGAAGAGAGAGAGGGAAAAATAGAGACTGAAGAGAGAGAGGGAAAAATAGAGACTGAAGAGAGAGAGAGGGAAAAATAGAGACTGAAGAGAGAGAGGGAAAAATAGAGACTGAAGAGAGAGAGGGAAAAATAGAGACTGAAGAGAGAGAGGGAAAAAATAGAGACTGAAGAGAGAGGGGAAAAATAGAGACTGAGAGAGAGAGGGAAAAATAGAGACTGAAGAGAGAGAGAGGGAAAAATAGAGACTGAAGAGAGAGAGGGAAAAATAGAGACTGAAGAGAGAGAGGGAAAAATAGAGACTGAAGAGAGAGAGGGAAAAATAGAGACTGAAGAGAGAGAGGGAAAAATAGAGACTGAAGAGAGAGAGGGAAAAATAGAAAAATGAAGAGAGAGGGAAAAAATAGAGAATTGAAGAGAGAGGGAAAAAATAGAGAATTGAAGAGAGAGGGAAAAAATAGAGAATTGAAGAGAGAGGGAAAAAATAGAGAATTGAAGAGAGAGGGAAAAAATAGAGAATTGAAGAGAGAGGGAAAAAATAGAGAATTGAAGAGAGAGGGAAAAAATAGAGAATTGAAGAGAGAGGGAAAAAATAGAGACTGGGGAGAGAGGGAAAAAATAGAGACTGGAGAGAGGGGGAAAAAATAGAGACTGGAGAGAGGGGGAAAAAATAGAGACTGGAGAGAGGGGGAAAAAATAGAGACTGGAGAGGGGGAAAAAATAGAGACCGGAGAGAGAGGGAAAAAATAGAGACCGGAGAGAGAGGGAAAAAATAGAGACCGGAGAGAGAGGGAAAAAATAGAGACGGAGAGAGAGGGAAAAAATAGAGACCGGAGAGAGAGGGAAAAAATAGAGACCGGAGAGAGAGGGAAAAAATAGAGACCGGAGAGAGAGGGAAAAAATAGAGACCGGAGAGAGAGGGAAAAAATAGAGACAGGAGAGAGGGAAAAAATAGAGACCGGAGAGAGAGGGAAAAAATAGAGACTGGAGAGAGGTAAAAAATAGAGACTGGAGAGAGGAGGGAGAGAGAGGGAAAAATAGAGACCGGAGAGAGAAAGAGAGAGGACGAAAGGAGCGAAGGCGCTCCATGGCCTTTTTTTATGATGCACGCAACCATGGCAGGACAGAGAAAGGTACGGGTCACTGTTACAATGCAAGAGTAGAAGAAGAAGATAGTAAAAAATTGGGGTCACCACAATAGCACACACTCTCACACGAAACGACCTAGAGAAAATTTGAAAGGGAGAAAAATGAAGAAGCAGCGCTGGGTAATTAAGTTTCTGTTCAGGATCTGTGTCATGGACCAAGAAAGTTCCGTCCTTTTTCAAATCTGAGGTAGCTAGGAAGCTGCTAGTCCATTTGTTGTTTTCTAAGGGATGCTTTTTGAATTTGTGGAAGAGGATCAGATATAACTTTTGCTTCTACAAATTGTTCTAGCTTAGCTGCTCTAGAAGCCATTTCGTTTATTCATATGAGAAGTAGTGCAAGCCCTCCGACATCTTCTTCAACTCTCTCATCCCGCTCTTTCAACGGAAACGCTGGTGCAGATACGACGGCACTTGCAGAAGCGGCAGCGAATCGTGCACAAGATGAATGGTCTGGTGAGTTTCTGGGTGCAGCGAGCGGACTAGACCTGGTTTCGATAGGCGAGAGATGCGGGCTGCTGAACTGGGAGAATTTGATGCCAGAATCGAACCAAGATCAGTCTATTTTGAGGTGGATTCCTAGGGATGTCGACGATTACTCACCTTCCGGGCTTAAGCAGCTGTTGCAGAACGGAGGAAACAATTCCCTGGATTTTATTGGATGCGAAGCTGGTGAGTTAGGTATCGTTGATTGTGGGGTTAATTTTGATCATGTGGCGGCGGTTCCAGACGTGATTTCAACAATGGAAATTCCTATTTTTTGTAACAGTACTGTTGGCCCTGATGATGTGTCCTTGCCCGCTCCTTATCTTGTTTATAATCCGTATCAGTATCATCAAATGGAGAACTCGGGAGAAAAGCCACAGGTGGTGAAGCCGGAAAACAAACCCCAGGTTGCGAATCCGCAAGTGGTGATGGTCCAACCGCAGGAGGCCCAAAACGTCAACTTCTTTTTCCCACTCTCTTCTCATCTTCAAGAAAATCGGGTCATCCCGCCTCAACCAAGACGGCAGAACCCCGGTAGCGCAGACCCTGTTTCTCAAACGATTCCAAATCTGCCCTTTTCTGATCTTGAACAAGATTTCATTCTCAGGAAACGCCATCAGCCTCAACAACAGAATGTGGGCTTTCCACCACAAAGACGACAGTTTACGCATCAGAAACAGGTGGTGGAGGTGAAGAAAGAAGAAATAGGTTGGCAGCAGCAGCAGCAAGCATTAATGGACCAGCTCTACAAGGCAGCCGAGATGGTAGGGACTGGAAATTTCATTGATGCGCATGGAATATTGGCGCGGCTCAATCAACAGCTCTCCCCAACGGGGAAGCCCGTGCACAGAGCAGCTTTCTACTTCAAGGAAGCTCTTCGATTGCTGCTTACTAATAATGACAGCCAAGCCGCTGGCCTGCTGCTCAAAACTCCCCCAACCCCATTTGACATCATCTTCAAAATGGGAGCTTATAAGGTGTTCTCCGAAATTTCTCCACTCATCCAGTTTGTGAACTTCACATGCAACCAAGCCCTTCTTGAAGCTCTTGATGACGCCGACAGAATTCATATAATTGACTTTGATATTGGGTTTGGTGCTCAGTGGGCTTCTTTCATGCACGAGCTTCCTCGAACTAGAAGCAACCCTTCGTTGAAAATTACAGCTTTTGCTTCTCCTTGGAGTCACCATCCTATCGAGTTAGGCCTGATGCGAGAAAATTTAACTCAATTTGCGATTGATGTTGGTGTAAGCTTCGAATTTGATGTGATTGATTTTGATTCTTTAGAGCAGAGCTGCTGTTCACTTCCCTTTTTTAGGCCAAATGAAAACGAAGCAGTGGCTGTGAACTTTCCTGTATGGTCTTCTTCAAACTTACCTTGCGCTTTGCCTTCTCTTCTTCGTTTTGTGAAACAACTTTCGCCGAAGATCGTGCTCTCCTTGGATCGTGGGTGTGATCGAAGTGATCTTACATTCCCTCAACATGTACTCCATGCCCTGCAATCCTGCGTCCACTTCCTGGAGTCACTCGATTCTATCAACGTTAATGCTGATATAGTGAGCAAAATCGAGAGATTTTTACTTCAACCAAGGATCGAAAGCATCGTGTTGGGCCGTCTCCGCTCGCCTGAAAAATTACCCAACTGGAAAGCGATCTTCTCTTCTGCTGGCTTTTCGCCGATAACCTTCAGTAATTTTGCTGAAAGCCAGGCAGAATGCCTTCTAAAGCGGAGTCCGGCGAGGGGATTTCATCTGGAGAAGCGCCAGTCCTTGCTCATTCTTTGTTGGCAAAATCGAGAGCTTATATCTGCTTCTGCATGGAGGTGATAAGTGGAGATCGACTCAACCTGAACGGTGTTTGGTAACTTCGCTTCCATCATGCATGCTTTTCGCCTTTTCCCCATTGATCGGTACCTTTGGCAGTCAATCTTGCCCGCCCTCATCAAAGCGTTTTAAACCAAAATCTATTTGGGTGCCATTTATTTAGTCATTAATATAAATGTGACATGGTATATTTTGTTGTGCCGTAGTTTAGATTATTTTTCTCCACTCAGCATAATAATGCTGAATTATCTCATCAACTTGGTAATATCTACGATGATGCCGGTTTTGGGTACTGTCTTGGTGTCATACTGACATTTGTGCTTGCTAGTACCTTCTTTTGCTACCCATGAATATGATGTTCATGTCAGCGTTGAAATAGTTAAATATTGTCAGAGTGTAGTGTTCGGTTCATTGCATTGCTAATTGCTGTGAAATGCGTGGAATTTAGTGGTCTAGAAATAACCTTAGTGTTATTAGATATCAAAGTTATTTGGATTCTCTCATAAATTTGCTGGTTGAGATAAAGGGTGTTCGCAATTATGAATCAGTTTTCAGAAATAGGGAAAAATATAGCAAAGTTCTTTTTTTCCTAGTGCCTAAAAAATTGGACATTTAGGAATCCAATTTGCATTGATTAAAAAAAATGAAAATTTAAGTTTTTCTGCACGAAATATAAAATATTTAAAATATGATATTTTATAAAAAAATTTATAATATATATATCACCCTATAAAATAATTATTTTTTGGTGCAATGAAAATATATATCAAAATAAAATAATTATGTGTCAATATATTTTAAAAATAATAAAAGAAACATAAATAGCAATGTCTCGTGATTTAGACCAGCATCCCTCGATTATGAAACACTCATATCTGTCATTTAGCTATCCACATCAAATCAAATAATAACAACTTTATATCTGTAAATATAAACATATATAAACATAAATACGTATGAATAAATACACATAAATATATATAAATATATAAACATAAATATCTAAATATATATAAATATATAAACATAATTATCTATAAATATATAAACATAAACACAAATATAAAAACATAAATATATTTTAATATATAAATATATTTATGTGTGTGTGTGTGTGTGCTTGTTTATATATTTTTATATATTTATGCTTAAATATATACAAATATATAGAATATATTTATATTTATATATAAATATATAAATCAATTTATATTTAATTTGATGTGTGTCGCTGGATGGATGAATAGTATAGTTTTTCATTGAAGATGCATGTTTGAATCCCAGCTCGCCTTTGCCATGTTTTTTTATTTGACATTTTTTTTTTATTTTTAAAGTTCTGATTTGTCATATAAGGATAAAATTGGATTTTGGATGTTAAATGCACCAAAATGTAATTATTTTATGCGTGGTAGTATCATTTTTAATTTTTTTTAAATTATATTTATTTTAAATTTTTTGTGTTTTAGCACCAAAAAATAAAATATCTCAAAAAATATACACCATTTGAAGGGAAAATCATATTTCGCTATCATGATTTAAGTGGCGAAATTTTAGGTTTATATATATATTAAAAAATATTTAGAAAAAGTAATTACATTTTTAATATTTAGTAAAAAGTGTATCAAACATAAAATATTTATAGTTTGACAATTTATTAATGTAAAATTTGAATTTGCTTATCTTCTAAATGTAGTATTTAAAAAAATAAAATAGTGTGTGTGTGTTTTTTTTTTTTATGTATGTATATATATGTTTGAAATGAAAAAATGTATAATATAAGTTTATATATATATATATATATATGTTTTAATAATATATAATATATGTGTGTGTTATAAACTTATAATGGGTTTGTGTATGTGTGTGTGTTATAAATTCATATTATATATAGTTTGAAATGAAAATGTATAATATAAGTGTGTGACGTGTGTGTTTCAAATATAAATATATATATTTGTCTGTGTGTGCATGCATGTGTGTGTGTGTGTTATAAACTTATATTATATACGTTTGAAATGAAAAGCATATGTTTTAAATATATATAATGTATATGTGTTTGTTATAGACTTATAATATATATGTTTGAAATAAAAAACTTATATTATAAGTTATGTAAATTATATTTTCGTACTCCCTTCATGAATATTTATAAAAAGGAATCAAATATTTAAAATTAAAGAAAAAAGTTTCGAAATGTAAAATATTTATCTATTGATTTACTCAAAATCATAAACTCAATTTCGGGAGAGCTGATATGTTGGTAATTTAAACAAAAAAACGCAACAAACTTTGGTATTTGAATTAATCTCCATTACCAATTCCAAACTGCTTTTTGAGTTCAAAATCAGTTTTTTTTTTAATCTAAAACTTATATAGATTTATTTATTTTTATATATTTATAAGTGTGTGTGTGTGTGTGTGTGTGTTTATATATGTTTGTATGTGTGTATGTATGTATATATATATATTTATTTATTTATTTATTTATTTGTATATATTTATATATAAACCTACATCTAGTGGGTATATATAAATATATATATTAGTGTGTGTGTGTATTTATTTATTTATTTATTTATTTATTTATTTAGATTTAAAAAGAACAAAACCACATTTTAAATTGAAAAGGCAATTTGGAATTCGAATCAATGGTAGTTAATTTTTAAAAATGCCATTCAAAATTTTTTTAAAAAAATTGATGTATAAACACGAGGATAAAATTGTAAAACTGATTTTGAGTGCACAAAAATATAAATATTTTACTTTTTGATATTTTTTTTCTTAGATATCAAAACCTTGGGCCCTATTATAAATATTTTTTGATGGTTCACAAAAATATAATTTACCCTTATAAGTTTATTTATATGTTTAAAGCATATATACACATTATAAATTTATTATATGTGTTTCAAATGAAAAGCATATATTATAAGTTAATATGTTCATTTTTAATATATATATATATATTATAAACTTTTGTTTATACATTGGAAATGAAATATAAATATTATAAGTTGTTATATATTATGAATACATGCATGCACGCACACACAAAATTGGATTTCTTTTATTCTACATATTAGATGATTTGGTATGTAGAGTTCATATTATGCACAAAAGATCAAATCATCAATTTTTGTGGAATATAAATTTATTATTCATGATCTAGATAAAACTAGATAATCTATCAATAGGATTATAATACAAAATTTTAGTAGATTTATCTTGACTATGGCGAATGTTGAGGTTTTAACTTTTAGTTCTAGTATTGTGTATTGAATGGGATTACCACGCAATGATTATTTTATACTGACATATAAAATAAAATATATCATTGTTATTAAATATATTATTACTCTTATTCTTGAAGTAATTAAAATTCACATGTACTTGTTAATAGTTATTTTGACATCTATAATCTTAACATGAATAGTTTAATAAGTATTAAATAACAAAAGTTAAATTATTTTGAATAAGTAAGGGAGTACAATTATCGTTCTCTAGTAATATAAATTAGAATTAATGTAAATTATGATACAATATAATTTATATTGGGAGTGGAGATCTATTTAGGCCAGAGTCCCTTTCATAGTCTTATCATGTGCTATAAAAAATATTTTAAAGATTTTGTTTATGATTTAGACTATGTGTGCATATATAATCGAAATAATTAAATTGATTAGAATCAAATTTTTTAATTTTATTATTAAATCAAATTAATTATTTTATATTAAATTAATTTTAATATATATATATATATAATCTTTAATATCATTTATTAAAATTAAAATAAAAAATTGAATGTCACATTTAAAGATGATGTGACAAGCATCATTTTCTGAAAAGAATTTTTTATTATATAATATGGCACGAACAACACTACTCCATTATTGAGGTATACAAGAATGATATATGCCAAATGAATACTTCCTTATTGAGGTATGTTGCTTTTGTTAAAAATAATGAGAATTCTTAATCAACGAAAAAAAAAACACTGACAAAAGTTATCACATCTAATGATTTTTTTTAATCCTCAATTGCCTAACAATGGTATCTGAGGGAATGGTAATGGTATCATGTAATGATAGATTTAGTTTTAATAGTTTAGGCATTGAATAGATTTTTTCCTTAATTTAAACAAAGGCAAACTAGCCTTTATTGATTAGATGACCAGCTTAGTTATATTCTTATAGATTATGAATTTGTGTGGTAATGTGTTTGGATATGTTTTGTTTAAGGGTTGTAATTTTGTGCTATTAAATGTGTGATTTTTTGCATGTGGTGTAATATTATTTTTTTTTATTTTTCACTTCTGTTGAGCTTTTTGTAACAATAGAGGAGTTCGTTGCTGGTGATGGTGCACATGGAGATTGTGGTGGCCAACAATAATGCCGGTGCAGGTATTCATTATTGGTGACAATGACTATGGAGGTTGTTGATGTCGGTGATGGTGCATGTGGAGGTTGTGGCGGCCAATAACAGAGCTAGTGGAGGTATTCATAGATGGTGACAATGACTATGGAGGTTTTTGTGGCCAATTATAGTGTTGGTGGTGGTATTCACTACTGCCGTAGTTGATTGTAGAGGTTGTCATGGCCAACAACAATGTTGGCGATAGTATTTATTATAGGTGATAGTGCATAGGAAGGTTGTCGTGGCCAACAACAATGTTGGTGGTCGTATATATTTCAGGCAATGATACCTATGGAGGTTGTCGCAGCCAAAGAAAATGCTGAAGATTGTATTCATAGGCGACAATGATGATTATGAAGGTTGTCGCAACAATCAATGATGATGCATATTGTGGTTAACACAGTTGATGATGGTTTCTCTTGTGGTGGTCGTAGCCAGCGATAATAAACATGGCAGAGCTCATGGTGGCATAGGTTGAACATGGTGGAGATCAAGGCCAAATTTTCCAAAACCCAGGAATATTCTATTTTTTTTGGCACACTAACCCAAGCCATTATTGTTTAAACCATGCCAATTAAACCCAATTTAGGATATTATCTCAATCCCTAAACTTCCTCATTAAAATTATAAGGTTATAGTGCCCTGAAACAAATAAAGCTGTACTATTTAACATATAGATATAAGTGATACTTAGTCATCATGTATTTGTGTCATGTTTCGTAAATATGTATGTTATGACTTGTATATATAGTGGCATGTTGTTGTGGATGTGATGGCATAATATAATCGATATGTGTATATAAGTATAACAACTTATATGATAGTTGTGTACCAAAAATAGCAAGTTCACATAACCTGCATATATACACATTTCAAAATGTAATGGATAAATTCCTATTTTGTTTCAAAATAAAAATCCTCAATTTTAAAATATCTAAGTCTGTGAGGGAATTCATTAAAAATAAATCTCATGGTCTCCATCACTAGTTTTAATATTATGCAAATCTTGGTGTTTTCCCCCTATCAGACTAACTAGCTTGCATGTATGCTTAGTGCAAAGCACCATTAGCTAATTCTATAGATTATTTAAATAAATCCCTTCTCCATATGAAGGATTAATTTAAGGATCAGTTGATTTAGATTTGAGTGATGGTATATACTTAATCAATTTAATCTTGTTTGGCACAACACATTGCCTAGATAATAAGATTAATAAGAATTATCATGTTTAAATAAATAATAAATGGTTGACATGCTCCCATTGAGATATATTATTCATGGAGTATCGGACTGATGATGAATTCATTCAAGAATTGGTGCAGAAACTAATTATTATGATAGAATTCAACGTAATAAGGTTATTGTAAATTTTTCAGGTATTTTAAAGAAAATAGCATTCAACCACTCCCTACAATTTTTAAAGAGAATAAACTTGATGGCACCAATTATATAAATTGGAAAAGAAACATTGACATTGTCTTGATTGCTTCTAACTACAAATATGTACTCACCAATCTATTATTAGATAAACCTCATAAAGGGGCAGCCGACGAGGAAGCCACGCCTCATGAGAAATGAGTAGAGGATAATTAGATGATGAGGTATTATATTTTAGATTCTACATGAAATATATTCAAATATCAGCATCAATCCATAACTACTTTTTATGATATGATTATCTAATCTCAAAGAAATATTTAGGAATCAAACTCATTTTACAAGAAAAAAAGTCACGAATGATCTGATAAATACATTTTGCAAGACAAAGTCCAAGACTCATTTTGGAAAACATCCTGGTGAGGGATTGTGTTTTAAAGATGATTATTTTGTAGGATGAACTAGAGATCCTTTGAGTTAAGTTTGATGTGGATTCATAGATTGATATTATTTTTTAATCTCTACCAAATTCTTTTATGCAATTCTACCTAAACTATAATATGAATAAACTTGATTGGATATTGGCATAATTACTTAAAGAATTCATACATAAAAAATATATGGAGTGTTTGTGGCTAAAAAGACTTCATCTAAACTGAAAGATAAGAAAAAGAATAAATTTCACAAATATGTTCATGTCTCATAGATAGCTCCTAAGTCACAAGTCGGAGTGAAAAAACATAAGGGAAAGTGTTTTCATTGCAAGCAGTTAGAATATTAGAAGAAGTAATATCTAGTTTATCTCAGTAATTTGAATAATCAAGATAAATCTCAGTTATTGTTAGTTGAAATATATTTATAGGTGGTATCTATGGATACCTAGTGTGTATATATGAGTACTACAAAACCTATTTACAATTCTTTGTAATAGTTCTATGAAACCAAACAACTAATTGATGTTGAGATTGATCTTAACATAGGAAATACTACGAAGGTTGTAGCTATTATAGTGGAAGAATGCTTGCTTTAGTTTAAGAGAGATAATATTTTAGCTTTATGAGATTGTCTTTATGTACTTTCAATCATAAAAAAACTTAATTTTTGTTTCCAGTTTGGTTAAGGATGGATTTTTCTTTTTATTCAATGATTTTGGCATAATTTACTTGAATAAAAGGTTTATTTATTTTGGCACATTAAAAGACAATATTTATATTATTAATACTATCTCTACTTGATTATAACCATGCGAGTCAACTAATATCAATATCTTATCATATAAAATAAAATATCATTTTGATTTTAACTAGAGCAATTTTTGGTACTTATGTCTAGGTCATATAAATCTAAATGGAGTTTGAGATTGATTAAAGATGGGTCTTTGGGTACATTGAATGTGGAAATATTTCTAGTATGTGAATTGTGCTTAGAAGGAAAAATGACCAAGTGACCATTTGTGGCTAAAAGCTATAGAGCCAAAGAGATATGGATGTGGTTCATTCTGATTTATGTGGACCCATGACTATCCAAGAAAGATGTGGTTTTGAGTACGTCATCACATTTATTGTTGATTACTCATGATATGGGCACATTTATTTGATACTCCATAAATCCTATGCCTTTGAGAAATTCAAAGAGTACCGGACAAAAATGGAGAAACATTAAAATAAATATCTCAAGATACTTCAAGTTGGTCATGGTGGTGAATAATTTTCTGGAGAATTTAGGGACTACTTATTAGGTCAAGGGATTAGATCCCAATTGGTTGCACCTAGCATTTTGTATTAGAATAGTGTGTCAGAAAGAAGGAATATGACTCTTATGAACATGGTAAGATCAGTGATGAGTTATTTGGATGTGCTAGTTGAAAATAGTCTTGACATTAAACCTCTTGAACTTATCGTTGATGTACTGGTTGAATAACCAGAAGAAAATGATCATAATAGTTCACAAGAATCACTATCTAAGCAGTGTGTCACTAAAAGTATATAATCGAGAGGGGTGTCTCATCATAGTGGAAAGGTTATTCTTCAACCTACATAGTATACACTCTTGGGAGAGTTTTAGGATAGAATTCCTAATAAGGTAGTAAAAGACTTGTTTGTTGGCAGATGCCGTTGACTTTCAATCAATTGGCCCTGTCTCGCTTCACTCATCGAGTAGTGCCGGAATGAAGATCTGTTAGCAAAGTCGGAAAGAAAGAACAAGGCGAAGTAGTACCTATCCTACTGATTCCGGAATCTATGATAAAACACTTAAAAATAAAGATGCATAATGTTGGTAAAAGACTATGGAATCATAAATGCAATCAATGCACTCCAAACTTGTATGGGATTTTATAGAACCCCTAAAGGGTTAAAACTCATCAAGTACAAGTAGATTTATAAGAAAAAATGAGGAATGGATAACAATATGAGACATATAAGGCTAGGCTTATTGTGAAAGGGCATATTTAGAAAGAAAAAATTAATTATGAGGAACCCTTTTTGCCAGTAGTCATGCTAAAGTTAATCCAAGTTTTCTTGTCCATTACAACTCATTATGACTGAAATTTGGCAATTGAATGTGCACTTTTTAATAGTTATTGTGAGATATTTTGAATTCATATCATATTAGAAGGATTGATGATATTTCCTTGAAAAAACTTATAAGTTTTGATATTGTCAAATTTTGTAGGTAGATTTTGATCTAGTATTTTAAATAAGTTAAATAGAAAATTTTTAAAAAATAAATAAATATAGATTGAATTGGATTGTTAGTAATTAAATACAATCAATGGATATTTATAATCTTAACATGGATAGTTTAATAAGTATTAAATAATAAATGACATAAATTATATTGAATAAGTAATGATGTATAATTATAATTTTGTAGTAGTATAAATTATAATTAATATAAATTATGGTACAATATAGTTTACATTGGGAGCCCAAGATATTTTTTAGATCAGGATCCCTTCCACATCCTTATCTAGTTCCATTATAAATATTTTAAAAATTTTATTTATTTGTTTAGAGTATATGTGTGTGTATAATCAGAATAATTAATTTAATTAAAATCAAATTGATTGATTTTATATTTAAATTAAACTAAATTGATTTATATTAAACTAATTTTGATATATATATATATATATATATATATATATATATATATATATATATATATATATATATATATAAAATCTTTAATATCATTTATTAAAATTAAAAGAAAAAAAATGAAAAGTCACATTTAAGAGATGATATGACAAGCATTGGTTCTTTAAGAATTTTAAATATATAATATGGCACGGATGATACTACTCAACTATAGCATGATCTTCTTCAAAGAGACTAGATATGAAAGATACTAAAGACATCCCTATCAAATAATGAGACTTCTTAATAAATGACAACAATCACATCTTATGCACATTATCACATTTAAGGACTTTTTAAACCCTCATTTACCTAAACAAAATTTATTAAGAATGGATTTTTGCCTTAATTTTTTATGTTTATCCAGCATAGATCTATGACTATATATTTGTAGTTCTTAATAGTTAGGACAATATCAAAATTTATTTTCCAATCTATGTAAGTAGTCTCATTGAGTTTATTTTCTAGGAGAATTTTGATGAGTAAGTTGAATGATATTTTATTTAAAAAACCTAAAATTTTACAATGAACTAATTAGGTTAAATTCTATCACAAGAATTTGTTTCTTCCACTAATTCTTTAACGAATTTGTTATTATTTTGACACTCCATGAATAGTAGGCCTTGATGAGAGGATATTTATTATTTATTTTTTGTTCAGACATATTAATTCCTATTAATCTTTATTATCTTGGTAGTGGGTTGTGTCAAACAAGATTAAACTGGTGATTTATGTTCAATCCTACAAATAATAATAGTGACACATATAGAAAAGATATTATTATTCATATATAAGTATAAACCATCACTCAATTCTAAATTGATTGATCTTTAAATGAATATTTCACATGGCATAGTGATTTACTTAAATAATCCATATAATTTCCCTATAGTGGTTCGTGCTAAGTATAATTTCAAGCTAGTTTGTATGATGAGGGGAAGGCACCAAAAATCCAAGACCAACATACTAACTAACTAGCATAATCTTCAACCCAGTGATGGAAACCATGATTTTTATTTTTAATGAACTCTATCACTCACTTAGATATTTTAAAATTGAGTATTTATTTTAAAACAAAATAGAAATTTAATCATAGCTTTGTGAAACATGTATATATGAATGTTACATGAATTTATTATCTTCAGTACCCAACAATCATACAAGTTGTTGTACTTATATATACGTATCGATTAAATCATTCCATCACATTCATAATAACATAAATAAAATATACATGCTATAACATACATATTCACATGACATGCCAAAAATACATGATAACTAAACATCACGTATATCTAAATACTGAACAACCCAATAATATTATTTTAAGGAACTATAACTTTTGACTTTCACTGATCTACATGTTTTTTAGTGTAATGGCTTGGGGTAGTGTCCAAAAAATAAAATAAAATCTGCTCAATGTTTAGAATTTGTATTTTGTAGCCATGATCTTTGCCATTTTCAGCCTTTTCCACCCTAGGTTCCTCCATGTTCATTGTCATTGGTTGCAACCATCATAAGAGGCGCCATCGTTAGTCATGCCAACCAATACATACATCATAATTGGCTGAAAATACCACATAGACACTATCATTCGCTGTCTGTGAGAATATACACAATCATTATTGCTAGCTATGAGTATAGCCATCAGTAGTTTTGTTGGCCATGAAAATCTTCATAGACACCATCACTGGGCACCGGTAACCAATACCACCATCATCAGTACTATAATTGGTTGTGACAACTTCCATAGTCACTATCACCGATAGTGAATACCACCAGCACTGTCGTTGGTCATGACAACCTCCATAGTCACCGTCACTTGTTGTGCATACCACCATCGACATTTTCATTGGCCATGATAATCTCTACAGACACCATCACCAACATTGAACTCCTCCATTGTTACAGAAAGCTCAAGTGCAAAATCAAAAAAAAAAGAAAATTACACCCAATGCAAAAAATCACACATTTACAAGCACAAAATTATAATCTTAAACAAAATGCATCCAAACACATTACCACACAAATCCATAATCATAAGAACATAATCGAGATGTTCATTAAAAAAACAAAAAAAATTGAGATGTTCATCCAATCAACAAAGGCTATTTTGCCTCTATTTAAATTAAGGTGAAAATCTATTCAATACCTAAACTATTAAAACATTATATATATATATATTATATTTATATGTTATAAACTTATAATTTATGTTATAACATATACCTATTTATATATATACATGTTACAAACATTTATTATATATATACATGTTACAAACATTTATTATATATATATTTAAAAAGCACATGCACGTGCACACACCCACACACACACGCACACACACACGCACACACGCACACACATATATATATATATATTATATGTTTATAACTTGTATATGTTATAATATATAATATATATGTTTATGTTTTTTTGAAAAGATTTCGAAAACAATAAGTTTCCAAAATGTAAAATTTTTTTATGTTGTGACCATGTGAGGGTATCTTTGAGTTTCTACATCAAAACATAAATAATTTTTGTTATACACTTTTTCAAAATTAAAAGTTGGAGTGTATTTTATTTTTTGACAAATTTTAAAATTGTTGTTTATGTGTGAAAACAAAAACATATATATTTGTTATTTAATTTACCATTTTATGTTCCTCATTGAAGTACCTTAAACATTTTATTTTTGTTGTTTATTTCATCAACTATTTATATATGTTCATTAAGTTTTATGACTTATCCACATGACATTGAAGTATCTCATGTTATATATTGTACCTTAAACCTCAAAAATTTATTTTTGTCCACATGACATTGAAGTATCCACATGACATTGAAGTATCCACATGACATTAAGTTTTATGACTTATCCACATGACATTGAAGTATCACATGACATTGAAGTACCTGAAAAACAACCTTCATTAAGTTTTATGCATTTTACTTTAATTTCCCATTTTATTTTTGTCCCATCAACCTCAAAGATTAAAATATCCACATCACATTAAAAAATAATAAAAAATAGTTTTTAAAATTGTTTAAAAAAATGAGATATATTGTATCTTTTAGAAATGTGTGTGTGTGTGTGTGTGTGTGTGTGTGTGTATTTCTAAATGTATAAATACTATTTCAAGATGCTTTTATTATTTCTATATATATATACACACACATGTTATATATATATATATTCTAAATGTATAAATACTATTTTGAAAATGGATATATTGCTTCTAAACATATATATACTATATTTGAAAATGTACACACACACACACACACACACATATACAAACATAACACATATGATATAAATAATATTTATTTATCTCCACGTTTAAGATGTATATCCTATGCTTAAGAATCCAAGAATAATATTTTTAATACACATTTATATTATTGGTGAGCTAATAACTTAAATATACATTAAAACTTAGACATGTTTTTCATTTCATAACTTATATCATATGTTTTATAAACATTTCATAACTATTATTAAAACTATATATTAAAAATATTTCATATATGTATATATAAAAATTATATATGTATATGTTAAAAACTATATATATGTATATATATGTATATGTAAATCATAACATATATATATTCCTGAGATGGATGGGGTGGGAATATATATGTAGACGTATATATTTGAAAACATAAATATATTTATATATTTTGAAACTTTTTTCTTGTCAAAAATAGATTACAAAAGATTGAAATATAGTTAAGGTGAATGCTAAAAGATTGCAAGAAGATGGAGAAAAGTAGAATGCTATCAATTAAAAGTGAATCAATTTTTTTTTCTATATCATTTATGATTCAAGTATTAGTTTATATAGCTTACACATCACCATATCTACTATACTTTATAAGTTTCTAAAGATCTAGTCTTTAGAAACATGAAATAATTCAAATTTAGATTAGGTCTCTAGGAGACTATCTGCCCTAAAGACCAGGTCTTCAAAGACCAAGTCCATACGTAATAAATAACTTTTTTTTTGTTATTTAACATCCTCTCTCAAATTCATTATGCAACTTATATATGCATCAAGATTTTGTCAGCTAGAAAATAAAAACAAAAAATAGAATACAACTTGATAAAAAAAACCTTCATGCTATAAGGAAGAAGAAATAAAGAGAAAAGTGTTTGTGTCATGCTTGAGATGATGACATGTAAGGTGATAATTAATTTCATTGTGTTTAGTTTGTTCATGGAAGATTGAGTTGTGAGCAATATGAATACCACTTTTGTTGTCACAATACATAGCAGTTGGATAATAAAGAAATACTCTCATTTTTGCATGTATTCAACACAATGACACAATCTCTTTAATAGTAAATGCCATATCACAATACACTATTTTAGTTAAAAATAGAGAAACAAGAGATTGTTTCTTATTCTTCAAAGAGATAAGAGAATTACCCAAGAAGAAACAAACATAGAAATAGATCTGTGATTATATGGATCACTACCATGATCAGGATTAGATTATGCATGTAGATCCATAGAAGGTGGATGAAAATACAAGACTCTGAAATATTGTACCTCAAAAATACTTTTAACTATGAAGAACAACTTCCTAATGAATAGTAGTATGGAAAGAAACAAATTGAATAACAATATGAATAGCATAAGAAATATAATGATGAGCAATAGTAAGATATACCAAGCTTCCAATAATAGTATGACATAATATAAAATTTGACAAAGGTACACCATCAGAAGAGTACTTTGTATTAACTTCAATAGCAGTATCAATAGTTTTATTATCTGTAAGTCTAATCACTCAAGAATATATACAATGAATCTTGATTGAGAAAGAATATAACCTCCAGAAGAATAGGCTACCTCTACACTTGAGAAATATCATAGAGAACCCAAACCTTTCATTTCAAATTGTTTAGCAAATTATAACTTAAAAATTGAAATACCATCAATATCATTACTAGTAATAATCATGCCATCAACATATAAAGAAAGAATGATATGACTTGCATCAATACACTTAACAAAGAGAACATAATCATAACTACTAGAAAAAAATGTAAGACATGAGATCACAATACCAAATTTCTTAAAGCATGAGACCCTTGTTTGAGACCATATAATGCTTTTTTTTAGCTTATTAATATAGTCATAAGCTTGAGAAACAACCAGGAGGATATTCCATATAATCTTATTATGTGAGATTTCCATTTAAGAGTATTTTTATATATAGTTGAGAAATACATCAATATAGAATCGAAGCAAAAATAATTAAAGTATAAACAATAGTCATTTTTACAACAGGAGAAAAAGTCTCTTCATAATCTATATCATATTGTTGTAAATATTATTTTCCAACTAGCCTAGCTTTGAAGTGCTCAATAGATCAATTAAAATTAGTCTTCATCTTTTACACCTGATGACGACTATCAACACTCTTACTATGATTAATAATAATCTTTTTTTAAAAGGGGGCTCAAAGATACATAGAACCAGAAAATAAACAAGAAGTAAATGATGATGAATAACAATAATAAGCAAAGTTTGGTAACTTAATGGATTTAAAAACATGCATTGATCGATATAGAGGTTTATCTACACTCTTAGATGAAACTTGAGGGACCACAAGTAAAGAGAAGCTTAATGTGATATAAAGACCCAAGTGTATGTACCTATAGTATTTTTAGAATAAACACTAAAATTAAAAATGCAAAGGAAAAAAAAATAACATGAGAATGGATATTTGAAGTACTACAAACCCAAGAAGATAAGCTATCAGAAATCCCACAAATATGATCAATATGAATAATATTATATATAGTCAAGTCATGAGTAGTAGATGGAATAAAAAAAAATATGTTGAGGCACAAAGTTTTTTAGTAACTCAATCAAAATACTAATATCTTTTTTGACTTCATCAAAACCAAAAAAGACACAAATAGTAGATTGATGAGATAACTTGCTATGTTCTACATGAGGAACAAGAATAAAACAAGTACAACCAAAAACTTTAAAAAAATAATCTAGTATATTCGAATATAAATTTTTTTAAAAAAAGACATGAAACATAAGAGGAAGGACTTGTATTGATTAAAGTTAGAGTGATAAGAATAGCTTCACCCCAAAACTCACTAGGAATAGAAGCAGACAATAAAAGAGATCAAGTAATTTCAACAATAAGCCTATTTTTTCTTTCAGCAATACCATTTTGATAAAGAGTATCTACACACAAAGTTTGATGAATTGTTCCATATGAGGTAAGTATTTCGACTTTGTTATGCCACCTAATTTTGTTGGTATGTGGTGTCTCGAATGCTTATTTGTGAGAGTATCTCATTAATATAGATTTGCAAGTATATGAGTTGTACAAGTAATAAATAATACTTTTGTTTAGATATCAATTCTAAAGAAATTGTATTGGTATTTCAATTATTCAACAATGAAACAACTCAATTCTAGTAAAAAATAGATATTTTGGATTGTCATATCAATCATATATTCATGAGTTTGTTCATTTAATTTATGTGATTATGTTCAAATTAGTTTAAATTAAAGTATATTAAGACACAAAATAAAGGTTGGGTTATTATATAATGACCCCTCACCCTAATAGGATACAAGATTGCTATCACTGTTTAGTCGATCCCAATAATGGTCACATCATAGTTGTCTCCTTGATATGTCACCACCAAGACAACAAATCATTATTTCTTGAAAGTTGCCTTTTAGGTAACTCTATAAATGTTCTTGATGGTTGCTTCATATGTACACTCTTATTCTTTATCCTCAAGTGTCGTAAAAACTAAGAATTGACATAGTTTATAAGAATATATACTTTTAACTTTATAAATATCATACTCACGAAGCGATAGTTATGAGTCTCATAATTAAGTATGTCCTAAGGATTTTCTATCATTATCCTTCACGATGATGATGTGACTCATACACTAAATGTTAAACCCTTAGAATAATATTCTATATAATATACATCATAATCGAGAATCAATTCTTTTAAGATATAAATTAGATTAACATGTAAAAGTATTCGCACTTTTGGCTTCGTAAGAACCATACTTATAATAATTAATATATCTGAATTTTAGGCTTTAATGTATATTTTTATCTCATGCATCACAATTAGAAGGGCTATCACTTCTTTCCTACCATATGTACAAGTGAGCCTCGTGATTTATCTATCACTATCCACTACAATAATTTCTCACAAACATAGGAATAGTAAAAATCCTAGTTTAAGTTCTATTTAATTACTCATCCATCAATATCTATAATACAATATAAATCAAAAATAGATCCATTAATATAAAATCACAGTTACATCACATAAACCAAGTTATACAAACCCTAGACCATATGTTATTTTGATAGAAATTATTGAATCTACCTTATATATGAAGGTTTGAAAGTCATGCCCCCAACTTTATATATTGAATCCTTTGATTGCTTATGGAGCTCCTAAGAAGTGAACAATTTGTCCTTAGGGTTTGGTAGTTGCACTGTACCTTGCTTGTTGCATGGAGAAAGAGAAAGAATGGAGGAATTTTTATAATTTCTTTATTTTCTTTTTTTATACTTAGATGATTCTATACTTACTTTAAGTAGAAAGTTATGTCTTTCAAAAGAAATCCATGAATTTGGTCTTAATCTCTTAAGATTGATGTCATAGCTCTAGAATATATCCTAATCTTTTTTGTAACACAAAGTTATGGTATTAGTAATAATCATGACTTGTACCTAATGTCTCTATAATATAAAGTCATGGCTCTATAAAATAGCTACAACTTTATGCATTAATTTTTCTTATTCTTCATATAGGGTTATGGAATTGGGAATAGCCATAATATTGTGAATGGCCAGATATTGTGAATGGCCAAGATATTGTGAATGACCTCTTATATCATAAGATGGCTACAATACTAGGAAATGGTCGTGGCATTGGCATTAGTATCTCTTAATTACTAAATGACTATGTTTTTGGGAAATAGCCATAGTATTGAGAATGTCTCAAATATCTATAGGGCTATGAGTGGCCAATGTATATGTATTCAATTCTCTCATATATCATATCATTGCAGTGCTGCAAACATTTCATGATACTAATAATTAGCCCAATATAAAGGTATGGGTTTGTCTTCTCTTGAGGACAAGAGTTTAAGCATTGGAGAATAGTCATGCTTAAATAATTCCCTTTATAATATTTTGTGTCTCAAAAATCATTGTGTCAAGTAAGTATAGCAGCTTAGGCCTAGTAGTTTTACTTTGTAACTTTTTATAGCTCAAAAGTCATGATACTGAGTAAGTATAGCAGTTTTGGCCTAGTAGTTTTTGCTTTGAACTTTCTATAGCTCAAAAGTTATGTATTAGTAAGAAGGTTGTAGCTCTAAGTTGAGACTACCAAGTTATATTAAAGATAAATATGGTACTAAGATGTGGCTATAACTTTTTGTACCAGTAAAGAAATTGGTTACTATGATATAAATTAATGTCATAGTATTCTAAATTTTATGAGATAAATATGGAGGCAACTCAATGATAATATCACGGTCACAAAATATGTTATATGGTAGAAATACTTTTCTAATGAGTTGGTAAGATCTTGATGTACGAAAATTATCATTATCAATTAGGTAAAGTTTTGGCCAAGAATGAATTATGAAACTGTGATACTCCATACTCTATCCTTCAGCCAAATACCTCTAAAAACTTGTTGATTTCCTTACTATTCAAAAAAATATATCAAAACTCTAAAATTATGAAATTGATCCATAAATTTCTTATTTCCATGCCTATGCATCATCATAAATCACAAAAATACATAAGATCAGTATTCAGTTCTTTGAACACTGAGCGAACTCCCTCATTAAAATGATTACTCATCCCCAAGTAATATCATTCTCTTTTGTAAAAAAACATTCCAATATCTTAAATCATTTTAATATATTTGATACATCATCACAATATGAAATTTAATAATAAAAATATAAATCAATGTGGCGGTGAGAAAGACTGATGTAATTTCTCTTTAGGATCATACTTATTAAAGGTGAAATATAATTTTGAGTGCTCAAACAATAGCATAGAAGTGGATGACCTCTCTGAATCTTCTTTCCATGCACCTAATTAGTCTAATATATTTCCAAAATATCACAAATTACCTCTTGATTTCACCCAATTGAATTTATTACACCTTCAAAAGATTCCATCACAAAATACAAGTCTTATTAATTTGAAATGCAATTTTTTATTTCTTATATCTATTGGCACTCATGATATTTTGTTTTATCTCTATTTGTATTGTCTCTTTTCTCTATTGCTCTCTTCCAATCCACTGTAATAGACTTGTATAGTATCCAAAATAATTCAATACTACACATCAATCCAATATCTATGCATCTCATTCCTTCCTCCAAGAGTTTATATATCTTATCTTCAAACTTTTCTTGTGTTGCAATAAAAGACATCTCTTTGTGATAAAGATTCTTTTCCCATATCACATCATGTTTTTCTACATTTTTTTATTGATGTGCATAGGGAGTGGATCTCATTCTACAATTCTTTCTTATTTTGTTCCCACATATATACCATTATGTAAAGCTAAGGAATGCTTAATATATTTTATATCATCTTCTTATCTTTCTCCACCCCACCCCCCCCCCCCCCCCCCCCCCCCCCCCCCCCCCCCTCCTCCCTTTCCATCTCTTGTATGTCAGTTCTACTAAAGGATGAACCATCTTTCCAAATTTATTCTAGTCCTCTTTCAAGCATTGACTTTTTTTTCTTTTATGTTTCTTTCTATTTCTCTTTTTAAGGCCAACAATATTAGGGGAGACACCATCGGACACATTGCATTAATCATTTCATCCATAGGGACTCACTTAACTAGACATAACAAAGTGATAAAAGAATGGCTAATTAGTTGGCCAAAAAATTCACCATTGAGGAACCAAGAACCAATTTATCTAGAATCTTTCCCATCTCAAAATAATACTCAATGAAGATGACATATAGAAAAATTGCTCTTTTCAAAATGATCATCAAGACATGGAGAGTTGATAATATAAATAAGCATATAAAATATAACCAAACTTGACACCTATTTGAGTTCTTCACTCATTAAATATCTATATGTACTTTTTAAAGAAGCCCTTCAAGTGCCATTTCCACCAATCAACAAACTAACTATAGCTAGATAATGGGTTGTATATGGAGAGATTTAAAATCCATATTAATTATCCTCCTATCAAAGCACACCAAAATATCTTTCACAAAGTATATTTTTTCTTTGCATATCTTCTAAATTTCCTTCACATTCAAAGCATTATCTCAATCTATATGAGTACTAAATAATATCCATTTTTTTTGATGATATTTTTAAAAGGAGTAGTGAATTTGTTGAATTTTTTATCTCTAATTAAACCTTTTTTGGATAATACAGAATTCATCCATCGCTGCACAATTCTTGTAACAAAAGTCATCATTGCTACTATGCCTTTGGGAGGTATTTCTATAATGTTAGATTTCTCTTTATAGCTCATTTTTGTGACATTTTTATTTGAAGATCTTCTGCCTTCCATCATCAAATGAATGAGATTAGAGAATTTATAGTTCAGTTTTCATAGAATCAATAGGTGATTAATAATTTTTATAGAAGAAATTTGAGTTTTGCATTTATAGTCATGACCTAGTTAATGAAGATCAAGACTCTATGGGCTTGTTTTTCCTTTTGTAAATGAAAAGTTATGACATCATGTCAAGTAATTCCTTCAAAGTCACCGTAATGGATCTTGGTCATAGCATTTTCATATTGCTTCAAAGATACTTTTATTTTTATAATAACAAAGTCATAGTGCTAAAAATTGACATGAATTTGTTATTAAACTTATGATGGGCTTTTTTAATATCAATAAAATGTTACAACACTAAAAAATGGTCGTAGTTTTGTGCTAAAAATATCCAGAATCATGACTAGTTTGAATTAGCTATTCTTTTGTGTGGGTAGTTTAAGTGTGACTATTTATATGTAATATTATTCTAATAACAAAGATACATCACCAAAAAAATAGCAAACAAAAATTTTTGGGTTACCTCTCAAGCATTGATATGTTTAATATTTTTAGCTAGACAATTAGAATCTCCTTTATTTTATCAGAGATATCTATTGTCAAAGCTAACTTCTCAGTATACTAGTTTACCCCTTTCATTATTGTACTTTCCATATTGATTATAGATTGGATAAATGATTATCTTGATAACCTCAATTATGAGGATAATTGGTGTGGAGCTAACTTTTTTTTCTCCTTATCCTTTACATTGCAAAATATTTTGACTTTTTTAATTTTATAATCATACTTTACCTCCACAACTTTCTCCATATCAAAAACCAAAACTTCATCATTCACTTCATCATCTTCTTCCTGAATAATTGAGGCTATATCTTCAATTATCTCTTATAGATTCTCATCCATAATTAACTCTATTTTAGTCATTGAGATTTCAATATTGGCTTCATTTTCTTTTTCTTGAATGATTGTAGTTATATCTTCAATTTTATCTTCATAATTTTTAACTGCAATGATCTCAATATTAGCCATAGAGATTCCTGATGTAATATTTTTTTCAAACTTAGCCAAATCAATGGCTTTATATCTCTCCTCCATCGTCTCACCCACTCTTTCATAGTAGTGTTAGATCTTCTCAATTAAATTAGTATTTCATCAAGCTTAGTTTCAAATGAAACTTTAGACAATGAGTGAGAATATAGAGTATACTCTTTTCAAGGCTTTCATATATCCACTCTAGCTCCATAACTCTCTTCTAGCTAATAAAGTTTTGATATTAGTTATAATTAGGTACATAATAAAAATCACTACTTGGAGCATAATAAGTCTCATCATACTAATATTGATATTCTTGCTTACTTTTGTCTCATATTTCCCAAAATGAATTTTGATTGCTTCATTCTTCTCCCTTATCTCCTCACAAAATGTTTTTAGGTTTTATTGGAAAATTGGCTATATATTTTGATCTCTAGATTTGTTGCTAAAATCAAGTAAAAAGATACAAGAAAAATACCAAAATATAATTATTCACTTTTCTAACAAGTTAATAAAAATAGAATTTAGCTTTGAAAAGATTTATCAAACTCAATGCTATTTAAACTACTAAAAATGAATTATCCTTTTATAAATATAATTATGTCAGCTCATATTGACTAACCAAACTAAATAATCCCTAGAAATTGTATGAAAAACTTATTTTCATTTTGTTATACTAGTAAATTTTATTGGTTAGATAATATCTCAAAAACTCATTAGAGAGAGTATCTCATCAAAAAAAAATCTATAAGTATATGAGGCATACAAATAGTAAATAGGACTTTCACCTAGATATTTATTCTATATAATTTGTTTTGCTATTTGTTTCATTAACCCTTATGTTATGTTTCTCTATTTTATTTATAGGTGTAGGTAATAATATGATGAGAGATTAGATATGTAGCATTAGAAGAATAATGAGAGTCTCACTGCCTAATCAGTGGGTCAAAATATTTTTGAAACATGACTCAGTCCACTTTAAAGATCCGACTTATTTATATTTTAGGTAGAACCCTAATTATTCTATATATATATATATATATATCAATAATCACAAATATACGCTATATTATTCTTCTTTCTCACTTGATTATGTAATGAAATATTCTAGGTTAATAAATCTGCATGCACTACATGCTTTTTTGGTGGACGTAGCTAGTTATTTTGAATGGTTAGTGAACCATGTTATAATATATGTTTGGTTGCATTATGTTCTTCTTGTTCTTGGTGATGTGTTATGTTTTGCATAATCTATTGATGTTATGTTCAGCATTGTCATTATATATATGTGGATAGAAAAGTCTAACAATTGGTATCAAAAGATTTGGTTATGTTATAGTTTCTATTATATTGATAATTTTCTAGTTCTTTTGCTAGTACTGTTATTTTGATTTTGCAATCTATGAATTTTATTGAAATGTCTAGAATATTGAACACCAATATTGAGAAATTCAATGGCAAGAATAGTTTTAGTATTTAGCAAATTAAAATGTGGGCACATTTGAAGAACTTTGATATATTGTGCCCTCTAATCGATGGTTGTTGTGGTGGTGGTGGTGGTGGTGCTACTATTGGGATAATAAAGGCTAAGGGCATGAAGGCATGAAGAGAAGGCCAACTCTATGATTCTCTTAAGCCTAACTGATATGAGGTGATAGTTTAGGTAGTAGATGAGGAAACTATTACAGACTTGTGGCTCAAGCTAGAGTCACTGTATATGATAAAGTCACTCATGAATAAGCTTCTATTATAAAGGAGACTCTTCACATTGAGAATGCAAGAAGAGACTCCATTATCGAAGCACTTAAATGATTTGAATAGTTTGAAGCAAGTAGATGCCAAGGTGACAAATGAGGATGCTGCACTTCTACTACATTGCTTCTAATTCATATGAAAACTTTGTAAAATTATTGATAGTGAGGAAAGATGAAATTATTTTGAAGGATGTTAGGTCTACTCTACACTTTAGAGATATGAGGTAGAAGGTAGCTGTTAAACAACCTAAAGGGCACTAGAAATCCAAAGGGCACTAGAAAATTAAGTAACATAGGTAGAAGATGAGACATGATCAGCTGAGTCAGCCTATTCCCCCACTTGTTGCTGCTATAGCACGTGATGCCATGGATGAAAATTACCTCATGCTGGTCAGCTCTACTACTATTACAAATTCTAACTCCTAGATCCTAAATAGCGGAGCTTCCTTTCAATATCAATATACATTTGGAATTATTTAGTAGATACTATATGAAAAAAGTTGGTCATACTATTGTGAGCAATAGCCAATCATGTAAAGTTGTTAGAGTCCACATAGTCAAGATGAGGACATATGATGGTCGGATCATCTTTCTATTAGATGTAAGCCATGTCGAAGATGACTATGAATCTAATCTTTCTCATATTTTGGATTATTAGGAGTGCACCTTTAGTGGTGGTGAGAGAATACTGAATATTCTTTGATGAGATGACATCATATTGAAGGGGTAGAAGAGTGGAATGCTATATACACGATAAGTTCCATGGTGACAAGTGTTGCTAGTGTCACATTCGAAGAGCTTGCATCCGAAGCTGAAACTGATCTTACAATATTATGGCACATGCAACTTGCATGGGTGAAAAATGTATGAAAATTATTTCTGATCTTAACTTTCTTGTTGGTCATAAAATTAGTAAATTAAATTTCTATGATCATTGTATTTTCGGAAAAAAATATAGAACTAGATTTGGTAAAACTATATACTACACAAAAGGTATTTTGAATAATATCCATGTTGACTAATGAAGCCCTTCTAGAGTCTCATCTATTGATGACACCTGATTCTATTTATGTCTAGTAGATGCCTACTCTAGGATGTCCTTGGTATTCATGATGAAATATAAATCTGAAACTTTTATAAAGTTTAGGTTGTGGATTAGCTTAGTAAAAAATTAAACACTTAAGAAGATTAAACTGTAATGAATAGACAATGATCTAGAATTCTATTCATCTGAATTTGAAAAATTCTACAAGGAAAAAGGTATAACTAGACATAAAATAGTTAGGGACACTTTTCAGCAAAATAGTATTGCTGAAAAAATAAACCAAACTTTTTTGGAGAGAACTAGGTGTATGCTCTCTCAATCAGGCTTAGGAAAAAAATTCTGGGCTGAAGCTGTTAGTATAGTATGTCATCTGATAAATAGATCACTACACATTGGAATTGATTTCAAAATTATATTTGAGGTATATTCTAGTAAACTTGTAGATTATTTCAGTCTAAAATTGTTCAGCTATGTTTTCGAGCATTATGTAAATAATGGTAATTGTGAACTACGAGCAAGAAAAAGAATATTTGTAGGATATGATGATGAACTCAAGGGATTCTGTATCTAGTAACCATCTAAAAGGAGAGTGATCTTCTCTAGGAGTGTTATTTCTGATGAAAGTATAATCCTAAAACAAGTACCTAGTCCTATCCAGTCATTTAATGCTTCTCAATCTGAACTTAAGGCAATGCTAAAATATGATTCTATATTTCTATGGCTCCAAGAAGAATTTTGAATTTTTCTCTAGATAATCAACAACTGATCATGAATATGATCTCGAGTCTATTTTTAGACCTGATCTTGAACCAATACCTGAAGTATATGTTCCATATAGTACTAATAGGGATAAATTTAGGCGAATAAATGTAGGTTCTCATCTGAGATTCAACTTTGATGAATTTGAAGGGTTTGCCCTACACATTTTCAAAGAAATTGAGATTCCTAAACTATCCTACTTTAGGGATGCTGTTAAATGCCTTGAATCCAAGTCATGGTTAGTTATCATAAATGAATAAATTGAATCCCTTCATAAGAATGATACCTAGGTTGCTGTACCTAAACCAAAGGAAAGAAAGATAATTTCTTGCAAATGGGTTTGAAGAAGAAAAAAGATACCTCAGTTGCTAATGGTGTAAAATTCAAGGCACGTCTAGTTGCAATAGGGTTTAGTCAGAAAGAGGGTGTTGATTTTAATGAGATATTCTTTTCTGTAGTTAGATATGCCTCAATCAGGGTGATTCTAGTATTAGTGGCATATCAGGATCTTGAACTTGAGCAACTAGATAACAAAACTACTTTCTTTCATAGAGATCTAAATGAAGAAATTTACATGAGCCAGCTTGAGGATTTTGGGATATTAGGTAAAGAAACTCAGGTGTACAAGCTTCAAAAGTCCCTATATAGACTTAAATAGTTTCCTCATTTGTGGTACAAGAAATTTGACTATTTCATGACTAGTCATGAATATAGTAGGTGTGACCATGACTATTGTATTTATTTCAAAAGGCTAAAGGATGAGTCATATATATACTTGCTATTGTATGTAGTTGATATGCTTATTACTGCTAGAAATAAATTTGACATTCAAGAACTAAAGAATCTCAGTTCTGAATTTTATATGAAAAATATAGGGGGCGCAAATAGAATTCTAGGCATAAAAATATTCAAAGATAGAACTAAGAGAAAATTATTTCTATCACAAAAACAATATATTCAAAAATTATATCTAGATTTGGAATAGCTTCTTGTAAGCCTTTGTCCGTGTCATATGCTTCCAAACTCTATCTGTCATTGGAGTTTTATCCTTGATCTAAACTTGAAAAGGAACAAATGTCTAAGGTTTCTTATTCTAGTGCTATGTCAGGCGCCTCGTGTATCTCATGGTGTGCACCTAACCTAATATTGCTCATGCAATGAGTGTAGTGAGTAGGTTTATGATAAACCTTAGTCAAGAGCACTATAAAACTATAAAGAGGATACTTAAGTACCTCAAGGAGAAATCTGATATAGGTCTTATTTTGGTAATAAATATGAACTCATGCTAGCTGGATATTCTAATTCTAACTATGCAGAAGATGATGACAATAGATAGTATATGACTAGCTATGTCTTCATTGTATGTTACTCTATTGTTAGCTAGAAAGCTACTCTTCAATTTTTTGTCACTCTATCCTCCATTAAATTAGAATATATGATTCTAACTGAAGCTGTGAAGGAAGGGATCTGGATGAATGATTTTTTCAAGAAACTTGGTCTTTACCGAGATGTTTCAACAGTGTTCTATGACAACCTCAATATAATTTGTTTAGCAAAAGACAAAGTGCACCATGAGAAGACAAAATACATTGATGTGTGGTGTCATATCCTTCTATCTGAGAAAAAGGTGCAAGTATAAAAGATTGTACCCTCTAACAATCTAGGTGATATGTTTACCAAAAATGTTGCTTTGAATATGCCAAGACACTATCTTGACTTACTGAACATATCAAATCATATATAGTCCTATTAGGACTAATCATTTATAGAAAGTGTCTCTCTTTTTCTATACAAAACAACTTACAGTAGAGATTATAGTATATAATTTTTTTTGTTATTTGTTTTCTTAACCCTTTTTTATGTTTCTTTGTTTTATTTATAAATGTAAGTACTAATATATGAGAGATTGGATATGTCTCATTGGAAAAATAATGAGAGTCCTACTGCCTGATTAATGGGCGAAAAATTTTTCGGAGCATGACCCAGTCCTCTTTGAACATTTGACTCGTTTCTATTTTATGTAGAACCCTAAGTATTATATATATATATATGTGCTTTTTTGGTGGACATAGCTAGTTGTTTTGAAAGGCTAGTGAACCAAGTTAAAATCAGTATTTAGTTTGGTTGTGTTAAATTCTTCTTGTTCCTAGTGATGTGTTATGTTCTGGATAATCCATTGATATTATGTTAAGCATAATCACTATATTTAAATAGATAGAAAATTCTAATGATCTCTATATCACATGGATTGTATTAGAATTTTGATTATTTAATAGTGAGATAACTTAATTCTAATAAAATAAATATTTTGGATTATAGAATTAATCTTAGATTCATAGGTTTGTTAATTTAATTTATGTGATGTATGTTCAAATTTAGTCCGAATTAGATTATGTTTAAACACAAAATAAAGGTTGAGTTATTGTGTAATAACTTCTTATCTTAATGGCATACAAGTTTGTTATTACTATTAAGCCCATCCTAATAGTGGTCCTCACATAGCTATCCTTTCGCTACATCATCACCATGAAAACATATCATTTGTGCTCAAGATTCATTTACAATCTCATACATTTTAGGAAACTCATCAACTTCTCTTGATAGTATTTTTATATGTACACTCTTATGCTTTGGCCTTGGGTATCGTAAAGTCCAAGAATTGATATAGTCAATAAGCATTTATACTTTTGGCTCAGTAAGCACCATACTTACATAATTAACATATATTTCACTCAAGTGTTACTGGTATGAACTATAGAAATGAAATGAACTCACAATGGCTATTATTATTTTATGAGTCACATTATACTCATGTATATCTCAAGGATTTTATGTCATCATCCTCAATTATAATGTGACTCTCACACTAAAGGTGAAACCCTTGAAAAATATTTTATGTAATATTCATCCCAACTCGAGAACTAGTTATTCTAAGATAAGTGCAATGAATTAGTGTGTAAAAGTATTTATACTTTCAACTTTGTAAGTACTATACTCATTATGATTATTATACCTCAATTTCAGGTTTAATGTCTAGGTTTATTTTGCATTACAACTGGAATGTCTATCACTTACTTCCTTCCATATGCATGAATAAGCCTCATGGTTTACCTATCATCATCCATCATAACAAACTCACATTAACCAATCAATAATCAAAACTCTAGTTTAAGTTCTATTTAATCACTCGTCTATCAATATCCATAATACAATATAAATCAAAATATATCCATTAATATAAAATCATCGTCACATCATATAAACCAAGTTACTCAAATACTAGATCACATGCTATTTAATTGAAAGTCTAGAATTTACACTAGAGAGGGGGGTTTGAGAACCATGCCCCCAACTATAAAGATTACATTAGGTCTTGCATTACTTGCTTATTTTTGGAGTACCTAGAGAGTGTGAAATTTTCTCCTAAGATTTGATAGCTACATTATGCATTTGCGTGTTGCCTGGAGGAAGAAATAGAATGGTGAGATTTTAGGAATTTTTCTTTTTTCCACTTTTATACTCAAACAATTCTACATTATTTTAAGTAAGAATTCATGGCTTTCTGAATAAATCTATAACTTTGTCTTTCATCTCTTAAGTTTGAGGTTAAGACTCTAGAAAGTAACTACAAATCTATAATATATCCCAATTTTTTTGTAATATAAAGTGATAACATTGTACTATGATTATGACTTGGGCTTAAAGTCTCTCAAATAAAAAATAATGGCACTGTTATGTGACCACAACTTTATGTGTTTGTCTTACATGTTCTTCATAAAGAGTCACAATATTGAGAATGGACATGTGATTGTGAATGATCCCTCATATTGTAATATAGTCGTGGTATTGAGAAATAGTCATGATATTGATATTGGTCTCTCTTGATCATCATATAGTCATGATACTAGAAAATAGTTGTCACATTTGAATGTTACTCATGCATATCATATGATCGTGGCACTAGGAAATGACCATGACACAAAAATTGGCTTTTCATGTATCAAGTGTTTGTGGCACTATGAGGGGTTGTGACATTAGCTTTTACTTTTTTCTTTTACATGACACCACGATGCTACAAAGATGTTGACTTGGTAATTATATTGAACATAAAATCATCAATAAATTAAATAATAGAAAACATAATCATCAAAAAATGAGACACCATATTGAGACTTCTTTGTGTGAATATGAGAGGACCCAGGCATTAGGATGAAATAAATCAAATGAAGAAGAAAAAATATAAATATTTTTATTAAAGGGTAAAGGTGAAAATTTAGTCTATTTATATCTACTACAATCAGAAATATCATGAGACTAACTTTCCTAAAGCTTCTAATGATGCTAAAAATTTCAAATGTGAAGATGAAACATGACTAAGATGATAGTTTCCATAAATACAAATTAAAATAAGAACTCAAATGAAAAGATAACTAATCAACACTAGTACTAGTAGTGTTAGCATGTACTTTTAACTCATCTAGAACATATAATATTTTTTTCCTATGGCAAGTCCCAATTAGCTACTTAGATTATAGATCTTGCACACAACAAAAAAAAAGAAAATGTGACTAAATTACTAAAATCACATAATGTGTCAACTAAATCAAAATTTTAATTTAAGTTTTGGAATATGATAAATATTAGAAATGAATAGATTTAGAAAAATAACATAATCAATATATGTTGAAGGCATAGAAGTGCCATAATCAATCATAACATGAATAGAAGATAAAGGAAACATAGAGACAAAATAAAAATAATCTAGAGATATGTGATGAGAAACACCAAAATCCAAGATCCACAAAAAAACATAAAATTTATGAGGTAATTGACCTATGAAAGGTGAGGCAGACATAACTTGTTGTTTTTAGGAACGAAATTTCTAAAATTGCTTAGCTAGATTACTGGATTGATGGAAGAAGCTGATATGGTGACTATTGCAACATAAAAAGGCAGTGGTCCATGAGGTGGTTTATTAGCATTAGACTATGTCTAGTTTCTAGGCTTCCATGCTTAAGGTTTTTACTAGAACTAATTATAGTTTCTTAACTTAGGATATTTAGCCTTCTAATGACCTTTCTATTTATAAAAACTACACTCATTATAGGTGACATTTGTGTAAGTCCTATTTTGATTATTCTAGGGTAACTTAGAAGGTGATACCAACATTGAAGCATTTGGAGTAGAAACAATTATTTTTTTTAAGAATGGGACTTGAGATGTATTTCTTCATCCAAAAACTCGATGAGAATTGAATCAATCGACACAAGTATAGAATAGTGCAAAATTGAACCTATAAGTCCTTCAAAGTTACTGAGAAGGGTCATCAAGAATTACACTAATCATTACTCCTTACTACAAGCAATATAGGCACGATAAACTTTCAATTCATCTGATTCTATAAGAGCCAGTTGAACCCAAATATTTATCATATAAAAATGAAACTCTTCACCATTCATATATCTTTACTAAAGAGCATGTTTTTCGATCTCTAGTTAATTTTATTTTTCCAAATTTGATTGAGTATATAACCTCTGTAAATGATACCATTCCACCTTTTTCATCTCATATGTTCCTAGCTATGAACTTATTTAATACTTGATAGGATTGTTAGCCCAAGTAATAATTTTTGTATTGTTTTCTTTGCATGTGTCCATCTCAATCATATAATTATGATCAGTACTTTTCTCATAAGTGCCAGTAACATATTCCTACAATTTATTTCTTTAAGAAAATATTATAACACATAACTCTAATACAATTAATTATTTCCATTCATTCTAACATTGAAAAATTGTAATGAATTATCTCTTCTTAGAAGCCATAATGAACAAAGAAAATAATTGAGGTCAAATGCAAAACTAGATTACAAGAAAACCTTAGTTGGATCCATGAAACTCCATTTTAAATTCAATGCTTTTCATGAATTCTCTAATACTATCTAAAACTTTTTCATGTTAGAGAAAGATTTCAAGAGATTGCAATAGAGAGAAGATTAATGCTAATAGATTGCAAAAAAAAATAGAGAGAAAAAGTATGTCATGAATTAAAAGTGGATCAACTTTTTTTCTATATCTTTTATGATTTATGTATTTTCTTATATAGCTTATGCATAACCATATCTCTACTCCACTTTTCAAGTGTAGTGCTTAAAATAATTTAAATTTTTAAAACTAGGTCTTTAGAAGTGTAATCACCCTAAAACTATGTCTTCAAAGACCAATCCATATCAAATAAATAACCATTTTTTTGGTATTTAACATATATATTTCAAAATGTGTGATATATATATATATATGAAATATATTTTTAAAACAAAATATATTTATTTTCGAAATATATACACATGTTTAGCATTTTAAAATACAATATAAACATTTTTTTAATTTTTTTCATTATTTGTTATTATTTTTAAATGATGATGTAGAAATTTTATTTGGTTGGGTGGATATTGTTGTGACTTTAATATGCCACCTGATGTTATTGATTAGACAATGTCATAAAAGCTCTCCAATGAGAGTATTTCATCAATAGAGACTACCAAGTGTATAAATCATACAAGTGGTAAAAAAAATTCATTTATATATCAGTATCATAAAAATTATATCAATAATTTCATTGTTTAATAGTAAGACAACCTATTTTTAGTAAAATGGACATTTAAATTATGAGAAAATCTTATGTCCATGTATTTATTTATTTAATCTATATGATGTGTTTAAATTAGCTCAACTTGTGTTGTGTCTGGACATAGAGAAATGGTTGAGGTATTGTGTACTGACTTCTTTCCCTAATGGCATACAAGGTAATTATCAACATTAATCTCATTCCAATCGTGATATCCTCATAATTGTTCCCTTTTTATACATCACTACTGAGATAACAATCATCGATGTGTGATAGTCATTCTTAATCTCATACCTTTAGGTAATTTCATTAATTTTTCTTGATAATTACTTCATATGTGCGTTTTTATTCTTCGGTCTCAGGTATCATAAAGATCAAAGATTAGCATGGTTTTAAGCATGTGTACTTTTGACTTCATAAGTACTATACTCACATAATTAATGTATGCTTCCCTCAAGTTTCACTAATGAGAACCATACAAGCAAAAGTAACTCATAAAAGTTGTCACCACCTTGTGGGACATAACATACTCATGCAAATCCTAAGAATTACATGTCATCATCCTCCTTAGTAATTATACGACTCTCACACTAAAGGTAAAACCTTTTGTAAAGCATTCTATACAACATTCATCCCTAATAGAGAACTTGTTCTTTTAAGATGAGTACAATGGATTGACATGGAAATGTATTCATACTTTCAAATTCATAAGTATCATAATTAGAATGAGTAACAATACTTAAATTTCATGTTTTAACATATAGGTTAATCTCATACAACATAGTCAAATGGACTATCACTTCCTTTTTTTTGTATGTGTGAGTGACCCTCATAAACACTTATTATCATCCATCATGACAATCTTGCACAAATCTACCAATTATCAAAATGTTAGTTTAAGTTTTATTTAATCATTTGTCCATCAATATTTATAACACAATATAAATCAAACATATTCATTAATAAAAAACATTATCACATCATACAAATCAATTTACACAAATCCTAAAATACATGCTATTTCAGTAAAAATTCTTAAATCTACCCTAGAGAGGGAAGGTTTGAGACTCACACCCCCAACATTAAAAATTATTTTAAATCATGTGCCCCTTACTTGCTTATGGAACCCCTAAAAAGTATAAAATTTGCCACCAGGGTTTGATAGTTAAGTCATTTGTTTGCTTGTTGTGTGTAGAGAGAGAAAGAAGAAAGAGATTTTTCTTTTTTTTTTGAATTTCTCTATCTTTCACTTTTATACTCGGATAATTCTATATTACTCTAACTAGAAAATCATGTCTTTCAGAAGAAAGTCATAACTTTAGTCTTTATCTATTGAACTCAAGGCTGCACCTCTAAAAAGGCTTCATGACTTTAGAATAAATATTAATCTTTCTGTAGCACAAAGTCAAATTATAAGACATTGACCAAGATTTTAGCCTAATATATCTATAATTCAAAGGTGCAATGTTGTGAAGTAGCTATGACTTTGTGTTTGTTTTTTTGTTCTTCTTAAGAGGCCATGGCCCTAGGAAAGATTGTGGCATGGTAAAGGATCTCTTATATTCTTATATTGCTATAGAATTATTAAATAGCCATGGTATTGATATTGGTCTTTCTATATCATTATATAACTATAGCATTAAGAAATAACCACAGCATTGAGGTCTCTCTTGTGTATCTTGTTGTCATGGTACTAAGAAATGATATCAATATAAAATTTTTTCTTCATATGCCTTAAGTGTATATGACACTATTAGTGGTCATAATACTAGTTTTCACTTTTCTCATATGTCATGTCAACACAATGCTACAAGGAAATAACGGCACTAAAAATTTAATATGTAAAATTCAAGCATTTCCTTTCTTATAGAACAAAAGTCATGGTCTTAGGATTAATGTCGTGGCACTTGATAAATATCATGGCTTTGACCTAAGTAATTTTGGCTCCATGACTTTTTGTAGCTCAAATGTCTTGGCTTTCTAAAAAAATAATGACCTTAGCTTGAGACTATCGAGTCATATTAAAGATAAACTTATGATGCTTATACTTGGTCAATTCCTTTAATACTAGTGGGGTACTTAGTTGTTGTGATATAAAATTAATATCACGATCATATAAAGTTTATGAGATAAGTTTGGCTGCAACTCCATGATAATATCAGAGTCATAAAGAATATTTCATATAATTAAAAGATTATACTAATGAGTTGATAGGTTAGTGGTGTACAAAAATTATCATGACTAATTAAATAGAGTTTTGACCAAGAATGAATAACAAAACTACACAAGACTTCATATTTTACCTCCTCGGCTAAATACCTCTCAAAACCTACCAATTTAATGATTATTCATCAAAATTCACCAAAACTCCAAAGTTATGAGATCAATATATAATTCCTTCATTCTCATACTTATACATCACCAGAAACTACTAAAATATATTAGAATGTTCGATAGGTAGAATACCAAATAGATGGCATGCGGATAAATCTATAAAATTAATTAAAAGTGCACCAAGAGTTAACTAAGTTTTGGTAAAACTTTAATGAACTTTTTAACTTTTAAAAAAAATTTAAATAATGAATATTTTTTTAGCAGATTTATATTTTGGTGCACCAAATATAAGTAATTAAAAAAGAATCTTTATTTTTCAAAATTAAAGAAAAAAAGCAACAAACTAGAAAGTAATTATGTGTTGGTGCACTAAAATGGTTTTCCCTCAAATATTTATAAAATATAAATCTCAAATTTTGAATTCCAAAACTAAGTTTTAAATTTGAAAACAAGTTTTCGAATTCAAAAACTATTACTTTAATTTTGAAAAATAGTCTTTGAAATTTAAAAAAAAATTATTTTAAATTGAGAAATTCATTTTCAAATTCAAAAAACTATTGTATTAAATTCAAAAATTAGTTGTCGAATTTGAAAACCACTTTTCCAATAGAAAAACAATTTTCAAAAAAATAAATTATATCTGAACTTAGAGAAAATGAAATTCAAACCCATTACTTTCACTATCACAAAAAATGCATCCAATCACTTGATCATAAGCAATAATTAACAACCCAAAAAAATTTGTGTGTGTGTGTGTGTGTATTTATATATATATATATATATATATATATATGTATGTATGTATGTAAATATATAAACACATATATAAAAATTTATATAAACATTATACACACACACACACACACACACATATATATATATATATATATGTACAGAAGTATATATAAATATATACTATTATTATTATTACTATTATGTGAATAATATACTGTTGGTTAGAAATAGAAAGGAAATGATCAATGAAATAAAATATTTGCTAACGGAAAATTTCAACATGATAGATCTCAAGACCTCAAACTATATATTAGGCACATGTAGATTTATAGAGATTGAGAAGAAAGAATATTATGTCTTAGGAAGAAAGAGTATGTTGAAGGAATACTTTGAAAGTACATATTTGAATGTAAGTAAATGGGTGTTAGTTATATGCTTTGATACTAATTAATACCATAAGTAAATGAGTCAAATAAATAATAGACTTTTTGAGTCTAAATATCAATCCTATATAAATTGGTGTTTTAGGGATTGAAGTGGTTTTCTAGGCATTCAATTCTTTAGGCTTACAATAAATTTACAATACAAGGGAATCTAGATTTGACTTGCTTCTATGTATATTTTGTTTCCCCCTACTAATTATCCATGTTTATATAATCAAAAAGTTATTGGTGAGGTGATGAGACAATGTATGAATTCTTCTCTCACTAATTAGTACATCTCTTATATGTGCTAGTGGTATACCAGTCATAGCATGCATCTCTAGTGTGTGTTCTTATTTATGGTCAAGTTTTTCTAAGAAACATATAAGTTTTTCTATGAATGTCATAGGTGTATAAAATATTTTTGTCAGTCCATGTAAAGAGTACCAACTCTTATGCACTTATATCCTATCTCACCCTAATAAGTGGCATATATGTGTGTTCTTATTAGCTATCACCATCCTAAGAATTACACATGATGAATTACTAGATTTAATGAATTTTACCAAAGGTCAGTTATCATTTTCTTAGCTAAACTACATGAAAAGTATTACATTAAGGCCATGTAAATCTTGGTAGAATCCAAAATATTAATAGTTTTCAAGAATACAACAACACATGAATTGCAATTTCACGAATTCATTATATTACAACTTAGCATCCAACATCTACATATCCACAAACCAACATTAGGAAGAAACTAGCCTGTCATTGAGAAAGAAGTCAAAATAAACACATTCAGATGTCATCATATTGCAAATACAAATAAATAAATTCAATGAAGAAAATAAAAGAATTGATTTGAGATGATCCATTTGTGATTGTAAGATTTTCTCTAGTAGTTGATGATTTTCTTAGGCTTGGAGAGTGTTGCAACTATCTATGCACTTTGTCAAAGTTAACTGGTGGTGTTTTCCTTTATCTCACATTAAATCTGCGACCATGCTTGGTGTTGCATCATACTATGTGTACTCATTATTATCTACCTATTCTCTACTTTTCATGGTTGGCAAGACTCTCATCTACTTTGAAATTATTTTCTTGCCTTTTTTCTCTTCGTCCTTCATTTCTTTTCTATGTCACCCTTTTATAATTTCTTATCTTGGTGAATTTTTGCTCCTTGAATAATATATTTTCATGTATTACAAATTTAACTTATTATTTCTATTGTTGTGATAGTAGAGGAGTCATTACTTTGTGTTTACTATTTTGGCTTTATTTGTTGTCACACCTCAATGAATGGTGTCGTGATTTCTAAATGTCATGACCAATAATGATAGTTTAATGACTTGTATTGCCCATCTTCACATAATAATTGTCATGACTTCTTATATTAATATCATGACTCTTTAAACTCTATTGCACTTATGTTTTTCACATGATGGCGTCCAAACCTTGGAAATGTGGTATTGCGATCTTAAAATGGAATGTCATAACCTTGAAATGTCTCTTCTTCAATTTTTGCTCCTTTTTTTCTCTTTTTTTGTTTATTTCTTCATTTATGCATGAACATCCAAAACTCCTATTTGTGGTGAAATCAATATTATTGGCTCGTATATCTTGTTTTCTCCATACAAATAACACTAATAACATGCCAAAAATATACATATATTTTAGGAGCATCAATCTTTCACACTTAAAGTTTTGCTCATTATTGAGTAAACAAAGGTCGTCTGTCACAAATATCTTCCATGTGGCATAAGGTACATCAACTATTAACAATTCGCAAATCTGATTAAAATAGTAAAACAAGACATCAATATAAAAAAATAAATCAATTTGGCAAGTCTTTCAATAAGCATGAAGTAATTTTACCACAGAGTTACTACTACTTTCATTTTTTATAATGTGCTTTGGAAGAGGTCTTTACTTGTTCACTAATATTCATATATGGATATTCAACTTGAGACGATTCGTATTGTGGGATGGATGTGGAATAAGGTTTGTCTATTTGCAGCTTGATGTCTGCTATTTTTGTTGCCCAGTCCATTAGCTTATTAATGTTTTGGATTTAGTTCATCTTGCATGTTCCCAATAGAGTTGAGTGACTATTCAAATGATAATTATATATAGTGTATATCTTCTAAATTTGTGTTGCACATGTACATACTATCAACCCACTTATTATCTCCATAGTTGAAAAAAAAATTTGGGATTTATCTCTCTGCTAGATTATTTTCTTCCATTTGTCGTAAGCAGCAAAGTACATCATGCCATAGAATTCTCTGATCTTGTAAGTATGTTTTCATGCATTTTTTTGATGCATCATGCATGTTCTTTAACCTTTTCCACAACTAGTCGACATGTTGATTATGCTCCTCTATGAAAAGTTGATATTTTATTTCATTTCTTTCATCCATATCTCATTCCTACTTTTGTTGCTCTTCTTTGAACTCAATCATCTCCTTTATTATAGCAAACAAGTAAAGGTTGTTATGTTTTTGCTTCAATAGCTAGCTCAATTCTTGTTGAGGCAATTATTACTCACTCATCCTTTATTTTTCTCCTCCTTTTTTAATGTATTTAGTGGTGGGGATTGTTTTAGATGGATATATTTCTTTTGTTCATTTCTTTTTGTTAGGAAATTGCGCTTCCACAGAGTGATATTAAGATGCAGAAACAACAGAAACAATAGAAAACAAGTAATATATATATATATATCTAATCCAACAACCAACCACGGCAGAATCAAAAAATGAGAAATAAACACCGAAAATAATGTGGTTCGCTAGTTACTCAGTATGACTTGCTACATCCACCAAAAAATGCTTATGCGTTACAGATTAAACCAACCAAAACAATATTACAATATGCAGCACAGAACAGTCGCGATAATTCACGCAGAGAGAAGAGAGAGACAATGAATAGTTCCCTGGGTCCAAAAACAACCACATGAAATTAAAATTACAAAATATTTTATAATAAACAAAATCTCTTAGTTCATTTAACCTAAGCGGATCGGATCATGAAATGGGTCAGGCTCTGCTCCAAAAATTTTGGCACTCTGATTGGACAGCGGGACCTCCGTTATTGTGCTACTGCTGCATCCCTGGCCTCTTAATATTGCTTTTACTATACTTACATGAAAATATTAAAACAGAAATAGAAATATTTAGTTATACAAACAAATTATCAAAAAACAAATTGCATATATAACACTTTTCTATTTATACCTCTTTGAGTTTCCTATTTTTCCCCCTTCCAGTTTATTTTTCATTCATTCTAGTTAATGTAAAATGCAACATTGTAGGGCAACTTTCATTGGTTTCTTGGAACACTTTCACCCCTTGCATTCTGTATAGTTGGGTAATAGGAGAAGGGTGGATCACGTGACCCATTAATTCTCCTTCTTGATGGTCCACAATGGACTTCTCGATGATTTTTCCAACATTGATTTTGTATCCTTTAAAAGGGAAAACAACAATAGTATTGCCCTATCTTTGTTGCATGTGGATACATGTTGGGTTGGCTACAGTATAAAACATAAGAAATATAGCCACATTCTTGCTTCTTTTGTCATGTCCTCTTTTAATATTTTTAGATGTGGATTCTTCACTATTCCATACCAAACTTTATTTGTTTTTGTCAATGCATCAACAATCATCTAAAAATATAGCTTTTGTTTTAGCTTCTTGAATTGTTTTCTTTGTGTTTCATCAGGTACATTAAATAATTGATTGATTGTCTTAGTATTGAAAGCCTCCCAAACCTAACTGACAAAACCCAGTCTTTTTTTGCTCTCTCAAGTAAGTGTAAAACTTTTGAACAACAATGGCATTTCCAAGTTAAAAGTGTGCAAATATATTTTCAATCCTATTTTATTTATGATGTCACGGAATGAATGAAGGAGTTAGAGTTTGTTCTTCCTCAATAATATTATTGATATTATTGATGAATATTAGGTCAAGTGCTTCATTGTGGTGTTTTTCTTCAACCACCTTGCTTTCTTCTTTCTTAATTTTACTCTCATGTTGTCTTCTAGAATTTGGTCTCCCTGCATAATTAATGGATTTGAGTTCAAGAAGGTAGTGCAATTAGGGTGTGAAGATGACATGATAGGGGTCAAACAATATCATGACTTAAAAGGAATGTTGAGACATGAATAGGGTTTTGGTCTAATAAAATGAGAGTGTCATGAGAAGAATAAATTGATTTGGCTATTATGTAATGGCTTGGAGACTTATAATATATATCATGATAAAGAAGTAATGTTGTGCTTGAAGAAATATGAGGTTGTGTCTCCTATTTTTGTGAAATAAAATTAGATAGTGTCACAATGTGATAATTATTATCGTGTGTTGAATACAGTATCATGTCATAAAAAAAATATATCATGACCATGAAGTATGACTATCACGAGTTAAAGATCACATTGTGGCTATGATAATTTTGCCTTGGAATTGTATCATGGTATAAGTTGGTGATGCCGCAACATAAAAAGAATGTCACAACCATAAAATAGTATATTTGAAAACTTAATTGATGTCATGAATTCTAAATAACATCAAGATATAATCTGATGTCACGATAGAAAAAATATGCCATACCCACTAACATGTTTTGCTACAGAAATATTTACATTGTGACTAATAAATAAGGTATGACTATTTGACAATGTTGATATTGCAACATGGAAACTTTTAAAAGAATTAGTCATGACTTCTCTCTCTCTCTCTCTCTTAGACAAGTTATTCTATATATGCCCATAAAATAATATCAAATCTTTTAGACCAACCTTTTCTAGAAGCTTGGACTATTTTCTCCAAAATTTATTTTTTCTCTCAGTTAGATATTTCTACTTCTCCATTGAATTGTGGATGGTATGGGAGACTTATTAAATGCTTTACTTAGTATATGATAAGTGTTCCACCAAATAATCAATAATGAAAATGACATCTATCATCACTTACAATGCATAACGAGGCTCCAAATCTTATCAAAATATGACTATGCAGAAACTTTATTATTGTCTTGGCAACATATTTCTATGGTGTAATTTCCTCAACCCACTTAGATGCATAATATACTACCAAGATAATATATTGATTTCCAAAAGAATGTGAAAAAAGCTCCATAGGGTCAAATCTCCACGTCAAATACTTTAATTTCCAACATATTATTTAACGGCATTGTATCCCTTTTTGAGATATTCCTAGTTTTTTGATATCTATCATAGCTCCATACTATTCTTTGACAATCTTTAAATAAAGTAGGCCAAAAATCCAGCTTGTAAGATCTTCAGTATTGTTTTGTTTCGTCTGAAATCTCCTCTATATGGTGAAGTGTGATATTTGTGCATAGTTTCTATCTGCTCTTTAAATGTTGCCAAACACTTTGAATTGAACATACAACTAGCTTACTTTTCAAGCAGCTTACAAAGTGATATGGCTATCTTTGATATTTTGTTTATGAATCTTCGATAAAATCTATCATGTCTAAGAACACTTCTTACACATTTCATAGTTATAGGTGAAGTTAGAATCTTTATAATTGAAAACTTGGTCTTGTTCACATCTAAACCTTTGCCAGTTACAAGATGCCCTAAGACTATTCCCTCTTGCACTATGAAATGGTATTTTTCCTAATTGAGCCCAAAGTATTTTTCTTTACATCTTTATAATATTATCTCCAAGTTGCATAAATAGCCTTCAAAAGAGCTTTCAAATATTGAGAATTCATCCATGAATATGTCTTCTAAGGGATCAAAAAAATAGACATTATACACCATTAAAAAGTAGCCAGAATATGTCACAAACCAAATGGTATCCTTTTGATAAAAATTTTTTATATGGACATGTAAAATTTATCTTCTCTTGGTCTTCTAGAGAATAGCAATCTCTTAGTATTCATCCAGAAAATAGTAATATGCATGTTCCACAAGTCTATCCAATATTTGACCAATATATGGAATACGATAGTGACTTTTTCTCATGCCCTTATTGAGTTCGTGGAAGTCAATGCATACTCTTTATCTAATAATTCTGCATGTTGAAATCTTCTCATTTTTTGAAGATTTTAGAACTATATTTCCTTTTTTCTTCAGTGTCACATGAATGATGAGAGTCACTCATATGTATCATAGATAATTCTAACATTCAACCAATTTATTACTTGGCTTTCATAACTTATTTCATTAGTAGATTCAATCTTGCATGATGCTCAATTATTAGTCTTGTATCGTAGTCTAGTAAATTTTTATGCATACAGATAAAATGATTGATGTCTTCAATTCCTTCAATGGATCATGTGATAGTGACCTTGTATTGTGGAAGCTTTGATAATAATAACTACTACATCTTTTCTATTAAAAGTTATGAGATGGGTATTTCCTTCCTCCCATCATCTCCAGAGAATGTAATATAATGATGCTTTGATAGTTTCTTAAATATTTAACCTATTGTAGTATTCAATATTGCCGATGTTGCGACTTGTTCTTTTAATGTTGTGACTTTTGATATTGTGACTTTTGATGTCATGACCTTTATTGTCACGACTTCATTTCCTACTACTATAACTTTTAATATTACAAGTTTGCTTTCTTCAATCATATCTTTATTTTCTATGGATGTGCCATCAAATGTAGCAGCTTTTTTAGACAAGGTTACAACTTCTATATAGTATGCAGTGACATTTGCTCCTATCGTGACTTCATTTTCACTCATAACTTTAAATAATATTGTGAATTCATTTCACTCATGACTTTTAATAATGTTGTAAGCACTTAGAAAAGTGTTACAACTCATAATTTTGCATCTTCATCTTTTGGTTTCTCGACTTCATTGGTTGCCATGACTTCTTTTAAAAAATGTCATAACATCATCTTCAAAATCAACATCAATTTCTTTATCCCAACTTTATTCCAGAGATTTAAACTTCATGAATTTATATAGTTGTCCATCATGTGATGGTATCACATTGTCTACTCTTCTATAGTTAGCTTTGTGTGTGGAAAAAAACTTCAAATTTTTATAGAGATTTAACTTCTCTTGTTTTTCACTTACTCAAAGTGTTAATATACAATTCTTTATGCATGTTAGAGTATGTCTAGTTACTAAGAATGGTCTTCATAGAATAAGTAATACTTTTTTATTTTTATCTATATCTAATACAACAAAATTAACTAGAAATATAAACTTTACAATCTAAACTAGGACATTTTAATATTTACCACTCGAAGAGGTGAGTGTTTTGTCAACCATCTATAAAGACAATGTCATGATTATCACCTCACCTAAATTAATCTTCATTTCAATGGATAGTTTCATAAAATTAATGGTGGATCTTAGATCACAAATCACATGTTCTCTAATAATGCATGAGATACTAAAAGTACTTAGATCTTTTAAATTTATGTGGAAGTTTTTTTATATATAATTATACTACAATGTTCAATCAAATCTATAGTTGCATATGACTCTAACTTCTTCTTGTTACCCAATCTATTTCATATACTTTACATAAATTGACATTTGGGATAAGGCATCCACAAATAGAATATAAATTTTCAGCTTCTTAAAAATTTTTAGAAACTTTTCAAACAATTCATCCATCTTATAGGCACTATCTTTTTTTACCATTATGTTTCTTCGTTTCTATATCCATTTCAACTCTCTCTCTCTCTCTCTCAATTTCGATCCTTACATCAGCAACTATAATTTTTTCTTTGGGTTCAAATATTTATGATTTTCTTTCAACTATTGAATTATCTTCTACTTCCTTGTAACTTCCTATCTTTTTCCCACTTCACAAAGTAACATAAAAACATTGCTTTGGGTCCTTCTTATCACTTGGAAATGGTTTGATGGTCCTTCCTTCATAGCTAGATCTAAATGTCCAATTTGTGTCTCTATGGTTTTCAATGTTTCATCAATATTGTCAAGCTTCATTTCCATTTGGTTCATCCTATTATATTGTGTATCATTCTTCCTCACAGTTTTGATCAAAAGAACAGGTATGTTTTCTTCAAAAGTGAAAATTATTTTTGCCTGCTATAATTAAAACTTGAGGCTCCTCTTTGCATTTGAATTTCAGGTGCACTACTGAAATCATATGAGTACATAGGCTATTACAACTTTGATACACAAGTATGCTTTGATCAAAAGATGATTCAATAGTTGAAAGAAAAGCATACATATTTGAACCCAAATAGAAAATTATATAGCTGAAGCAAGGATCGAAATTGAGAAAGAGAAAGAAAGAGAGTGCTAAAATTGAAATAGAAAAGAAGAAACATAAAGGTAAAAAATATTGTGCCTATAAGATGGATGAGTGGTTTGAAAAGTTCCTAAATATTTTTAAGAAGCTAGAAATTTATATTCCATTTGTGGATGCCTTATCCCAAAAGTTTCTAAAGATTGTGCCTATAAGATGGATGAGTAGTTTGAAAAGTTCCTAAATAATTTGACATTTGGGCTAAGGCATCCACAAATGGAATATAAATTTCCAACTACTCAAAAATATTTAGTAACTTTTCAAGCTACTTATCCATCTTATAGCACAATCATTTTTTTAAAATTTATGTTTCTTCTTTTATATCTCCATTTTAGCTCTCTCTCTTTCTCTCTCTCTCTCTCTCTCTCTTTCTCAATTTTGATCCTTTTGTCAAATACTATAATTTTCTCTTTGGGTTCAAATATTTATTATTTTCTTTCAACTATTGAATCATCTTCTATTTCCTTGTAATTTTCTATCTATTTTTCGCTTCACAAAGTATCAGAAAAGCATTGCTTTGGATTCTTCTTATCACTTGGAAATGATTTTAATGGTCCTTCCTTCATAGCTAGATCTAAATTTCTAGTTTGTGTCTCTATGGTTTTCATTATTTCATCAGTATTGTCAAGCTTCATTTCTATTTGGTTCATCCTATTATCTTGTGTATCATTCCTCCTCATTGTTTCGATAAAAAGAGCACGTATATTTTCTTCAAAAGTGAAAGGTTTCTTTTGTCTGCTAAAATTAAAACTTGAGGCTCCCCTTTGCATTTGAATTTTAGGTGCACTGCTAAAATCATATGAGTACATAGGCTATTACAACTTTCATTGTTAGCCGTATGAAAAAAGTTATTGGTTTTTTAGATTTAGACTATAATATATGGGAAGATGTATCCCTTGTTAGGTAATTAACATCCTCCACTTTGTATACTTACTCTTGACCCCTAGCTAGTTGCATTTGCATTCTGCCAATTCTCCTATTATTTGCACTTTATTTTCTTACATAGAGAACTTGTACATTATGTTATTATGTTCTTCTTGTATGGTATAAATTGTATCCAACTTTAATATTTTAGTTTTTTTTCCATTGATCTTTCAATTGGAGCTTGATAGTTATTTTTCATCAATTCTTCAAATAAAATATATACATCTTCAAGTGATTTGTTTATTATAGAGCCTAATAAGTGATGAATTCTTGCACCACCTCTCCCCCAAATTTTGTGGAACTCCTTGATAATCATTGAAACCAAGTACTCGCTTTATCTTTAAAATAAAAATGGGAATAGTCTCAATTTGATAGTATCATTGTCCACTCCATTCATCTTCACCCTATTACCCAACTATAAAAGTAAGGCTATGAGGTTGTTTGGGTCTTCTAAAAGTTAGCCCCCGTACTAATATTGTTGAACCATTAATATTTAACTTGGTTTGAGTTCAAAATTATTAAATTGAATATGATGTTTTTTAATTCTAGAATAACTATATGTTAATGTTGATCTCCAATAATCTCTTAATATTTTATAATTATGCTGTTACTATTCAATATTATCACATGTATCATCTCTATTTATTTTATTGAGAATGAGATCTTCCATTACTACCCTTTTAACTTGCCTTTTTATTATTTTCGAAGTCCTATCAAGTTCTGGATAAAAGGCAATGATTATGTCCCAAATTTTCAATTCATAAGGTTGGAGTTCAACAAAAAAAAAGAAAACAAAAAAAACTCTAATAATGATATGATAAAGAATATTCTAAAAGATATAAAAAATAATATAGTCAAAATCATTCAAATAAAACATCTATTTCTGACAATCAATTTAACTAATAAAACTGCTCTTATTCTAAACAAATCTTTATCTATAGCAATGATGCTAAAAACATGTTAGTCATGTTCTATTAGTACTAATTAATACCACAAGTATACAATTCAAATAAGTTATAAAATAGATTATTTGAGTTAGAATATCAATCCCAAAAGGATTGGCATTTTATGATTTGAAATGATTTTCTAAGCACTCAATTGTCTTGGCTTACACTCAACTAATGATGCAAGGACATCTGGGGTTGACTTGCTTCTATGTATGTAATTGTACCGTGCTAATTATCCATGTTCATATAATCTAGAAGTTGGTAAGGTGATGAGGCAATGCACAAATTTTTCTCTCACTAGTCAGTACATCACTCAATGTGCTAGTGGTATACCAATCATGGTAAGTACCTCTAGCATATGTTCATATTTAAGGTCATCTTATTCTAAGAAATATACAATATTCTTGAGTAGCAAGTTATACAATGACACTCTAACAATTTATCAATCACCTAAATAGTCCTTGTGATGAATGTCATAAGTTTATAAAATATCCCAACAATCCATGTAGAGAGTGCCCTTTATTATGCTCTTATAGCCTATCACCCTAATAAGAGGCATACATGTATATTCTTATTAGCTATGACCATCTTAATAATCACAAATGGGCATGGATTGCTAGATTTATTGGATCGTACCAAAGGTTAAGTCATTGTTTGCATAGCTAAACACAAGACAAGTCTTGCCTGAAGGCCATGTACATATGGCAGAAGTCAAGATATAAATAGTTCTCAAGAACACAACAACCTTGACATTACAATTACACAAATCACTTATATTACAACTTACTATTCAACATCAACATATCCACAAATCAACTCTTGGTAGAATCTAGACTAACATTGAGGAAGAATAAAAAATAAACACATTCAGGTATCATAATATTGCAAATACAAATCAATGAATTCAATAAAAAGAATAAAATAATTTATTTTTCATGATATGATACTAACTGACATATTTTCTCTGTTGATCTTCTTTGTTAGAGTGACCCAGTAGTGTTTTACTTGATCTCCCCTTAGTTTTTCTTCTCTACTTGGTGTTGTGTCACATTATTCTGCTCATTATCATCTGTCTATTCTTTTCTTTTTGTGATTGGTGGGATTCTATTCTACCCTAGAGTTCTTTTTCTTGCCTTTTTGTCTCATCGTTCTTTTTCTTGCCTTTTTGTCTCATCGTTCTTTTTTCTTTTCCAAGTCTCCCTTTCATAACCTCCACATTTTATTTAACGGTTGCCTCTTTAATGATGTATTTTTGTGCATTCCATGTTGTTACTTGTTATTATGTTGTTGCAATAGTAGAGGAGTCATGCCTAAGTATTTGTTGTTAAGGCTTAATTTGATGTTTTGACTTAGAGAATGGTGCCATAATTTCAAATGTAGTGACCAATAAATATAGCTGTGTGGCTCATATTTCCACTCTTCACATTATAAATATCATGATTTCTTATATTGATATAGCAACTCTTCCAACTCTATCACACTTACATTCTCCACAAAATCGGTCATGACTTGGAAATGTGGCATCGGGACCTTAAAATTTCATGTCGTGACCTTGAAATATCATGACTTCAATTCTTGCTCCTTTTTGTATCTATATTCTTTATTTCTTCATTTTTTGTGGTGAAATCTCTAGTATTTCCTTTTATATCTTGCTACTCCATATAAATAATACCAATTATAGACCAAAAATATGCATATATTCTAATTCTATCAATAAGAACTATGGAAACTAGGATGAAGTTGACTACATAGCATTGCCCTACTATTCATCATGAGAAAGAAGAGATAGCTCTCATTCTATATTTAAATGTTGTTGAGAGTTTGATGTATACTATGATATGTATACAACCCAATTTTATATGTTGTGTGAGTACTAAGCAAGTACATGTCCAATCTAATAAAGGAGCATTTGATTACTATTAAAAGAGTGCTCGAGTATCTCTGTGGAACCCTTGATTTTGTGTTGTAGTTTGATGGTAACAACAATGAAAAGACTTTTGAAGTCATAGTATTGTCGATGTAGATTGGGGTAAAGATGTGGGTATCAAAATATCTATGAGCGGGTATGCGCTTAACCTATATAGTGGATTTTTGAGTTGGATGAGCAAGAAGAAAGTTGTCATTTCCCTCTCATCCACTATGACATAATACTTGAGACTTACTCATGCAAGTAAGGAAAATGTTTGGATAAAGATATAATGAGTAGAGCTTTTCTTCGAATAGAAGGAACTAAGGAAGTCGAAGAATTATTCATTTAGCAAGAAATCTGACTTTTCATGCTAGAAAAAAGCATATTGATATTCGTTACCACTTAATTAGAGAGCAAGTTGATTAGAGACTAATTTGATTAAAGAAAGTCGACTTAAATAAGAAATGTGCTTATTGCTTGACAAAAGCAATGGGTTCAAAAAAAAATTATATTTATGTATATCTAAGTATTGGAAAAATAAAAAGTATTTTCCAAGTGGAAGAATATTAGAATTGGCTCATACTTCTAAAGCTATAACATGTGTTCAGTGTCATGACCTGAATTGTGTAGTCTTGACTTGAATAGAGTTACAACATGTTCTATGTTTGACTAGAACTTAAGTGCAGTGTCACGACATAAATTATAAAGTTGATAGATGAAAAAAGCCACAACATACTTTGTGTTGTTATGACTAGTCATGAATTATCAAGTTATGACTAGACTTTATGTTCAGTATAACAATTTAAATTGTAAAGTCCCACCTAGAATTCTAAAGTCAAAACCTTAAACGAAGTCACAACATGTATTTTGTGTTGCAACTTGAATTGTAAAGTTGCGACATTAACAAAATTATAATATATTTTGTGTTGTTATAATTAGAAGTCTTGGGTTTCAATTTAGCACTTTGTTGTTTGATTTCACAACAAGAATGAATTTGCAATATGGATGTAATGTCACGACTTGGGTCTTAAGTTTAAAGAGATTTTTTTTTCTTATATAGTATGTGTAAATATAAATGTAAAGTGTGATGTAACAAGAGTGACTAATATAAATTGAAGTTTTTCGCTTATGAATGTTGTGTTCTTTATTTTCTCTCTAGTTAATATCTTGTGCATTTTATATTCTTCATATTTTAATATCCTTGTCTTCCTTCCTAAAACCCTAAACACTATTGTGAATCTTTAAATTTGGTATCAAAGAGATATGCCAAGTATCTTAGATTCCCAACAAAATATAAAATTATTATTGGTTTGTTAATTTTGTTTCAATATATATTTACAATTGTTATAAAAATTATTATTTTATTAATTTAAAAATTTTTATAATTTTTCTCTATCTTTAAATTTATAATTTATAATTTTATAAAATTTATCATTTTATTAAATGTTAAATTAACATAATTTTAATTTATTTATAAATTTAATAAAATTTATAAATTTAATAAATCTTATAAATTAATAAATTATTTTTATATTTTATAATTGAATAAAAATTAAGTGTTTATAATTTTCTATATTTTGGTTTTGTAAATTTATAATTTTATTTGTTTATGCTTTTATAATTATTTAAATTTATAATCTGATAAATTTTAGGAAAGATTATGTTTGGGTATCCAGTCCAAAAAATTTATATGTTTCGGACCCAACTTATTTTTTATGTTTTAGTATACCAAATCAAAAATATATATTTAGAGTTTAGTACATTTACATTCATCAACAAGAAATTGCCTCTATTTTCTTTACATACTTATATTTGTATGTTGGATCCTTAACTGATCCGATCCAATACTTAAAATCCTAGCACCACTCACCTAGCCTCACCTATGCATACATTATTATTCCTAAAATGAAAATCCTATCTCAATTTACATTTATTTAAATATAAATTGATGTATATCTATATATGCTATAGAACACACACATAAACAAACAAACACACACACACACACACATATATATATATATATACACATATATATGTGTGTTTATATATATGTATATATTATGTGTATATATATATACATATATACAAATAAATATTTAAATAGATACTTATATATTGATATATATATATATATATATATGTATGTGTGTGTGTGTGTGTGTGTGTGTGTGTGTATATATATATAATACTTGCATATATATATATATATATATGTACTTGTGTGTGTGTGTGTGTGTGTGTACATATAAATTATTATCTACATATATGCATGTGTGTGTGTGTAATACAATATACGTGTTTATAGGCATATTTATTATTTTATATACACACATGTATACTATATATTGTATACATGTATACTGCATTATATATGTGTACACATTTATATATATAAACACTATATATGCCTATTATACTTGTATATTTTTTGCTATATATATATATATATATATGTTTGTGTGCATCTACCATAGTATAATCTTATATATCTAAATAGGCATATATACCATCATATATATACATGCACATTCATCTATACTAAGGTGTATACACAAACACACACAAATAGTACATATATATGGAATTATATGTTTACTTTTTTGTGTTGCCAGGTGGGATCCCCAACCCAATTGGGTCATCGGCCAACCATCCAGACCCAAAAAAAAAGCACAATAACAACCTTGTCTCAGTAGTAGATCAAGGGATTGAACCTTCAACCCAACAGTTACACATTTCTCTCATACTACTAATTCAACTATCACGCCATTAATGAGTAGTATATATAAATATTTACATATAATATTATGAATATTTAAATAGCTAATTATATATTGCTTTATATGTGTATATATTATTTTAACGTGGATATTGTTGTGTGTATATATGTATACTTATTATTATTATTATTATATATAACCATATTCACACACACAGTGATATATATCATAGATATATTTGAATTTGATTATGATGTTGATCTAATTATGTAATAAATATGTACCTATGATAAATACACACACAAACACAATCTTTATATATACATAATAAATATGTGAATATATACTATTATTATATATATATATACACACATGAGAATATATATATATACATACATACATACAAATATATATATATATATATATATATATATATATAATGCTGAATGTGTCTATGTAGACACACATAATGTGATGTACACACATTATTGTATATATGCATATATGCTAATGATACATGCATGCATACATACATACATATATATAGTGTGTTTTTAGATGTGCACACACACACACACACACACATAGATTTATAATGTTGTATAAATATGGACAAATTAATATTATGTTGTATTTTATTATATATTGTTGCATGTATATAGACAATAAAAAATATGTATGTATGTATGTATACTTAAATATATTTGTATATGCCATTTATATATCCAACAAATTAATATGCATATATATATATATATATATAATCACTATAAATATATATGTGGATATATTTATTAATTTGTATATATACATGTATATTATGGTGTGTGTGTGTGTGTGTGTGTGTGTGTGTGTGAACATGTGTTTATAAGACAATAAGATTATATATATATATATATATATATATATATATATATATATATATATATATGTTTGCATATATACAATTATTATATTTATATATATATACTCATGAAAATACTCTTGTAAATATATAGACACACACATATATTTATGTTGCATACATACACAATGACGACCAATAATATATTTGTATATATTATTTATAAGTACACTATCTACATATATGTACATATATACCTACCATGTTTATTTACACACTATATATAAATGTAGCATCGACTTGTTACATACTACAATTTAATGGCATGAAATATTTAGATAAATATATACACTTACGTACAAAACTATTTATGCATGTAATATATATATATATACACACATACATATATACTATATATACATGTAGACTACCTTATATGTGTGTGTGTGTGTGTGCAGACTTATACAACCATGTCATATACAATGGAATCCTTTGTTTTGTTTTTTTTTTTGAATATTTTTATAACAAAGTATGGTCATTCTTGTCACAAGTAACAAAGTGTTTGAAGAGCAAAATACTTGAACTTGAGCAAAGTTGTATCACATCATTTTGTAATGAATATAAGAGAATAGTCATAGTCTTTGCTTGGTATGTATATAAATCACACCAAAATTGATGTATGCTTGTTTTATATCTCTTTGCACATTGATAATTAGTAAATATGGTATTCCAATTGGATTATTAGTTTTGGATATTATTTGGTTTTGAGATTTAATTGTGATGTATACACACTATGAACATCTCTTTGTAATTATATTGTAAATTTCTTTGTAATTGTATTTCAAATCTATATGTAATTGTAGTATATTTGAAAATTTACTAGCATATATAATTTTCAAATTAAATCAATAATTTTGATATTATACTAAAAGAAATGAACAAGAAGTGAATCATGTATGACAATTATATATAGTTCTGACAATTTACTAGCTTGTTGATATTATGAAAAATACCACTAGATTCAAAATCAATATAATCAATCAAATGTATTGCAATATATGTTGGTATTGCAATACCATAGTTTGCTTAGTTAACAAATTGATCAACAGTGAATTTTATTGGCAAGAACTATTCAACAAATAAATATTAATAAAAAGACATGGAAAACTCACTTACAAGTGCCCTAAATGTGGTATTATGTAAATTAATGAAATTAGTTACTAACAATAATATTTAAAAATAATTTTATTTTCAATGTAAATTAATACATACATAAACTATGATATATATATATATATATATATATATATATTTATTTATTTATTTATATTTATATTTATATTTATATTTATATTTTATATCTATATTTATATTTTTATTTATTTATTTATATATAGATATATTTATTTTCTATACATATATATTGTTGTGTGTGTGTGTATTATATACATGTACCTATATCATAATTTATATATGTACAAACACTCATGCACACCTATAAATACATATATACTACTTTGTATATGCACACATAGATAGTGGTATATACTACTTTGTATATGCACACATACACATATAATACTTTGTATATGCACACATACACATATACTACTTTGTATATGCACACATACATATATACTACCTTGTTGATTTAGAAAGGAAGAAGCGAGATTTGTGTGCGTGCGTGTGCGGGGGGGCGGACGGATATGAATGAATTGTTACCCTTTTTTTGGGAAAAATAGTTTTTACATAGGAGGTGACATTGTGAGGTGTTTCAATGTTTTAAGTGATGGGTTGAAATCGAATCATGTAGGGATTTTGAATGGAGCCCACCATTTATTATATGATGTGTAGAATTAAACTAATATTTATCCCTCCATAATGAATGACATGTTTTAGTTGAAAAGATTACAAAAAAAATAACTCCAAAATCTCTAGAGTTTTAGGTTGAACATTAAGTTTTTCTGAAAAGTATCACCTCATAAGGATATGCATCATTCTAGGAAAGAAAATGAAAACCTTATACCATGATATATGAATAAATTTGACATACTTGCAAGAATGGGACAAGCTAGTTATCAGTTGGCACTACCAATAGAGTATACTTACGTACATGATATGTCTCATGTCTCCATATTCTTTAAGTTGTTAGAAAAGTATTCTAAAGATGATCATCTTTTACACTTATTGTATAACTTACCTTAATTAATAAGATGGATTATTCATTAATTTGATATATATTATTTCAATGAATTACTATCGATCCTAAATTAGTTAATGAAGTTTATGATATATTACATAACATGAAGAAAATTATAATATGATAATAAAATTTCTATTAAGTGTTGTTATGTTGTATCTAAATTATTCCTAGTTATAGGATTAATAAGATTGAAAATTATTAATTCGCATAAAGTAACATATATTGTACTCCTTGTTTTGATCAAGTAGATGATCGGATAAATTATTATTATGGTGATGATTAAAGTAGACATATAGATGTTTGCTAAGAGTAATAAACTAATCGGATATGTGATATGAGATAATTGTAAGAATTATTAATTTAATATAAATAAAAAAATCTCATCATAGCAAGGAGCAAATATTTTTAGACTTGAGATACTCAAGTTTACCTTGGTGATTTATCTTGTGATTTAACTTCACTACATATTGCCTCCAAGAGATTGCTCATAGAATAATGATTAGGTAGAGTTCAAGGTATTAAACATTTTTTAATAGTCAAAATAGGATTCACCATTCCTATTAGAGAAAGGAAATACCCATGGTCACTTCTCGAGATCATTAGTCTAAAATCTTTGGTCAAAGCGAAAATATCATGAAGAATATTTTCGATGGAATGAATGATGATTAACGTGTATCGAGTCAAAAATGTTTTATACTTGGGCTAGATGTGGTGTACCTGGTCTATGGGGAGCTATACTTTTTCTATGCTATGAACCAATTAAGGCATATAAAATGTGAAAAGATAATTTGCACATAATATTATCTGTGGAATGGTTAGCAATTAGACCACTAATTTTTTGCTCAATTGGAGTCGTGATGCATTGCTAGATACCACTCAAGACTTACTTGATTCAAGTATTTATTCAAATGACCAAAATAATTGAAAGCCCAATGAGTCAAACACTTTAAAGTTTTAAGCTTGAATAAAGTAATTTAAAGTGATTTAAATTGAGGGTCATGCTAAAAATATGATCTCAACATGAATTTAGTGTACTTGGGCTCTCTAAATTATATCTGATTTTATTATATATAGACAAATTTTACCAAATTTGTCTTCCACTTCCTATAACACATGAAAAAAAGTTTGAACAAGATTTTTAAATGAACTTAAGACTATTAAAAGGTACGAAAGAACTTTTTCTTATATAGTTTACTTTTAAGGTTCCTTTACAGGATGTAAAAAATTTTACCAAATTTGTGTAAAAAAAAAATAGGATTTTATTTATTTAAACTCTATTGCTATGATGTAAGTTTGGCTAGCATCAAATTGTCTCCTAGTTGACTTACTTGGATATTTATGCTTTCAAATGCATGTGGATCACAATTGAGAGAATGCTATGATTAGATTATGATTCTATGGTTTGTTGCAAATCCTAAACTAATGAGACATTGCTATGAGAGAAAAATATTTTTCTTGTACAATATCTATATATGATCTTGATTTTGAAGATTCATGATTGATACATTGATAAGAACAAAATTTTAAATCATTCCACTACCCCAAGAAATATGATGCTCGGAGTAAAATCCCAACATAAGTATCACATTAATTCTTTCATGTGTTAAATTATATTAGTATACTTTTATTGGACGATGTGTCATGAAGAAGCATATGCTCATATCCTGGACTAGAAAGAAAAAGTATTAAGAAACAAGTCAATCTGCTTGGTAGGTCCTATGGAAAAATCATGAATGGAAAAAGTGAATTGGAAAAATGAAAAAAAAAAAGAGTTTTAAAGGAAATATTCACATCTCTTTGAATCATAAATTTTAAATTCTATGGGTTAAATTCCATTAAGTGGGGTAAAGTTGTGAGGCCCAAAAAAAATAAATTTTTTTATATTTTAGCTATTGATCTGAATTGACCAAGATGAATAAATAAAAATAGATATAGTTGTTAAAAATTCTTTTTATGTTCAAAATTGATTTAGAAATGAAAAATAGTGAATAATGATACTAAATTTATTAGATTTGGAGTTTTAGAGAGAAAGTTATACAAGTTTCAACACCTAGGGAAATTGTGGTTATTTTACTATTAAATAAAATATGGAATTTTTATTTCCTTCATTTCATGACTTCTTTTATGTTTCTCTTCTTATTTCTCAAATCACTTTAGTTCTTTCTCATTTCTTCACTAAAATTATTGAAATAAAACACAAGAATTCATGATTTCTTGTGAAAATTAATTATATGATATGATTAAACTCAATAAACACTTTGTTTCAACCAAAAAGAACCATGGAAGGGTTTTAATCTTGACGAGGAAGGTTGAGGTTGAGGTTATTTATGTATTTTTATTTTTTTTCTTGATTTCTTAAATTAGGCTTTAAATTATGTAAATTCTCAATATTATTTTTCTTGTGTTTTTGTTTGAGTTTGAATTGTGGTATAGAGCTTGGATTAAAATATTAAAGCTATGATTTGATATTTAAGGTTTAGAAAAGCAAGGTTAAGATAGCAAATTTTTAAAAACTCATGTGAAAATTTCATATTTTGCATTGTTAGTTACACACACGTGCGCGCACGCACACACACACACATATATATATATTTGATGTGTGATATTATATGTGTGGTTATAAATTATTTTATTTTGGTTTCTTTGAAATGAGTTCATGAAATTTATATCATTTAATTAAGATATTGATTTATTGATGGAAACTCATGAATTTGATGCAACATATTAATTTTTTGATAAATATAGAAACTCATTTACCCATATTTGATTTAAAAAATAGATATTTGTTGAGAAATTGGAAAATAGTGTTTGGTTATGTATAAACATTACCAAAAATCATGGTTGATGGAATAAAACTATATGATATTCATGTTTAAAACCTAATGAGAAATATTTTTAAGTTATAAGAATTATATGATATTTTGAATTAAGTTTGAATGATTTTGGAAAAAAAAAATGCACATTTTAGACATGTGATTTTGAGGTGCCTATTAATACTAGCATGGATGTGAAATAATAAAATTATAAGAATATCCACAAAGGCAATGATTAGATATTTCATTGGAAGAAAGACCATAAACCTCCTTGTGCACTTGTGGTGGAGTTCTAATATGTAGAGCAATGGTTTTCAAGCTGGAAACTAATACATCTCCTGTGGGTCTTTGGATCATGAGAGTGGGTATGTGTGTTCTTCAGTGGGGGTGGTAGCTAGGCTGGAGCTAGTAGTTTAGTCTTTTCCTCTACATATCTCGTTTGTGGCCTCATTAAGCCTTGATATGCATAAATTATGTATATTTGAGAAAATGAGACGAGAATTTAAAAATGAATATTTTGAGAACTTATGCACACACACATTATGGTTTTATAAGTTTGTATATTTACTTGTCTATCTATATGTATAATTCTATGTATGTGTATCTTTCTAAATGCATGCATGTATATCTATATATATTCATGCATGTACATAGGTGTGTCTATCTATATGCATGTATATTTATATGCATGTCTATTTGTATACATGTCTATCAATAAGCATGTCTATCAATATGCATGTCTGTATGTAGGACCATCTATTTATAATCTATATGCATGTCTATCTAGATGCATGTATATCTACAATAATGTCTATCTATCCACATGCATGTCTGCCTATATGTGTGTCTATTTATATGTGTGTTTATAAGTATGCATGTTTATTTGCATGCATGTCTATCTACATGCTTGTCTATGTGTTTGGATGTCTATCAATATGCATGTCAATCTATATGTGTGTTTATCTATATCTATGTATGTTTATATGCATGTTTGTCTATATATGTTTTTATCTATAAGCAAGTTTGTTTATATGCATCTTTATTGGTTAGTGTGTCAGTTTGTATACATGTCTATCTTTTTGTGTATCTATTTGTATGCAAGTTTGTCTATGTGTGTGTCTATCAATATGGTTGTTTTTCTATATGCATGTCTGTCTATATCCTTGTCTGTTTGTATGCATGATTGTCTCTATTCATGTCTATCTATATGTATGTATATCTATATAAGTGTCTATCTATATGAGTGTCTATATCTATATGTGTATTTATCTATATGAGTGTCTATCTATATGCATGTCTATCTGTATGCATCTTTATTTGTTTGTGTGTTTGTCTATATATATGTCTATCTCTATGCATTTCTATCTATATACATGTCTATTTGTATTCATGTCTATTGGTATGCATGTTTATCAATATGCATGTCTATATGTATGTATGTATGTTTGAATGTGTGTCGGTCTATATGTATATCTATCTAAATGCATGATTTTGTATATGCATGAATGTCTATATGTGTGTCTGTCTATATGGGTATCCATCTACATGCTTGTTTATTTATATGTCTATATATGCATGTGTTTGTGCTTATCTATATGTGTATCTATCTATATGCATGTCTATTTATATGTATATTTATCTATATTCATGTCTATTTGTATGCATGTTTGTCTATATGCATGTATGTTTGTATGCATGTCTATCTCTATGTGTGTCTATTTATATTTGAATATATTTGCATGCATACCTATCTATATGAATATCTATCTGGATTCTTGTTTATCTACATGCATGTCGGTTAAAATGTGTTTCTATCTAGATGCAAGTTTGTCTGCATTTGTGTCTATTTATATGTGTGTTCTATATGTATGCATGTCTTTATATATGCATGTCTAATTGTATGCATGTTTATATGTTTGCATGTCAATTTTTATGCATGTCTATCTATATGTGTGTCTATATTTATGAATGTCTATCCATGTATCTATTAGTATATGTCTTTTATATGTGTGTTTGTTTGTATGCATATTTGTCTATATGCATGTTTATCTGTATGCGTGTCTATTTGTATGTATGCCTATATATATGCATATGTTTTTATATGCATGTTTATCTATAAGTGTGTGTGTGTGTTTGTATGCATGTTTGTTTGACATCACATACATTTTTACATTAACTCTTAGTCTATATGCATGTTTATTTGATTTGTTTCCACTACCCTCTAGTAGTGGAAACAAATCAAAGTTATTATATTTCTTTAAATTTTACATTAATGTTTTTTTGTTTAATGGTAAAATTTACATTAAATTTAAATTTTGCAAATCAATGTTCTTATATAGTAGTGGAAACAAATCATCTATTTCTTTAAATGTTACATGCAAATGCACTTACGAAACCACTACCCTCTAGTATATTTCTTCTTTACATAACAATCTTAGGGTATATTCCTTATCATTTCAACTAAGTGGGAATCTAACAAATAGATTACTAAAACTAATTTTTCCATATAAAACTCCTCTATTGGAGTAGTTCAAACACCTCAACAAACTCTACTTGATTAGGATGATAAATAACAAAATTTTCAAGTTTGAATATATATTTCTATTTCTTTCAAGTCTACTTTAAGTTCTTATATAAATAAAAGAAGAAATAACCAATTGATTGAATTTTTTTTTAAAGTTGTAATTAATTATATGTATGTGGATAGTTATTTTGAAAGGCAAAGTCTATGTCCATTTTTTATAAATTAGAAAAGAAAATTTATTTTAAAAATTATGGATTGAGTTGTCATATTTTATAGAGTATCATAGAAAATAAAACATGAAAAGTATGTTTAGGTGCTCTAAATCTAGTATTTATAATTTATGATCTAATTTTTGTATGGTTTGGCACACAAACCCAAAAAAAATTATGCTTTGTAGCACTAAAATATATAAACCTATAATTATTCATGTCATGTCCATGTCAGCATTAAAAAATCACATCAACATTAAAATTTAAATGAGGACACCACAATATGCCATGAGTTAAAAAAATGAAAAAGATAAAACAACTTTTTTTTTCAAAAATTTTTCTATACATATGCTTATATTGTCATGTCTACATGCACACACACACAATTTATATATATTCTAAAATGATTTTGAATATGGATATATATATATTTTTATATATATCCTACATATATAAATGCATATATGGATAAATATGACTTATATTTGCATATATGCATACGTATATATAATGGCATATATGGAGTATACTATATAACACATATATGCAAATATAATCAATATATATATGCATATATCTACTACATATATATTATGTATATGCAATATATATATTTTCGTATATGCATATATATGTAAATATATATACTGCTTACATAATAAATATAATATATATATATATATATAATATATATATATATAATATATATATATATAATATCTACATATAAATATACTACATATATGATATACACAAGATATATACGCATATATGTAGGATATGTATGCATTATATACATGCTTATATCTACGAATATTTATAATGCATAAATATAATTTATATTTATTTATATCATCACACACACACACACACACACACACATATATATTACATATATGGATTATTTATCCATAGCAAACAAAAAAGACTCTCCATAAAGTCTGGCTCCCACCTAGGTACCGACGCACAAAAGCTCCCCATATTTTCGGAATCAATAACCACCAGTTGTAGCGGAGGAGGTAGATTTCCTATTTGAACTAATAACATTAAAAATCATACAGATGGAATTGCTCGACATGAAATTCAGTTAAGGGATGTGACTCCCCCAACCTCTCCCTCCGAAGTGAATACTTCTCTTTACAACTTAGCCAATACAAAGTTATAAGATAGCACACAAATTTTCCGATTTGGTAGTTTGATCTATAATTTATCAATCATGGACATTGATAAGATCCTTCCATCTGGCAGCACCTTAGGATGGCATAGCCTTATCAAAACTTTCTGAAAGCCTAGGATCACATCCTTATCAAAACTTTCCGAAAGCCTAGGATCATGTCTTTGGTTGGGATAGTGATCAAAACCATATTTTTACCTTCAACTTAGTTGTGCGCAAAGGAAGCATTCAAATATGTGAGTATAGACATTATATATATCCATATATACTATATATATGTAGTATATATAAATATACGTGCGTGCGTGTGTGTGTGTGTGTATTTATACTTTATATATAGTGTACATAAATACTTCACATAGATATTCATACATATGTATATGTATATAATATAGATATGAACATATATATTACATATATGCATACAAAATATATGCATGATATATATATGCATTACATATGTCATATATTTGTATATTTGTGGATATACACACTACATATATATACATCATATATATGTAGTGTATAAATATATATGTACTATACATATGTAATATATATACATACATACACACACACACACACACACACATATATATATATATATATATATATATAATATGCAAATATATTTATTGCCTATATATTGCATATATACTTGATATATATGCATATATATATATATACATGGAATAAATATACTTCATCTATGCAATATATATATATATATATATGCATATTTACATATATGGATATATTATACATAGGGCACATGCACATTAATACATTTTCAAAAATATTTTATGAATATCTATATATTCATAAATATAAGTTCCTGGAAATGTATATTTTTTATTTTGGAAAAAAAATGTATTGTTTTTAATACTAACCTCGAGGGTATTGTTTTTATTTTGTTTCATGAATATCTATTGTGCATATATATATATATATATATATATAGTGCACACACACACACACATATAAATATATGTATATTCACAAGATGAGTATTTAAAAATGTGAACATATATTTCATCTAACCTCAAGGGTAGAGGAATAATTTCAAGATGAGTATTTAATTTTAGAAATATGTACATATTTATAGATTTGGTGAATAAATTATTAAAAAAAATTTGGTTGAAAAATGATAAATATTTTTGGTTTGTAATGATAATTTAAACAAAAAAAAATGTGAATTCTAAAGATCAACACCTAATCTGGGAGTGAAAATTTAAAATTGTGATCCAAACAATTAAAGAAAATTTCGAGAGGCTTAAGTTTTGGTGCACCGGTAAAAAAATACCCCTAAATTTTAATATTTTAAAAAATACACCAAAACTATTTACATTTTAATACACTAAAAATTGAAAACTAATTTTTTTCCTTGCAATGCCATATCAGTGGATTTAAAGAAATATATATATTTAAATAAATGGATAGAGCGATATTGCAACGACGAAAGGAGAGAGTGAGATTCAAACCAACAATCTCTAAATTCTTGGATGCACATGCAACCATCCAATTTATGCATCAACTCATTTTATAAACAAAACTATAAACAGATGACACACACACACACTCATAAATATCTAAAAACATATAAATATCATTTTGTTGCAGTTCTGAATGATGCATACAATATACAAATGCATATAAAAATTAAATATCCTATAATCTAGTTTATGCTTAAATATTATTCATCTAATAACATTCACATAACATCCACTATAAAGTATAACATCAAAGTCCAACCATCCTATTACAGATATATTACATCCAAAATAGGAACATGAAAAAAAAGGTTTGACACAACAAATTTTTTTGCAAAAACATAATAAATTAACATAAGAAATTATTATGGATCATTGTCAAAATGAGTATTTTTCTCTAATGATATGGATGTGGATCTTCTTCATAATGATAAAAAAGAGAAGAAGACGCTATCAACTTACATATAATTTTCTCCATCTTTTAAAATTTTTGTTGCTTTTCTTCTTCTCTTTTCAGTCTTTCTTTCTTTCTTTTTTTCATCTCTTTAATTTACTCTTGTATCTATTCATTCTTTTTTTGTATCTCCTTTTTTTTTTCTTTTGCAACCACTCATCTCCTCTCGTAACCACTCATCAAATAATTATTATAATTGGAAGATGAAAATAAAGAGCTTCAAGCAGAACATTGATAAAATATAGATGCATGGGTACCAAAATCATATACTCACCATTTTTTTGGCTTCACTCTAATAGCCCGAAGTTAAATATGAGAAACATCAGTCTCTAGAATCTTTGTAGAATGATATGTCAATTATGAAGCAATGGCAACCATATTCTCTATAGCTTCATATAATTATTACAATACAATATACCTCATCAGTACTATATACAGATAAAATTTATACCAGCACATCAAATTGTCAATACTCATTAGTATTGGTAAAAAAATATTTGACTTAGGAAATGAATTCCTATGATTGCCAAATTATATTTTTTTATAATATCATGTTTTATAAATTATAATTCCCATAACATATTGAAAGTACAAATTGAGAAACTTACATTAATATCTTTTGAATATTTTTCTTCAAATGATCTATTCTTCTTCCTGTGAATTCGCTTGAACATCTTAGATTGTGTTGGTGGACGTCCCAACTCAGCACCCTGAAAATAAAAAATATTTACTACTGATGTACATGATACATTATCATAAATTTAGTATCATTTGCATTCACAAAAGGTAAAACATAATAAATTAGGAAAGATAATTTTATCAAATCTAATGAATATTGGTAGGTCATTTTTAAAGCTCCAATATATTTGGAATATCCAGATCTTTCACCTAATTTCTCTGATTAATGATTTTATGATGCCAACTAGGATAATGCTTTGAACTCCTCACTATTCGAGTATTCCCACAATTTTATCTAAACACCAAGGGGAATATTATTTGGCTTTATATCTTTATCATAGTTTTTTCTCTATTTTCCATGCTTGTCATTATATTTGATACTTGCCACATGTTTCCATATATCTTTTACAATGATCAATAAATTATTATTCCATCTATATTTTTTTTTATAAAAAACAAAAAAAAACATTGTGATGCCTTTATTTTTAGAGTATTTAATAAAAAACAATTTTACTTATTAGTAAATGCAATAAAAGTATACTTCAAATTCTTCCCAATAATATTCTTTCATGTTTGGGGGCATTTTACTCAACTTTTGTTTCCTTCACAACTAATTTCTCCTTTTATATCTTCCCAATTGTATAAGAAGCAGAAAGAATAAACCTATTAGTAATTTAACATTAGCATATACAAATACATATAAATGAAATACACCTATATTCATATTACTAAGTTATTATTTTGTTCATTTTTATTATTTATCCAAAACTTCATAATGGAAACCTTATTTTAATTCTCAATGATAATGTTGGATCAATAACAATATCATAATTTAGTATTACTTAAAATTACCATATTTTAACCATAATGATTTGTTTATATTTTCATACATAGGTATAATTTAAATTTTTTACAAATGAAAAGAATGAATAATGATAGTACATGCATGTAGTAAATTTCTAAAATATACATACTATTTATTGTTGGTTATGAGCCGAATGAAGATTCTATCATAACTTTGCATGTAAATAATAGATTGTGAATATCCATTCATTATCAATGTTGCAGTAGTAATGTATGTATCTCCTAAGATAGGTGGAACATAGCTAACAATACCATATGGTGTAGAATGAGATAGAGATAGAATATAAGAGGTAAGCAATCCGTGCATCATATGATGAGGTGATGACAATGTATCATTTACATGTAGGAAAATGTGGAGAGATATTTGTAGTATTATCATCACTGAATAAATATTGAATTTCTCCTCCATTAACTGTTATTTGACTTCTTCTACCCCTTCCCATGGATTGAGATCATTGGCCACTTGAATCGTTACCTCTCATACCTAATTCAAGTTTCATAAATATCAAAAAATGCAAAGACAATAACAACATGTAATGAATAATGTCATTCTAAAAAAATATAATAAGAAACACATTGACATTTACAATTATGATTTTTTTTATTCAACACCCAAATTATTACAGTTATAAAATAAGCAACACAACTTAACATCAAAGTCAATAAATATCTACTTATCATCAGAAAAATTTAAAAAATCATCTTCATCTACATATTCATCCTCATTTGATTGTGCAATTAAGTCTTCCTTATTACCTTCTTCAACATGTGTATCGATAATGTCCAAATAGTTTCCATCTTTACCAAGTAATATTTCAAGCCCATCAACTACCACATGATTGATTGGATGAAGTTTCATATTATTCTTTTGAAATGTAAGTACACATGATGGTGTCATGATAACATCTTTTTCAACAAATTCCACAACGGACTTAGGTTTTATTTTTCAAATAACTCATCAATCACAAGTATTTATTATTGTGGTTGGATAAGTGGCATAACATACTTAAATAGAATTGTCCTTTTAATTAGTAAAGCAAGGTACTCCAAATGTAGAATTTCAATTAACCAACCATGAAAGTCAATATTAGATACAATAGAGTTAGACCTATTAATACATACACCACTATTTATTACAATTCTATTTGAACAATATTTCAAAGTATAAAATTTGTATCCATTTACATAATATATGAGATACATCTGTAAACTTCCTAATGTCCCCTTTGCAGGATCCTTTATTTATCTATTAAATATATTTGTTGATGGAAAATATACCTAAAAATGAAAAAAAGATACTTATATATTGTGTCATGTTATTTTTTAGAAGTAGACATGATAAGTTATATATTGAAAAATTTTTCTAATCAAAATAAGAAATCATATTGATGATGCTTCTATTAATACAATTATTAATGAATGCATCATCAATATGTGGTTCTCTTTGCCTTAATTCCTTAATATAAATTCAACAAAAATAATATTGAAGTTATTTTAAATATTAAAAAATGTATGTCACATACCATGACAATGAAATAATAATATAAAATGATTATAATTTCTACTCAATATAAGGTATAACATCTTCACAGTTTAATAAGAAATATGTGTGCACATCATAATACTCTTGGTCATTCAAAAAATATTTTGATTTTATTCTACCATATAATCAAACCACATGAGTGAAAATGGAAAAACATATTGTCTTCTTCTAATCTATCTTCCATACCATAAATATTAGTTGGTAATATTTTATAATGTGAATTATATACTTTTAGCTGAAAGTAGTACACCCAAAATGCAGAAACTTCTTCGACTAAGTAGACATTACTTATCGATCCTTTAACATTGACTCTATTTCAAATATTATTTTTCAATTTTGTAAGATATTTTAAAAATATCTCCGATAAAATAATATTAATTCATTGGATACAATTAAATTTATATAACCTCTCAAATGGATATCCATCTATATTGTAAAAGGCCTAAATCATGGGTTCATAAGATAAATGGATCGAAAGATGTTCCATTGAGTTGAAGAAGATAGGAGAAAAAATACACTCAAAGTTTGTATATAATTATGAGTATATTATTTTGTAATTACTTTATGTCTTATTTTGTTATGACATGACAAGTAAGATTCTTAAAAAATATTTATTTTAATTAATACTTCTCAAATATTTTCTGGAAGTAATTCCTAAAAAGTTATGAGTATTAGCCTCTACATAAAGACATGGAAGTCATAACTTTTCATCTCAGATTACTTATACTTATTCATATAAACACTTCTTCCCAAGTTAAATGTATATCCATTATGGAACCTAAGCTCAATCAGCCATTTGTGCAAAGCTTCCCTTGCATCCTTGTCATGACTATAACAAGCCTTAGAGAATTTATTCGTTGATTTATTCCTATGTAACTATGGATGTGAATAGAACTCTTTCAAATCATCTCTTGAATTGACATTGTCTTTTGTTTTTCTTTCAGCATTCATGATGATATTAAAAAATATTATCAAAAAAATTTATCTCAATGTGCATCTCATCTAAGTTGTATCTAATTAGTTTAGTTTTCAAATAAGGCAAATCTCAAAAGATACTTATTTTTTTTCCAACCATAGTGATAATTCTTTAAAATTTGTTCATTAATATAATCTGCATTAACATCTATGATATTTTTGAACCAATATCTTTCAATTATCTTTAATATTATGGCACTTATCCTTAGAGGTGGTGCACCTTTAATAATTATCTGGCCTTTCCTAAATGCCTTAATATTCCATCAAAATAGATATTCTATATATAAAAACTTATGATGGTTTCAAAACCAAAAAGTATTTACTTATTTGATCAGAGAAAATGCATCAGAGTCCTCTATGTAGTGAGGACAATCTAATTTTTCAGTGGCACTCTATCCTAACTATATTCAATAAGCTGGAAAATCACTTATAGTCCACAAAAGTATTGCTTGCATTTAGAAGTTTTTATTTATAGATATATCATATATTTCCACATCTTGCTCTCACAAATTTTTTAGCTCCGCAATAAATGATCGTAGGAAAACATCCCAACTTATTTTTTGGATTTCTCGGACCAAGCATGATAATACAAAAAAAAGTTATCATCTTTTATATACATCCATGGTGGTAAATTATATGGTATAATAATTACCGACCATGAAGAGTACTATAACCCTATTTATCCAAATGGCTGAAATCCATATGTATACAATCTTAATCTAACATTTTGACTTTCATCTACAAAAGATGGATAATTATCATTAAAATATTTCTAAGATGGAAAATCTGAGTAATGATGCATCATGCTTTCTTTAGTAGTATACACCTTGAGCCAAATCATGTAATTAAATGTGATTTCAAATGCAAAGAATTTTGGTAGATGCGGAGTCAATAAAAAATAATACATCATTTTATGAAATATATTTATTTTCTACCTTTTACATGAAATATGTCTTTTGTACCGAGGATAATTATAGAAATTATAAGTAATTGCTTCATCGTTTTCACCCCAATATATCATGTAGTCATTAATACAATAATATATTTGTTATTGCAAAACACAAACATCACATTAACTTCTTTGTATTATAAAAACTATTTTTTGTGATATTATTCTTTGGTAGTAATTCAGATAACAACTCACAAATTTCATCAATATCTTTTTAAGAAATGATATTTTACCTCTAAGTTCAAAAGTATGGCCACCATAAATAATATGGATTATTTGACCAAACCTTTTCTTCTGATGCTTTAAAATATTTTTTAAAATTCTTTTTGTTGCTGATTTTGGGATATCATCAGCAACATCTAGATTGAAGGAATGATCAATAATATGCTTCAACATAGCTTCGGTTGCATCATTGAAATTGACATATTTTATTGTAATATTTGAATCAATGCTTATTTATACATAATACTTTGTTGCTTGTGGAACAACTATTTTCTCATGTTTATACCAAACATAATAGTCTCTAACAATTCTATTTTTACAAGATGAAATCACACAGTGTCCATATCTTGAAAACTTTGATTTTGACATTTATGATCATTATATGGGCATTTTATTTTTGTTCCATTTATTAATCGAGTGTGCTTTTCAAGAAACCAACAAACTTCTCAATCCCTGCTACAAACTCATCAATCAAAATCCTATCTCTTAATATGATATCCATCCATTAATGATCATTTCATATAATGTTTTCCATTCTTGTAACATATGATACTAACATATATTGAATAATAATAATATATATAATAATTTATTTGTAATAAAGTTGTAGTAACATATTTATGATATTTCATAAATATCATAAAAATATTATAATTACATCATTAATATGTAAGTTTGCATTAAAATGAGATAATGGAGGTTGCATTAATCTGTTACATATTTACCAATAGCCATCAATTATATTTTTCATTATATACAAAAACTAAATATTTCATATTTATCTATTAAGAATGAAATCACAAAAATTAAGCATAAATCACATACAAGCAAAACACAATAATACATTCTAAATGAAAAAAATAATTCTTTTTTTACCAAAAAAAATCAAAATCACATAAAAGCAAAAATCATATATATGTAACATCATGCTATATTTGAAGAATGATCTATAATGTGTGGGATATGTGCACATGATCATAAATACTCTAAAATAGTACTTATAGAGTTTATCCCCAGCTATGGGACTTTGGATTAATTATTCTCGATTATAATTTGTTATAAAAAATAGTACACTTTGAATTCAAGATTATATGCATTTCAATTATATTTTAAGCTAATAGGATTGTAATGTTGTGATATAAAAAAATTGTGATTGTGCTAGTACATTTTTTTCAATTTAGTTTATATATAAAAGATGATAATATAAAAATATATTGTCGATCAGAGATTCACACTTGAGATGTGTAAAAATAGTGATCATTCATAAAATTAAGCATTTCTTCATTTTAGGTTAATGAAACCAATACATTGAGATTCTATTATATTTGGAGTTAATAAAACCATAAAAAAATGATTACACGAATCTTTCGTGTAATCATTTTTTTATGAATTAAAGTTTCATAATAATTGATGCATTTAAAAGTAAAATCATGTAATAACTATATGGACTAAAGCATTTTATATAATAGGGATCTTAAAAAAAATCACAATGCCAATACTTATCATTGTGTCAATTAAAACACAACAAACAAATACCTAAATATAGATAATAAAACTAAGAATTCTGCTAAGTATATACAAGAGATTTACAAAATTAAATTGCATATCTCAATAATAGATGAATAGGGCATCAAACACAAGCAAGGAGGAAAGAAAGCTCAATTAGATGGATGAGCGATAACATATTAGTGATAATTTTGCACAAACACTAAAATTTTGTTCAAATGGATGAAGTGTTTTTTGAAAAAATAATTAATGTCAAATACTAACAAAATAAGTTTCCATTTCAAAAGCAACAATAGAATTCAATTCCTTAGCCAAAATTAATAAAGTCTAATACCAACGGACTAATATTCCATTTCAAAATGAGCGATGAAAGGAATTCTATTGTTATAATCTGAAATGGATCCACAATTCGTTTCAAAAAAAAAAAAAAGAAATATGATTCATTTTCATCACAATTTTTAGAGAAGTTATTATTTTCAATAACATATAAACGTAGAAATGAAAGTTTCCATCACAAAATATCATGTAAGGTAACCCGTCAATGATCATGCTTGATAATAGCAACGAAATAATTTTAATTTTGATCTCTATTTTCATTTCTAATTCCGTTTCTATATAAAGTGAAATAATTTTCGCTTTCTAATAGCGATGAATTATTATTCCATTTCTAATTTTTATAGAAAAATGTCCTTTTCATTTTTAATCTGTCTAAATTCAATTTTAAAAATGAAATTAGGCGTCTCTTTTTTTTATTTCTATTTCATCATTTTCATGTAATGTAGAAATCTATAAAGACACACACACACACACACATTTATTTATTTATTTATAAATAAATAAATAAATATGTATATATATATATATGTTCACACACACACACACACATATTATTATATGTTCATATATATATATATATATATATATGTATATTTATTTATGTTTATGTTTATATGTATATTTATATATATTAATTTTTATATATAAATATTTATATTTAACAAGTAATTTGGTACTTGTAGTTAGATGGTTGTATGCTATGTAAGAATCTTTGGATGTTGATTAGAAACTTTATTTTCTCTTTTGTGAATTGCATTGTGTTTTTTCTGTCCGGTTGTAAATATTTATTTATTTATTTATTTTTATTTATTGATAGTTAGGTGGGATTGTGGGAACAAAATTGAATTTCGAATTTATTAGGAATTTTTTTTTTCAATATTTTCGATTTGGTATATATTTTTTAATTATTAAATATTAAGGATTAAAAAAAAATATTATCTAACCAGAGAACTCTGTACTTAAACATAAAACCCCCTAAAAGTTAACTCATCAAAAGTCTTATATGGCGAGGAGCAGAAGTTTCAAGAGGACTGCAATAACCACAGACGCTGTGATAGCCAAGCTAAAGGAGCATGGGCACTTCGACAACCTCCGGGTTCGGGTTCTGGGCAAGCTCCAAGGCAATGTATGGTTCTAATTTGTTTTGTATATTTTTCAACCGTGCACGTTATGCCATTTATTTTATGTCTAGTGTTTTAAAAATTTCTTTTCATTATAAGAGGGCTTATGCATTCCTAAATGGATCGATGTCGAATCTGATGCGCAGTAATGTGGACGGTGGTGTAATTGGTTTAATCTTGATGCTTGTGAAGTGTGATGTAAATTGGGGTGGGAATGGTCAAGGGACAGCTGAAAATTGCATGGTACTTTAGCTATTGAAATACCAAACGTACCAATTGTGAAACAAGTGATACTTGAACGACTAAGCCAATGGCCACTATATTTTACAACATAATTTGTTTGTGAGGCCGATACCAAATTTGGCACATAATATTTGTACGACCTAGCCAATCACTGTTGTAGTTCTGCATGTACTGAGGCAATATGTTTTATCAGCAGCAGACTTGACTTTGGAAAAGTCCATCTTACAGTGTCCTATTGCAAGACAACCAAAAATACTCAATATTTATTTGTTCTGATGATTTTGTTGAGTAAGTGAAGTTTGATCTTGTCATAGAATTCTTAATTCAATTTCTTTTGATTGATAATTTATTAGTCTAGAATTAAAATAGAAGCTATATTTTTTCTTTGATACATTTTTTTAACGATGGTTATTACACATGTTGTGTAATGTATTGAATGATATTGTTTGTGATCTCTTGTCACGTACATAGTTTAAGAAAGTGTTAGGTACCCCTATGTGAAAGAGATGTTAGTGCTTGAGGTGTGTCTTTTAATCTAAGATTTTTGTTTGTTAAATTTAATAAATAATTGTTAAATATAAATATACTAACAATTATTTGTTAGTATAAACTTAAATATTCATTAAAATAATAATATGATAATGTCAAATATTATCAGTTGAAATAGATAGAGAAAATAAGACATAAAAAACAATAATAGAAAAATTTACACCAAATAATATCCAAGGAACGTCATTATGTAATGGGCATCCCTTACATAAGGTATAAACATAAATTTAATAAATTAGATTAGGATAATGCGCATATTGAATATTCTTATTCATAATGAAATAAAGGATAAAAAACAAGGAAAGACAATAAATTATAGATTAAAATTATAATATCCCTTTGAAATTGATATGTAAAAATGTAGAATATAAAACATAGAAAAAAAAAGTAAATTAAGATTTTTTAAGATTTTCATAAAAATATTTGCTAGCTTATCTACATCTGAAATATAGATAATAATAATAATTCTATTTTGAATTTTATTTATTAGAAAGAAATAATTTATTTTTATGTATTTTATTTCCTCATAAAATATTAAATTGAAATATTAATGTTTTATTGCTTAATTGTCATATTAAAGAGTTATGATCTCTTCAATGTGTTAGATCTATACTATTTTGTGGATAATTATGATTATCATTATGAGCTCATCTCTTTATTAAATTTAAAAATAATCATCTACCTATTATTTTATCTATATTCAAGGATAGGTAATAAAATTTCTATTGGTATAAGTTGTTATCAAACTCAAATATGAGTACTATGCTAATTATAAGTATTTGTAATTATTGAAAGAAATTCTAAGATATGTTTTTATAAATCTTAATTTGAAAAGAAAAATGCCTAGGTGAATGTGTCATAAAGAATTTAAAAAATGATTAAATATATTAACTACATATATTATATATGTTATGTTAATAATTAAATAATTATTTTTTTATCCAATTATCTTATAAGTAATAAAGATGATTTGATGAGTCGTATCAGACAAGAAATTAATATACGAGCCAATTGAATTAGGCAATTAGTTGTTGGAGGACTACCCAAAAAACTAATCACTATAAGAGAATCAATCGTGTATATACTTTGTGACAACATAATCTTTATCCTTGAATAGATAATTTATATTAAAAAAATATATAAGTCTCACAAGATCATTCGTATGAAATTATAACCAAATATGCCATTGAGTTGGATGATTCCCAATTTGTTATTTTTTAAAATAAAAATATTATCAATGCGCATAGTAAACATAATCATTATGCTATTAGAGCATATTTGAAAAGAATATTAAGTTTGAAACACATTTGTGTCAGTCAAAAATGATGATTTATTGGGAAAAAATTATAAATTATGCTTTTAGTGATTATTTTAGGTTATATAATATTTTTTATAATTCATAAAATTTATTTTAATCATGCTTTTTGTAACTTAGTTGACTATTATAATTATATATCTTTTTAAAGCTAATAGTAAAGAAATATAATTTTCATGTCTAGTTAATATATTATTTTTTATATATGACATAATGTCAATGAAATTTGGCATGACTCGAGCATTTATGTGAGTTGTGCTTAGCTTGTATAGCTTGAACCTAGGCTAGTTTTAACTTGTTTTGTGATAGTCTTAGTGCAAGGCTAATGGTCAGCCTTGGCATGTTTCATCACCCAAAGCATGATTTGTTAAATGATTTGGCTCGCATGGGCTGATTTCATTGGTTGTGCCATGCCATTAGCTTTTGTGGCATGCAGGCCAACCCACACAGCTTGGTATGACTTGATTTATGTCATTGTTCTTGCTTGTGCATGTTCCAAGAACAAGTCTAGTCATGCTGGGATGTGTGGGGCTGGTTTTTATGGGCCATGCCATGGTTGTGTCAGGGTCATCCGACCCATGTAAACCTTTCTATATGGAGGATATTTTGCCCACAATAGAGAATATATTTTGATATTTTCATTTTAATTTGTTTTTATAGTAAACACTCACCTACAATCAATAATATTTTATCAAATATTAATATACTTGCTTTCAAGTTTTATTTAAGTGAATAATATTGTATTTTTAAATATGACTTGATATTATTAAGAGTGAGATTATATTTTAAAAGAAGACACGAATATGATAATATTGTCAAGAAAAATAATAAAAATAACAAAAGAGAAAAGAAGATGAGTACCATAATAGCTATGAAATATAATATTGATTATAATTCATTTATTTTTTTAAAGAGTGGTCAGAAGTTTATGATAAACAAAGCAGATCACAAGATCATTTGGCTTCTTTGGAGACTTTCACATGATTTGAACATGCTACGTATAATGTATGGACTCATGAACTAGAGTAGACTCGTGAACTACTACATTATCTAAACTCGAGAGAGATTTTCTCTCCTAAGAAATCTTTTTAGAATGAACATGATATGTACTTGTTAATATAAATGATGATTCGATAGTAATTTTATTATAATGATGATCAAAAAGTTTGGGCATAGTTTGTGAGTGATTTTCTCTTATAATTGGAGGCTTATATATATATATAAATAAATAAATAAATAAATATATATATATATATATATATATACATATATTGGTTTCTTATTCTTTTTAAGCTTGCTAAAATTGAGTATTGCAAAAAAAATATTTATATCTTTTTGAGTAATGCCATCATTAACATATATATGTATATATATATATATATATATAAATTCTAGGTACCATCTTATCTCTACTTAGGAAAAGATTATCAACAAAACAAATATTTTCAAAGATTCTGAGAAATATATTACATAATTTTTGTCAAGAATACAAGATTTAAAAGGATACATAATAACGAATGATAGAAGAAAGATATTTGATTATTAAGATATTTTGTGGTTAATACTAATCTTTCTAAAAATATGTTGTGGTTAATACTAATCTTCCCAAAAATATTTTAAAATATTTCTATCAAAGAAAATGAGTATGAAATGTTTCAATAAAAGCTGTTTGGCATATACTCTAATGTAATGAATTCTTAATTTTATTTATGTTTTTTTTTAAATTGATTTTATATTTTTTATGAAATCACTCTAAATTAAAATAAAATAATGATGTAGAGTAGAAAAGAATCAAACATGTAAATCACATATAAAAATTAATAAATAAAATAGAATATTTAAATTCTTCTTAGGTATAATCTCTGTTTGGTCCTTATATTAATGAGTGTATCATATAAAAAAAATTCTTTCTAACATTAGTTTGTTAGGTATGATAGTAAGCTATAATATATTTTTTAATTGATGTCTTACTCTGTAGTTTAGCAATATTTCTAACATTAGGATATACTATTTACATTTTGATTTGTGAATTGTGATAGGTAGCTAGATCAAGAATATAAATGTACAAATTTACTATACCCAAATATTTAGTATGATATCCGATTGTAGAAAAAATTATATAGTCCACTTATTCAATCCAAAGGGAGTTATCTTGGAAGTTTTTTGATTTTCTAAATAAGTATCAATATAATAAAAAAAAATAAATTAAAAAATAAGTTACTTGGAAATACAACTTACAAAGAAAAACTAATAAGATAATAAATGATAAATAGAAAACATGAAAAAAAATAAATTATAAAGGTAAATATTGCTATAATTATTAAAATTCGAGGACTTATCATTGACTACTACAATAGTCAATGAACATAAGAAAAATATAGTAAAAATTACTAGTTATAATGTAATTATTAGTTTTTGATATAGGTGTCAAGTGGGAAGGGCAGCTCGGGCCAGACTTGAGGCACATTCCGATCGAGTCGTGCCTGGTCAAGCATGACATGATCTAGAATCATGCCTGGGCCCTTGCCTGGGCATGTGCCTTGTTGGCTCTCGGCGTAGTTTGGGTCATGCTGTTCCAAAATCTTTCGGGCCTCGTGCCAGGCTAGGCATGACCTGATTGACTGCTTGAATGTCTACTTGTGACTCGTGATCATGAGCTGTTGGGCTCAGTCCTAGTCCGAGCCTAGAATTTTAAGCTTTTAGAATTTTCGAGTTGAACCAAACCAACAATCAAACAAAAAAAATCAAAAAATTATGTTTTTCAGCCATTGGATTCAGCCCCAACAGCTAGGGATAGAAATCCGACAGTTGTCTGGATTCTTTCTGCCCAAAAAAAATTTAAAAAAAGATTTGTTTAAATTTTTTTTTTCAAATATATATAAATATCTTTTCTCATTTTCTAAATATATTTTATGTATATATTTTTTATTCTCTCTCTTTCTCTCTCATTCTCTCGTAATATCTCCCTTTTTCTCTCCTTTTGGGACTTAGTACTTTGGTGTGGATTGCAATGCAAACATTAGTTATTGGACATTGCATATCCTCAAACAAATGAAATTTTATGTTTTATGGGTATTATTTTTTAAATTTTATTTACTTTTTTTATTTTAATTAATAGTTTAATATAAATTAATATTTAATTAAAAAAACATAATATAGAATATAAATAATAAAATAATAAAAATATTAAATGACAAATAATAATTTTAATGATGATAACGGAATTAATATTATCGTAAACTTAAAAAATATTAACATGGATAACGATAATCTTACGAAAAGGTTCGAGACCACTAAAATTTTGTTTTTTTTGTAGTCTCGACTCAACATCTAAAATATAAAAATCCCCTTTCATATATTACAACGAGTTAGGGAGAGAATACATGACTAACTGATCATTACGATAAGTATTTTGATTAGATTTTCAGAGAATCAAATAGTAATTAATATCATTCAGGCTTATTTTTAGCCTGCATAATAAAGGATTTTTAGGTTTATATATAAGAACGACATACTAAAATATTATAACTTAGAAAAAAAAATAATAATTAATGAATTTAGGAAATAAATTGGTTTAGTTTTCATGACGTCCGATATTTGAACTAGTCGTGATGACGCATCTTATGCATACCTCATCATTCACTATGTAGATTCTAAATAGATATTAAATAAATAAATATTATAATTTTTAGAGATTTTTCATCCTCATTATGACTATGTTATTTATGAGTATGATAAAAATATTTAGATAATATAATAATAAAAATAAAATATATAGTATTCTATTTAATAAAGCATCTAACAATTAAGTAGCCATTAACATTATAATATAAGAGGGATTGAAAGTTTTTTCTCACTTTAGAAAATATACGTAATTCACTAAAATTTCTTCGTATGTCTCGTAAATAACAGAAGTTTGGTAATCCTTGTTTGTCTATGGGTCTAAAAAAATATTCTAATCAAATATGAGTTATTTTTAGAATTACACATACTTTATGTTAGAGTTATGTGTTATATACGAACACGTGTTATTTGACTATGCCAATAATAAGTGTGGCGTTATTATTAATGATATTGATTGAGCTATATGAATTTTATTTATGAAAAATTTGAAGAATTTTTATGATACGACGAATATATGGTTGTTAATTTATACTCTCACGACTTGTATTGTATTCAGATGCATATGTAATATTAGTAGCATATTTAAGAAGTTTAGATATGATTCGATATTTAGTGACATGATTTTTAAGATAGAAATTAAATATTTAAAATATTAGTTCATTATTTTATCTTTTTATTATTTTGCTGTCTGCTTGAACTCTAGGATTAAGGTTGAAGGGGTAAAGAATATTCTGACATACATATTTTCATGCATGAACTTGGAATACCAACATGATAAGTTCATTTACGGGAAGTTGACTGAGCTATTTACATATCATGATACTAGGTATCGTAATAGTAATAGCTAGACTTCGAGTACGGATATGGATACTATATTCGGAGATGATGACTTCTCCATTTAATTAGCAAGGGGAAAATGATGGGGTAAATTGTCAAATAGGAGCGGGTTGTCTCGATACTTAAATATTAATTACTATTTAAACTTATCACATACCGATATTAAGAATCTTGATATTTTATAGTAGTGAAAATCATATGACTCCACATATCTCATGCTGTCTAAGATGACATGAGATCTATTGATTCCTTCGGTGTCGAGCTTAGTATTAAAGGTTATTTTTGTTGTTGCAGTGAATATGATTTCAGATAGGAGATTGAGATTGTGGTTAAATATTATTGATGCATTAGCATATATGAAAGATTAAAAGGAATCAAGCTTGGACATCCAAGATCGTGCTGTAATTATAGTAAGAGTGGATAAGTTAGTGGCTGATGATAATTTATGATACTTTGATGATGATTGAGATTGAGCCTACTACCTACCACTAGTAGTATTATCATATGCTTGCGGGATTAATCATTTTTGGATGGTATATTAATTTTTTTCATTTGTGTTTGGTTTTTTTTATTATTATTTTATTCTTTATTTATTTAGGTGCTTACTGGATTTATGTTGATCTATGATGTTTTGATTTTTGTTTTTTTGAACTTGCTTTGTTATTTTATAATTTTTATTTGTATTATGTTATAAAATGAAATGATTAAAATAATTAATTTTTATATTATATTATAATTTTGAGTTGTGAGTTACGACATGTGATTATAATTTTATTTTTATGTTGTATTAATTTAATTAATTAATTAATTTAGTATTAAAATTTAAAATATATTTGAAGTTAGGGATGACCCTATTTTGAATGGGTTGAAACAGCACGTCCCGACACTACCCATCATGACTTGACATGAAACCCACTAGGCTCGGCAAGAATCGGCTTGAATCTGGCAAACTCGGGTTGGTTGGGCCTGCCCTTTTTGAGTTGTTCTCTGCTAGGCACGGCACGGCACGGCACGGTGGCCTAAGTGGGCCATCAAAAATGGGTTGTGCCGGTCTGATAATACCCATTTGACACCTAGTTTTTGAGTAAAAAACTCATGAGTTTAAATTTAAGGACAAGTCAAAAGGATTATTGTACTTGAAAAACCTAAAATAGTTTGTTGCTATTTTATTGGGGAGTATCTTATATATTTTTCTTTAGAGAGAACTCTGTTAATATCATTATTTCATAAAAATGTATAGAAATACTATTTTCAAAAATAAGTGTCTGAGATATTTCAATTAAATATTTATTATTCTTTTTCACAATCTTAATATTTGGAGATGGATTAATACAAGAAATTTATTGTTAAATCTCATGATTAATATTTAAAATATTGAAGTCTTTTGGCATATATTTTATTATATTATCATCTTTAATTTTTTTATTTTTTAATGAAATTAATTTGGTAAAGTTTGCTTGTATGAGATATTCTTGTATTATCGATCCAAATTTAGATAAAAGAAGAGGGTGTGTGTGTAGGATTGTGAATGTGAGTGTGTGTTGGTATATATGTTTATAAATTATTCATTTGTTTGTGTGAGCTATGCTTTCGATGTCAATCTCAAGCCTAGACAAAGGAGGAAGTGGCTTCAAATAGATAGTTCGTCTTAATAAATTTGTTATAAATGTTCTATGAATTTTGAATAATGATACATACTAATGTTAGAAAGTTGTTCATTCTAACCAATGTGCTACATAGTTTGAATGTGTGGCTTGCCAATGACTATTACTATGTCACTCGATCATAGTGACTAAAAAATAAGAGTTCATGCATTTTCTTGGATAATAACGGGTAAAGAAGTTAGTCCAAATATTTGGTTTATTATAAGTTCTTGAAATATTGGGTTATTAAATGATAAATGCTTAAAGTTAATTGATATCCTAAATTATAGAAATATTAATATATTATATTTACAAGAATTTAAGTGGAAGGATGAAAAATTTAAGGATTGATGGTTATTGATTCTGATAGCAAAGATATAAATATGAATGATGTTGAAATAATAATGAACGAAGACTTAAAAAAACAAAGTTATTGAAATTAAAATAATCAGTGATAAATTTATTGCAATCAAATTAGTACTGAATGATTAGATCTTAAATGTGATTAGTTCTTATGCTCCACAAGTAACACATTGAAAAAATAAAGTTTTTAAAAAGATATAGATAGATTACTATAAATTATACCAAGAGAAAATTTGATCATAATTGATTGAGACTTAAATGGGCATGTAGGGGTAAGTAATAGAGATTATGAGTGATATCATGAATGATTAGTTCTTATGCTCCACAAGTCATGGGCATCTTATTGGGTGATCACTCAATGGAGTTGATTTTTTTTTTAAATTCCTTCCACGTGGTCGACCACATTAGTCGGTCATTTGTTGTGTTTTCATGCAATAGAATAATGATAGGTCGTTCCTATTGCTATCCATGTCGCTCCTCAATACTAATTTAAAAAATATATTATATAGTTTATTTTTTATAGCTGTTGGATTGATTTCAATGGTTACATATGCTAGAATCTTATAGTTGTTATTATTCTAGCCTATTTAATTAAAAAAAAAATAAAAAAAAATAAAAAAAAATAAAAAAAATAAAAAAAATAAAAAAATAAAAAATAATAAAAAAATAAAAAAATAAACAAAATAAACAAAATAAACAAATTAAACAAATTAAAAAATATAAAAAATATAAAAAATATAAAAAAATAAAAAATATAAAAAAGAAATATTTTTTAAATGAATTTTAATTTTGTCTCTATAAATAGAGAAAAAAACTCTAAATATTTATTCTCAATTTCTTTTAATCTTTTTATAGTTCTCTAAATTTTTCATATTTCTATTTTTTAATGTTAAGTGTAGTGTAGTATTTGTTTAGTATTTTATTTTATAATATACATATTAGATATACATTTACATATATAATATATATATATATATATATATATATATTTCAATTTATATTTAACCTTCAATGGTTGTGCATACAAGAATGGGATGGATGGTTCATGGTTGTGTGGGTTTGCTTTAGCCTGTGCAAGACTACAAGTGCAACATTGAAAGTTGGTTGCATTGTCTTTTGACTATGAAGGTTATAATTTACCAAGAAGCAATTTGTGGGTAAGGTGCTATTTTCTTAAATTTGTTATTATAGTGCTACTTTAGTTTAGTACATAAAATTTAATAATTTATTTTTATAACTTTCATATTTTATTTAAATAATTTAACTAAATAAAAACATGTTACATAGTGAATTTAATGAAATTAACTATCAAATTGATGTAGATCTAGACATAGATAACAATGATAATCTTACTTAAAGATTTAAGATGAAAATTATGTTTTTTTCAACAGCCCCAACCTAAATCATTATGATACTTAAAAAATAAAAAAATTAATCGAATATTAGTAGTTTGGATATACTTTAATATTTAAAATATTAAAAATTAAAAATTTTAGGGATGTCAATGAATAATTGACATAATGTATATATAATAAAAAGATATATACATGTAATAGTGTGTATGAGATTGGATGCCAAAAAAGATATGCTGGTTAATGTATCAAAAAATACAGTAGATTAAATCCGAGGCAAATCTAACTTAGTGGTGAGGTCTTTCAAGTTAGATATATTTCAGTTTCATTGATTTTCTTTATATATCATAATGATGCTAAGAGGAAAGATATAAATTGATTATTATTATGAGTCTCTTGATTAATTTTTCGGAGGATTTTAAGTTAATTAATATTATGCAGATATAGTTTCAGCCTTTATATTGTAGAATTCTCAAGTCTATATGTAGGAAAGACATAATAAAATTTAATAAATTTAAAAAATAATTAATAATTAATAAATAATGAATTTAAGAAATTTAGTAGAGTAGTGTTAATGACGTCCAATATATGGATAAGTCATGATGATATATTATTTGTATGTCTTATTGCCTACTGCTTAAACTCTAAATAAAACTTAATAAAAAGATAATAGAGTTTCTCAAGATTCTCTATTCTTGTGATACATTAGTCTTTTATTAGTGTATGACATAAATCTTTAAGAAAATGATATTCAAAATAAAATATTAGTATAATTTTTGATAATGTTTTTAATAATGAAGTATTTATTAGTATATTTGGTAAAACTATTAGAGATATACTATTAGATAAGATATTTCATCGTATGTGTATGTGTCACGTGATTAACTTCGATAGTATAAGCAAGAATAAAAATTATTTTTATTATACTAGAAAAACAAGAAATTTACTAAAATAAATTGGATGCCTAGCATACAGTAGAAGTTCAATAATATATGTTTTTTTGTGAGGCTTAAAAAATGAAATTTCAAATGGATATGTGACACCATTGGAATTACACATACCTAATATTGTTGTTATGTATTGGTTATTAATACATGATATTTGATTATGTTAATAGTAAGAGTTATGATCTTATTAATGATAATTTTCACTGGGATATAATAATTTTTTTAAAAAAAATTTGAAAATTTTTTATGACATGATATGTATGTGTTTGTTCATGTACACTTTTATTATTTGTATTGTACTTAGGTATATATGCAGTTTTATAGTATATTTAGCAAGTATAGAGGTTACCATATATTTATTGTCATGGTTGTTGAGATGAAAATCAAATATATGAAATAATGATATTTCTTTCTAATTTTATATTTTTTGATTATCTAAATGGATTCTAGGATTAAGGTGAAAGAGATAGAAAATAATTTGATATCTATATCCATGTGCATGAATCATATTCATAAACTTGATGGATTAATTCACGAAAAATTATCTGACTTGTTTTTATATTATGATATTATGTATAATAATTATAGTTATGCTTCAAGTATGGACATGAATATCATATTTGGAGATGATTTCTTCATTTAGTTAGTCATGGATAAACAATGTGCTGATCCATTAAATAGGAGCGAGCTGTCATGACATTTAAATAATGATTACTACTTTATCATATCACATGATGATAACAAGAATTTAGATATTTCGTTAAGATAAAAATCATATAAATTCTTTCATCTCGTATTATCTAAGATGACATGTGATCTATTGATCCCTCTGATATCTATCATAAGATATGAGTCTATCTTTTATGTGATATCTAATATTATTTTAGATAGGAGATCAAGATTATGATTATATATCATAGAGACACTTGCATGTATGAAGAATTAAAAAGATTCGGGGTTGGACATTCATGAGAAGACGTATGAGATGATGATGAATGATGATTCATGAGATATGAAAATCGAGAATATTGATAAAACTAGTGATATTTTTAGACGTATTCATGATGACGATGATGATGATATATATCTTTATTTATAGTATCATATCATAGATACTGATTAATCATTATTTATTGATGATTCATCATTTATGTCACATATATAGTATGCTACAATACATTATTATTGCTTATTTTTATTTGTCATTTTATTTTTTATTTTGATTTATGTATTTTTGTGTATTGTGTTGGAATTTCTCAATTCATAATTTATGTAAAATATATGTTTTATGTAGTATGTATTGTATTGTATATTGAATTGGATTGGATTGTATTTTAACTTTTGCTGTTTTTCTCAATTTAATTTCTAATATTTTTTTAAAATTTAATTTACTCATTCATTTTTTATTAAATAAAATTAAATTTATATAAGTTATTAATGATCTTACTCTTTGGCTTAGGCAATCTTAGATCTTGGAATTTATATTTTAGGATATGGTCCAAAAAAGTCACCTTGTGGCTCATGCATTGTGCTTTGCCACTTGGCCCTCTTGGTCTTTGGTCCTTCTGTTGCCTGAATTGGTTATCATCCCGAAAAGGTTTGAACCAGGCTATACTAGCAGTCCAGCACGACTTTCCCTACTCAAGGTCCGACATGGTGATACGCTCATGTCACA